>CM028331.1:48052642-48634747 GCA_016647705.1 Eucommia ulmoides
ATGAGGAGGATTTCAAAATAAAATAAAAATATTCGGATTTAAATTTTAATTGGACTTAATTGGATAAGGTACAGTCTTTGGACGGGCGTCTTGGGGTGCTTGACACCTTCCCCGAGCGTAACTGACCCCCGAACTCTTTAAACGAATCTCTGGTCAAACCATGTTATTTTGGAGTCAAATTTTTACTTAAGCTATTTTTTTAAATTGTTTTCAAAAAAGAAAAATATGGTGACCTAACACATCATTTAAACCCAATGCTAGGTGGCGACTCTTTTTTCTAAAACAGACTTAAGTATATTTTAATGAGAAAATCGACGTTTTTAAAAAAACCTTCTCATTTTGTCAACAAACAAATATATCTATTTTTTTTTATTTTCTCCGAAAAATTGGGGCGCGTTCACTATAACATTTCAAAATTTCACGATATTTTAATTTTCACAAAAGTCGCAAAAAAAAAAAAAAAAAATCGGTGAACTATTGATAGGTGTGAAAAACTTATCTATTTCGAAGCCGAATTTGTTAGTTTTCAAACATATTAGTTATATTTAATTGCGTTTTAGTTTGTTTTAGTGTAAAACAAGTGAAGGGACGTTAAAGGGCGATAAACAAGTGAAAACGGTGGAGAAACGGTGAACAAAATGTAAAAAATAGGGTTTCGGTGAATGAAGACCACCGCCTAGGCGGAAAAGAGGCAGAATGTTGGTGTGCTGAAGTGCTGAACCACCGCCTAGGCGAGAAATCATCAGAATGTTGTGCCAGCAGCCACCGCCCAGGTGAAAAAACCACTGCCTAAGCGAAGATCCGACAGAAGCTTAACCGACTTAGAACCACCGCTTAGACGATGACACTCTGTACAGAAATATCTGTTTTCAGATATTTTGAAGATATTTCCAAACTTTGCCTATTGAACCCCTTTCTCCCCCAATCCTTAAAACCCTTAAAGACGTGAGAGATGGCTTAGTTGTTCTTGAGAGCTCTCTTCCACCTTAGTTAGGTTTAGATAATTTAGGAAGTAGATTAGATTAGTTTTAGGAAGTGTTCTTGGCCGATCCTTGAAGAGCTAGAAGAGGAAGTTCATCAATGGAGAAGAGGAAGCTCGGGAGGATTATTCTTTGGCGAAAGTGGACTACTCCACTTTGAGATATGGCTTTTCTTCCCTTGTTTCTATCTTTGTATTTGATGTTTATTGTTGATATTGATGATCTCCTCTTAATTTAATGTTGTATTGGCTAAGAACATGTTAGTTTAATTAAAGATTAGGGAAAGATGTAGTTGTGTAAATACTCGTTTGGTTTAATATATATTTCTTTAACGGTTGTTGTTTTAAATCCGATTGTGTTTATCATTTGATGACGATCTTAGTATGCTTGTAATGGTGTTAGGGTTGGATTTGAGAATCTAGGGTTTGACACTCGGGAGAGGTAACCTTGGATTTGGATTAGGGTAAACACATCGTTACGACCTAACGACCCGGGAGGGCGTTAGTTAGTGTGCAATCGATGACGTTGGGTCAAGTCTCACGCGGCCTAGTCGTTAAGACATTGAGGGGGACCTCTTCGTCGACACGAAGTCGCGTATTCCCTCGTCTTACACTCGGAAGAGGTGGCGGAGGAATTTACGAACCGAGATTGTTGGATACCTAAACTCCGTTATTGTTAACTAAACAAAATAAAACATGTATTAAGTGAACGAAATCAATCCCTAGTTAATCAACTTAGTTAGGATTAACCCACTAATTATAATTTAGCTTAGTTTAATTTTAATTCATGTCTTTAATCGTCAAGATAACATGAAACTACATAAATTGCGGTATTTAATTATTCACACTCTTCTCTGTGGGAACGATATCCGATCTTCAAGATTCACTATATTAAAACTTAGACCTCGTATACTTACGAGTGTAAGTAGCGGCGTATTCCCAGCCCCTACCAACTATAACTTTCCAAAATTTCATAATTTTTAATTTTTATAAAAGTGGGGAAATCGAGCCTTTTCGGTGAGCATAGCCTTTCAAAATTTTAAGATTTTGATTTTTTCATAAAATTGATAAAACCGAGCCTTTTGGGTTTGCTATAGCCTTTTAAAATTTCCCGATTTTCAGTTTTTGGGAAAAGTGGCGGATTGGAGCCTTTTCGGTGAGCTCCTTTCAAAATTTAAGGATTTTGAATTTTTCAAACAATTTACAAAATAAAGCCTTTTTCGTATGCTATAGACTTTTAAAATTTCACGATTTTTTATTTTACATAAAATTCACAAAATTATGTTTTTTCGGTGACGTATAGCTTTTCAATATTTCTAAATTTTTAATTTTTCATGAAATTGACAAAATCGAGCCTTTTTGGTATGTTGTAACCTTTAAAAATTTCACGATTTTTAATTTTTTGTAAAATTCACAAAATCAATTTTTTTTGGTAAGTTATAAACTTTCACAATTTCTAGATTTTGATAAAAGTGACAAAATTGAGCCTTTCGATAGGCTATATAGTCTTTCAAAATTTAAGGATTTTGATTTATTTATAAAACTGAAAAGAAAAGAAAAAAAATCGAGCATTTCTAGTGTAGCATAACCTTTCAAAATTTCGTAATTATTCATTTTTTATAAAAGTCGAAAAACAAGTTTTTTCTGCGAGCTATAAGCTTTTCAAATTTCACGACTTCAAAAAATTTTATAAAAGTGGCAAAATCGAGTATGTCTAGTGAGTTATAACTTTTTTAAAATTTCAAGAGTTTAATTTTTTCAGTGACAAAATTGAGTCCTTTTGGGGTTTTACAGCTTTTCAAAATTTCACGATTTTAATTTTTCATAATAGTCACAAAATCAATTTTTTTCTATGATCTATAACATTTCAAAATTTCAGGATTTTGATTTTTTTTATAAAATTGAGAAAATCGTTCCTTTTTGGTGTGCTATAACCTTTCCAAATTTCACATTTTTTTTTTTTCATAAAAGTCGCAAAGTCAAGTGTTTTTCGATGAGCCACAACCTTTCCAAATTTCGTGATTTATAGTTTTTGATAAAAGTGATGAAATCAAGTCTTTTCAGTATGCTAGCTTTCGACAAAATCGAGACTTTTGATGTGCTAACTTTCAAAACTTCACGATTTCAATTTTTCATAAAAGTCGCAAAATTTCGAACTTTCACGATTTCTAGTTTTTTATGAAAGTGGCGAAATTGAGCCTTTTCAATGTGCTAACCTTACAATATTTCAGGAATTTGAGTTTTTTCAGAAGAAAAAAAAAATAGTTTTTTTGGTGTGTTATAGTCTTTCAAAATTTCACGATTCTTAATTTTTGGGAAAAGTAGTAAATTCGAGCCTTTTCAATGAGTTACAACCTTTTAAAATTCCAAGATTTTGTATTTTTCATAAAAATGACAAAATCGAGCCTTTTTGGTGTGCTACATAACCTTTTAAAATTACACGATTTTTACTTTTTTTATAAAGTGGAAAATTTGAACATTTTCAGTGAGTTATAACCTTTCAAAATTTAAAAATTTTGAGTTTTTCCAAAAATTTGCAAAAACCAAACTTTCCTTTTAAAATTTCACGATTTTTCATTTTACATAAAGGTCACAAAATCATTTTATTTTATTTTTTTGAGCTATAACCTTTCAAAACTTTAGGATTTTAATTTTCAAAAAATTGACAAAATCGAGCCTTTTTTATGTACTATACTCTTTGAAAAATTTACGATTTTTAATTTTTTATAAAAGTCACAAAATCAAGCCTATTCATGATTTCTAGTTTTTTATTGGCGAAATCGAGTCTTTTCGTTGAGCTGCAGCAATACAATATTTCATGATTTTGAGCTTTTTTAGAAAATTGACAAATTTCAGCATTTTTTGTGTGCTATAGTTTTCAAAATTTCACAATTTCTAGTTTTTGGGAAAAGTATCGAATTCGAGACTTTTAAGTGAGTTAGCCTTTCAAAATTTCAAGATTTTTAATTTTTCATAAATGTCAAAAAATCAAGTTTTTCGGTAAACTATAATTTTTCAAAATTTCACGATTTTTAATTTTTCATAAAAGTCACAAAACCAGGTTTTTTCGTGTACTAGACTTTCAAAATTTCACAATTTTTAATTTCTATAAAAGTCACAAAATCGAGTTTTTTCGGTAAGCTATATTTTTTCAAAATTTCAGGATTTTGAAATTTTCATAAAATTGAAAAAATCAAGCTTTTAAGGTGTGTTGTAACCTTTAAAAATTTCACGATTTTTATTGTTTTATAAAATTCGCAAAATCATATTTTTCCAATAAGTTATAACCTTTTCAAATTTCACGATTTTTAGTTTTCTATAAAAATGGCGAAATTGACCTTTTTTGTGTGTTATAACCTTTCAAAATTTCAAAATTTTTTAATTTTCACAAAAGTTGCAAAATCAAATTTTTCAGTGAGTTATGACCTTTCCAAATTTCAAGATTTCTAGTTTTTTTTATAAAATTGGGGAAATCGAGCATTTTCGGGGAGCTAAAACTTTTCAAAATTTCTAGATTTTGTATTTTTCATAAAATTGACAAAATCAGCCTTTTTGGTGTGCGGGTTTAGTTTTCCAGAAAAGTGGAGAATTTCAAGCTTTTTCAGTGAGCTATAGCCTTCCAAAATTTAAGGATTTTGATTTATTTATTTTTTTAATTTACAAAATCAAGCCTTCTTTATGTATGCCTTTCAAATTTTCCCAATTTTTTATTTTACATAAAAGTCACAAAAATCAAGTTTTTTCAGGGAGTTGTAGTCTTTCAAAATTTCAGGATTTTGAATTTTTCATAAAATTGACAAAATCGACCCCTTTTTTGTGTTTTATAGCCTTTTGAAAATTTCACAATTTTTTAATTTTCATAAAAGTCGCAAAATCAAATTTTTCGGTAAGTTATAACCTTTCAAAATTTCACGATTTCTAGTTTTCTATAAAATTGACGAAACCGATTCTTTTCGATGAACTATAGCCTTACAATATTTCAAGATTTTGAATTTTTCAAAAAATTGACAAAAGTCACAAAAGTGAGTCTTTCATAACTTTCCAAAATTTCACGATTTTTAATTTTTCATAAAAGTCAAAAATAAGTCTTTTTGTTGAGCTATAATCTTTCAAATTTTCAAAATTTTGCATTTTTTAGAAAATTGACAAAATTGAGCTTTTTTGGTATTCAATGGCCTTTCAAAATTTTAAGTGGCAAAATCAAATTTTTTCAATGAACTATAAACTTATAAAATTTCAAGATTTCTAGTTTTTTATAAAAGCGCCGAATTCGATCCTTTACAATGAGTTATAGCCTTCGAAAATTTATGATTTTTAATTTTTCATAAAAGCCACAAATTCAAGTTTTTTCGGTATATCCTCTCAAAATTTCACGATTTCTATTTTTTGATAAAAGTGACAAAATTGAGCTTTTTCAATGAGTTATAATCTTTTCAAAATTTTAGGACTTGGAATTTTTCATAAAACTTCCAAAAAATGTTTTTCCATGTAATGAAATTATATACAAATATACGGTTCAGATGCAGTGGAGGTAGAAAACTGCACATTTGAACTCTATAATAGTTTTCTATCATCTTCAATACCAACTCCAATATCAATCTCAGCATCCACCACCATATTGCCTCTGCCTTCCAAATCTTGCGTTTGATCATGCTCTTCTGATAGACCTGCAGCTCTCAACATATTATCTCTGTCTGTTTGGCTCACCCTCAACCATTCGTCCTTCCTCGGCACCGACTGCGTCGTTGTTCGAGTTCCAACCAAGTCCCCAACTCTCACCTTATCAAAGCAAAACCATCATTTACTCATGATGGATTAGTCTGTGTATATATAGATAGAGGGGTAAGGTGTGCATATACCTGCATCGGCGTCATCACATCCATGTCTTGATCATCGGTTTGGGCAAGTGCTTCTTGAGCTTGTAGTTCCATGGAGTTTCGAACAAGCTGACTCAGAAAGGTTACATCATCAGACATCACACCTAACCCTTTCAAAAGCTTTGAACCAAGCTGCAAACTCGTCTGCAGAAACAATTACACAAAATCAGAATATTAACAGTACGCGCTACAACAAGACTAGTAGGATGAGGAGCAGCAGGAGGATTGTACGAGACCTCTGCGTTTTCAAGAATAGCATCAGTTGCACCAGCTTTCTTCAGATCTAAGAGGTGTCCCAGGTCTTGAGCTCTAGCATAGATTGGGACCTGCCAAGTAGAGTACCACAAACAACTGACAGAACTTAATGAATATTCATAAACAGTTTTTGGATTAAGCTAATTCCAAATTTTTATGGTATATATCTTCCCTTTGCATTTATTAGTCTCAGAGATTGTACCTTTTTGGGTTTATCCCACATCGGACGTGAAAGGGATTGGTGGTCAAATTATAAGTGTAAGGGAAAACCTTACCTCACGAGCTAACTTTTAGGGTTGAGAGAGGCCCGAGACCACCCTACACACACAGAGGAAAGAGAAAGGGGGAGAGCATATATACCGCTGGGAAGGCAAGGCGAATCCTTTTAACAGCCTCAACCGTCCTCTTCTTTCCTGTATACATAACCATGACGGCCTTTGGAGAAGATATACCAGCAGATTGCAGGACGGCTGGACTAGATCCATCACCATAGAGGGTGGGAAAACCAAGCTGTCTAGATGCCTGTAACGGTAACTAATTTATTGGAGAATATGTTCCCTTTTTGCAACCGGAAACACCACTTAGGTAACCTATTCCGATAATCCTACATGTAGGGTAAGGACTGACCTTCACCACAGAAGGATTGAGATCGAAGGCAACATAAGGCCAACCAAAAGCTTCACCATCTATGCCAGAAGCCAGTGGTGCAGATAAGAAGTTTGCAAGGACCTGTATGGTTGAAATTTTTAGAACATGAATGAAGAACCACAGCTCAAACAAAAATGTAGTTGATAACATAATCACCTGACCCATTTGCCCAAATCCAAGGATCACAACTGGTTCACTAACGTCAAAGTTCGGCGTTTCATCAGATTTCTGCAACAATTTACCTTAGTATAGTCCACGATTTCAATTTGTAATAAAACACTTCCATTTGAAATGTACTTCCTTAACTTTATTAAATAATATTCGGGGATAAAACTAGCCCACATGGTGTTATTAGTGACTAGTGAGGTTTAACAATAGCTCACTGAAAATATCTAATTTGGCCAATTTTATGAAAAACTCAAAATTGTGAAATTTTGAAACTTACTGAAAAATCTTGATTCTGCTACATTTATAAAAAACTCAAAATCGTGAAATTTTGAAAGATTATATGTCGCCAAAAAACCTCATTATGCTACTTTTATGTAAAACTCAAATTTGTAAAAATTTTGAAAGGTAGCACACCAAAAAAAAAAAAAAAAAAAAAAACAAAAACAAATTTGATACTTCTATAAAAAAACTTAAAATCGCGAAATTTTAGAACGCTATAGATCAATGAAAAAACCCGATTTCGCCACCTTTAAGAAAAATTAAAAATCATGAGATTTTAAAAGACAATAGCTCATTTGAAATACTTGATTTTTTCAATTTTATGAAAAGATAAAAAAATCGTGAAATTTTCAAAAGGCTGATCTTTTTATAAAAACCTCAAAATTATTAAATTTTAGAACATTGTAGATCACTGAAAAAACTCGATTTCGCGACTTCTATTAAAATCCAATAGCTCAATTAAAATATATAATTTTTTCAATTTTATGAAAAAATAAAAATTCTGAAATTTTGAAAGGCTAGCTCACCCAAAAAACTCAATTTCGCCAATTTTATGAAAAAACTTGAAATCATAAAATCTTGAAAGTTATATCTCACCAAAAATACTTGAGTTCGCCAATTTTAATAAAAACTAAAAATTGCAAAAATTTTAAAGGGCTCTCGTAAATAGCGGATTTGGAAAACCTTTATGAAAAATCAAATTCATGAATTTTGAAAAGGCTATGACTCGCTTAAAATACCTGATTTTGTCACTTTTATGAAAAACTCAAAATCATGAAATTTTAAAAGGTTATAGTTCACAAAAAAAAAAAACGGTTTTGCCACTTTTATGAAAAACTCAAAATTGCAAAATTTTGAAAGAATATAACTCATTGAAAAAACCCGATTTTGTCACTTCTAAAAAAAAATCAGAAACATAAAATTTTCAAAAACTATAGCTCACCAAAAATAGCCGATTTCACCAATTTTCTGAAAAAAATCAAAATCGTGAAATTTGGGAAGTTTATAACTCAACGAAAAAGTCGGTTTCGACATTTTTATGAAAAATTCAATTGTAAAATTTTGAAAAGGTATAACTCACTGAAAATACTTGATCTGATAAATTTAATGAAAACTTCAAAATCGTGAAATTTTAAAAGGTTATATAACTCACTTAAAATACCTGATTTCCCTAATTTTATGCAAACTTCAAATCGTGAAATTTCAAAAGGCTGGTAACTGAAAAAGCTCGATTTCACTTTTTATGAAAAACTCAAAATCGTGAAATTTTGAAAACCTAAGCAGCTCACCGAATCAGCACGATTTCGCCACTTTTATGAAAAACTCAAAATCATAAAATTTTGAAAAGTTATAACACACTGAAAACCCTGATTTTGCCACGTTTATGAAAAACTCAAAATCGCGAAAATTTGGAACTCCACCTTAAAAGACCTTATTTCACCACTTTTATGAAAAAATCAAAATCGTGAAATTTTAAACGCCTATAGCTCACTTAAAATACCTGAATTTGCTAATTTTATGAGAAACTCAAAATCATGAAATTTTGAAAGAATATACCCCACCAAAAAACTCGATTTCACCACATTTACGAAAAAACTCAAAATCGTGAAATATGAAATGAGGTTCAACCAAATAAAAATTAGAAATATAAAATGAGAAACTTACATCCTTTTCCTCAAACTTCTCTCCAATAAAATCAGAAGCTTTCCGTCCAGCTTCATTGAGTAAGGGAGTTAGTGCCATTGACAACACAACAACAATTATGAGGAGCTTATTCAGCTCAAGTGGCAGCACTCCAAGCCTATAATAAGCCAGTTGATTGATCAGAGACAAACTTGGAATTTTTATTTCATCCGAAGTTATATCATGAATCTAAAGTCACAAATAACCTGTTTGCCAGAGAAAAAACTACAAAACCAAACTCGCCGCCTTGGGAGAGTAGCAACCCTATTCTTATACTCTCTTGTATACTTAGTCCGACACGGGGCCCAATTGCTGTAATAATTAGGGTTTTGACAGTAATTAAACCTGCCAAGAGAGCAAGTACATTTGGCCACTCCCTGATGAGAACCTACAAAGAGAAAATGATAACTCAAAAAATTTAGCTTATAAATTGCCCTAAATTCCAACATAAACAATATCGACAAAATCCATACATCACACATAATATATAATAGTACAAGGGGAAAACACGGTATCATAATGCAGAAGTACCTGCATGTCAATAGATGTCCCAGTTGTCACAAAAAATAACCCAAGCAGTAGACCTCTAAAAGGCCTAATATCAGCTTCAATTTGCGTTCGGAAATTTGTTTCTGCCAAAAGTGCACCCGCTAAAAAAGCTCCTAGCTGCACGTAGACCACATTCCATAAGTAATTCAAACCATGTACAAAACAATGTTAAATAAAATTATCAATAGAGGATGATGCATCAAACCGTGTCACTAAAGCCCAACTTCTGGGTTAGAAGTGATGTCCCCGCAACTGTCAGGAGGCAAAGAGCAACAAAAGCTTCAGAGCTTCTTGCTTCTGCAACAAACTGTAATTCATAATCATAATCTTTTGTTTTACAGCGCCAAAAAAAAATAATAATAATAATTTGGAGCATTCTGGTAGGATAGAATGCACACCTCAAATATTCGCCTAAGAAGGAATTTCCCTCCAAGAGAAAGCAGACCTAACCCCCCTAACGCCTTCAAGCTTTCTTTAGCAAGCATTGGCCAAATACTTTCTTCCACCAGATTCTGAACAAAAAAAGGGGAACAAAATTATAGATACACATCATCACCGAATAACTTGACGAATCTAAGAAACATCATTAGAAGCTTCCTAACTAGATTTAATTGTAGTGTTGTACTGGGTTTAATTGTGGTAGTGCACCAACAAAAACGGTAGATTAATTGAATTTTTTAAAAAAAAAAAAAAAAAGCACCAACTAAATCTCAACCCACCCAAAGATTTACCTGAAAATATAGAGTTATAATGGTAATATGGTACCACAATTCATGTTCATGAAACAATGAAGAAAAGTACACAATAGCTGTGATATACAGACTCCGTACATTAGGCAGTTCCTAGCAAAAGCACCATCTGGACAATTCTAAGGCCACATGGTTCGCCACAGTAGAGCCTAAGTGATCACACTACCTGACCTCATAAGCTCATCCACAATGTCACTTTAAAGCTATAAAAACCCAAAATGTAACCCACTACATAAAATCCAACCTGCGGAGGCAGCTTCATCTTCTGTATGTAGATGACTAAGACACCAATTAACAATCAAGCAAATTTGTAATTTACTAGTTGCATTGACTTCTACATGAGACATATGAAGTCTACAAGAGGCGAATGCTTATTGACATAAATCCGTAAAATGGTTCCTTGGTGACAAATGTTTACGGAATATTATCTTCACTAGTAGCAGCTAAAGAGAAAACATATCTCACACATTTATCATACTAAAACACCATAAAGGCTAAATTTACATCAACAATGAATTTATGCAAAACATCAAAATGAGTCAATATACCTGGCTTTCTAGCACTGGCAGTATCACTAAGAGAGGGACAACAGCTATGTCCTGCAAACATCAAGCAGTGGAGATCCAAAAGGTTATTGACTTGGTACTTTTTCATGTACTTTGCATGACGATCCCTATCCAATTCAGAAAGAAGTAAATTGAAACAAAATAGCCCAATTAAGTGCGCAAAGTTTTTCAAAAGAATTATGAAAGGAAGCAAAAGGAAGGAAATAGCCGTCAAATGTGAGAGAACCAAAAGGAACCTGCAATAGAAGTATCCCCAAAGTTGCTGAGCCAAATCTAGTTGGAAGCTCACCCTTCTCTGCAAGAAGCTATATACTAGAATGCATGAGCATAGGACCACAAGATGGCAAGAAGTTTAATAGGAAAAGGAACACTCAAATGACGGTTTGCCAGCAAAATACAAAAAGAATTTTGATAAAAAATATCATGAAATATGTCTTAAATAAAATACCTGCAGAACAAAAGCCGAGGAAGACAATGAAAGAGCAGCACCAATTACTATAGCCTCATCAATGCTTCTAATGTTAACCTAGAACCATTCCAAACTAATCAGCAAGCAAGCATAGAAATAGAAGGCTGAAGGTATTACATACAACTATAGAACACAAGCAAGATGGTTTTACAGATCAAGAATCATTCATTCTACAATCCTTCTGAAATCCAACTGCCCAATGAAGGCATAAAATGCAATAATTGCTCTAACTTATTAATTCTTGATGCACGAAAAACGTGTTTATATTCTTCAATAATTATATGTAAACTAATTCTTCACAAGAAAATGATTAGAGAAGCTAATGTTCAAGCATAATTGCTATTGCCTTTTAACCTAAAAAAATTATAAGTAACATTACTCTTCCATTACTTAAAAGAACAAATATACAAAACTCCTCAGCCTGTTAAACATCACGAATTGACACACAAGACCTTCTCTACCAAAAGAAAGATTAAACTCACACATTAGAAGATTAAAACAGCATCCTAATCAAATCCAGACTTGGAACTCTCATGGCACATAAAAAGTCCAACTACTTGGAGAAAACACAGTGTTGGAATTTTCCAAATTTTGTTCCTTCAACTAAAAAAAGAAAAAATCCAAAAGTTGACTAGGACACAAAAATGCTTCCCGTAAGAGATAAAAAACTAACCAAATCAGGTCTTGAGTGGAACAGGAACTCCAGAACTTTTGTACCAATAGCCCCATTAGGTGGAAGCTCAAATGCCATAAAAGCTAGAGTGCAGAGTATGACCTTCAAAAAAAAGTTAATAATCGACGAGACACATATGATAAGCATATAGTTTTTAAAGGATTTTTTGTGGGGTTTTGAGTTTAATATAATATAATATAATGATCGGTCAAACTTAATCTATGAAGAAATAGGTTAATTACATTAACCAATTCCAAGATAAACATGGTATTAGTAAGGAATTAAGCTATTAATATAATCAATTTGGTTGTCAAACATGCTATATAAAAATGTGGATAGTCCTGGGAGTTATGAAAAGAAAATGGATAGCTGCATAAAAGGGGAGCCCGAGTGAGACACAATCCCCCCTCTCCGTTAATATATAGATAAATATATGGATCTAGATTCTTAAGGGGTCACTGAAGTCCATTCAAATAATTTCGATGCCACTTAAACGTATTGAAGCAACAAAAATTAGAATTGAAAATATATACTTGAGTCAATCCCATGCCAAAGGCGAACTTTGCAAGAGCTTTCAAACGCCCAAGCGATAGCTCCAATCCCATCTCAAAAAGCTGCAACAAGTTGTTTGGGTCAAATTTTGAAATGCAACAAAGTTATTAAAATTATGACCGCAAAAAAAAAAGGGAACATAATAAAACTTCGAAGGGCTTATTTAGTCCAAGTAATTGTTTAGTTTTTGGACAAACTGTAATCATAAAAGTAAAGGGAACCATGAAATCAAGGCTCATAAAACACAAGAAATACAGGCAGAACTATCAAAGACATAATCCAATGTACTAGCTTATAAAAAATCCTCGGCTTTAGGATTAATTCAATAAATTGAAAAATATGTAGTAGAAAATAAAGAAGTAATTGAGCTCACCAAGAATAGTATCCCCCATTCAGATAGAATTTTAACGTCTGTAAGATTCCGAATAAATCCAAATTGATTGAGCACAACTCCCGCAAAGAAAAATCCAAGTATCTGAAACCATGGACTTATCAGCACCCTTCTTACTTTGAAAATAATACACAAGTGATTGAAAAAATTCCGTGAAACATTTTTGGTATATTCAAATTCATATTAAAAAACTTTCACAGGGAGAGCTAGAAGTGAATCCATTTGTCCCAAATATGAGGTTACTGCATGTAGATAAATAAATGCACAGACATCCATAACCATAAGAGATGATAAAAGACATCTACATTATTTCATCAAGAAATTTCAATGCAGTATTTAAGCTGCTCTGAATACTGATTTTAATGTTTACTTTATTTTTTGTTTCACTTGAAATTGACTTGCTAATTTAAAATTTAATTTTTTTTTTTCTAAGCTAATAAATTACTTCTTACACGCGAAATGGTAGTTATATTTCATAAAAAAAAAAAAAATTGAGTAATGTAGCCCACAAGACTATGTGAAATTCAATTGTTTAAATAAGGTGTCCATTTTGTCCAAAAAAAAACATGTTTGTCCAACCCACACAATGGAGCTACCAACTTATTGAATACTTAAGTAAACAAGCAATTAATTTGGAAGATCTACTAACAAAACATGTGTTGATCTCGACCAATACCTTTGGTATAAGGCACAATAATGAGAATATTCATAAGCAAAAATGAAATTGCGCAGGGACATATACTCTCCCTCTTTGTGTTTTTGCATAAGTTAACACATGCTGGCATCAAATGTGGATGCAACTTTGATTGAGTTTATATATGTGCATGCATCTATATTTGCATATACATTTGTCTATGTACCGACAAATAGAGCAAGGAAAGATACAAATCAGTCTCATCATGCATGCACACAAATTCTTCCCTAGGAAGCACCGACACTCCGCCGGAGGCTGAGTGTCAGTGTCCGACACATGTCGGACATAGACACGTGGGGCCTGTCCAATTTTTTTATTTTTTATTTTAGAATTTCGTGTCGGACATTGACACGTCGGGCGTGTCCAATTTTTTTATTTTTTATTTTAGATTTCAACACTGCATCGATACGTGATATGAACGTGTCAGACACTTCGAAAGCCCGTGTCATGAATTTTGGGAGGTCAGTTTTGTAATTTTTTATTACCTTAATGTAATTACATTATTATTTAAGAGATGTATCTTGTAATTTGAAATTAAATAACTCTATTAAATGGGTTTTTAATAATTGGAGAAACGAGAAATGAGAAAAATAGAAAGCCAACTGTCTTATTCACCGATAAATGGTGTGAAGACGATAATCAACCAATCGACCTCGAGTGAATTTTTTTGTCTTTCTTGCTTTTGTTTTTGGGAATTTTTTAAATGTGAATGTTGGTTCGAACTTTGAAGATTTATGCTTATTGACTTAATAGTTTTTGTTGAATAAATTTGCTTAATGGCACATGTCTTTTATTAATTAGGCTAACATATATAAAAATATATATTTATTTATTGACGTGTCCCCGTTGTACCTGTGTCGGGATTTTTATGAAATTGTGATGTCATGTCTGTGTCCGTGCTTTCATAGATTCTTCCCCACATGAAGTGATGATTTTAACAAAACATAGCGAGCAAAAATGGTGAAAAACATTGAAGAAGTAGAGTTAGGCTTACAGGGCTAGCTTTTATAAGTTTGAAGGCAGGAACAATCATCACAGTAACAGCTAAAAATGTCAAGGTGTCCAGCCCCAAGTCATTTATGACATCAACAGCAGTGGCAACATCAAGTGCCGCATATATCTGAAGTCTTTTCCGCTGAGACTTTCTATTGTCGAAGAAGTAAAATCCTCTTCCGAAAGAAATTGAAGAAGTCAACAACGGTGTTCCCTTGAAGGCACCTGCTTTAATGTAAGAGTGTTTGCCTATTCTGCAAAAGGCATATGCTGGCATATGGTCCAGCCGATTATAAGCACAACGCATGTGAAAAAATTTCCCACACACATGTGAAACACTAGAATCGGCTCTTAGAGTGCTTGACTGGCTGAAGCCTTCGTATCCCTGCAATAAACAGCAGGACTTTACATAAATAACATTCATTATCATATTTCTACATCCTCTTGGCCAAAAATATTAACACATTAGCCAAACCAAGGAATTAGACTTAAAGATTAAATGAAGATTGGAAACTAATTAGATGGTAGTATTACCAAGCACCAATAATCATTCCAGAAAACGGTAAAATGACAATCTCGATACTTCAAATTGTTAGTTTGGAAATGTGTTACTATAAAATTGATAATTAAATTTACGAAATTCAATAAACAAAAGAATCTAAACAGATAAAACACATTTTATTCAAATCATAAACCCTCTGAAGAAAAATGGAAAACCCTGATTAGATAACTCTCCGATATAGCCCATCAAACATTGCATTGCAAGTTGCATTCGGATTAACCCTAATCATGTAAACCTAAGGTGGGTGTCTAAAGTACAACAACAACTAAGTATTTGTCCCACTTAAGTAGAGTCTACAACATGAATCCGCTTACACCATAATAATTAATCAAGGATCATTCCCTCAATGAGGTTTAATGTCATCAAATCAATTCTAATAGTCTCGTCCCAAGTCTTCCTTGGCCTACCATAGCATTTTCTCACTGATGTGGCTGTTATATGCACATGTCCAAACCGCGTAAACGATTTTCTCTCATATTCTCTTCTATACTTAATTTTATCCATTCTCGGCTTCCCACTAATCTACCATAGCATCATTATTTCTGTCACATTTAACAATCTCTTGGAAACCAAATGGTCAAATTTACTACACAGGTGAGCGTAATGCAAGCAAATGGGTCATTGATTTCAATTCCTAATCCACTTCCTAGCAGGCACCCCAGGATACAATTCAATATCATCAATAGATAAAAGCAAGATTGAATAACTCGAACAGTCGAAGAATTTTCATACCTTGGGACCGTGAAAACAAGCTAGTGAGTCCAACATTACGGCGATGGTCATGAATCAGCACGCACCAGATTCGGGAAAAAACCAGTCATCGATCGATTGCGCAAAACCCGCAAAACGAAAATCGCGGGGAGTGCGAAGATTTCAGCGTTGGAAGTTCTTCGCGGTGTGTGGGCGGGGTCTGAATTGGGTTTTCAAAGGCGAAAGAAGAAGAGGACGACGATTGGCCACACGTTCGCTTCATGTGACCCCCTTTTGGAGTGTTGGGGCGGAAGAGAGCGACGATTTTTAGAGAGAGAAAAACAGGAGCCAGAGAGAGAAGCAGCGAGGCGGACCTGTGTGGCGGAAAACGGCGCTCACACAATCAAATGATGATGAGAGTCTACTACTGTCGACGGTTATTCCAGTGTCCTTCAAGGGTTAATTTGGTAATTTTACACAGTTTTCTAACAATTTTCAATAATTTATTAATTTAAACCGATAAAATCGAATTACAAAATACGGTTAAATTTATAAATAAACTAGCATATACCCCATGCCTAAAAAGTATAGAAACGTATTAGTTATAAAAATTTACAACGATAACTGAGAAATAAATACAATGACATTCATTTATATTATTAAATGTCTTGAAATAGATGTGAAAATGAACCGTCGAATTATAAAAGACAGTTAAATTTATAAATAAATTATTTTTTATTCTCTTATTTAATTATCACTTTACATTTAATTATTTTTAAAAAATTATCAATTTATTATTTTTATTTTTTAACGAAGTGAGAAACTAAATTTTTTCCGTTTAAATTAACAAAATATAGAATTAAATTTTCTATTCAAAATTCTAATGAAATAGATAAAATTGTCTTTTTATTTAATTTTTATATCATAAATATTTTTTAAAAAAACAAAAAGACAATTTTGTCCATTTTATCAAAAAATTGGATAGAAAACTTATTTTCATCAATTTTTAAATATATTTTGTTAATTTAAATAGAAGAATATTAATTTGGAAAAGTTAAACTGTAACTTTTCAAATAAAATAATAATTAAAAAAATTATCTTAAATTAAACTATATATTGTACCTTTTAAAGTTTATATTTATATTTAATTAGTTATTTTTTATACTGATAAAATAAAAAATAATATATTATCTTTAATCACGTGAATTCTAATTTACCAATAATTATAAATCAAAAATCACCATTTAAAAATCTCAAAAATAATTTCTTAAAACAATACAATTTTTAGTGGTGGTTTGTATTGTGCCTAAATTGTGGCAATTTTGGATTAATTTCAACAATTAATTGTTAATTCTATTTGCTAAGTCACTTGAACAATTTATAAAAATCAAAAAGCTTTTCAAACACAAATGACCAAAGTGAGATTTTTGTGAAATTTTAGGGGTGCAAAGTGTCAAAAACTCCAAATTCTCAACACAACCAGAATACAAATATTTGGATCTACAACAGCTTTATTTATTTTTACTTTCTTTGGGCAGACACAATACAATAGAACATCATATATCAAAATGGGGAGGAAGAATTGAAATAAGATATTGATTGAAACCAAGTTTAGGCTATGTTTGGCTGGCAGACATCGGAGCTTCGAAATTGCATTTTCTAATTTCCAATTTCCAGGACTTCAATTCCGTTATACCAAACGCAGCGCTATAAACTTCATTGAGAACCGTCGGAATTTGGTGGAACGAACTTGAGAGAGACGCTATTAACACAGTGGCGTTCATCGGTAGGAGTACGAAAGCCTTCGCCCTTGAAAACATGACCAAGATGTCCCCCACAAGCCGCGCACGTGATTTCTACCCTCATCCCATCCGGGTCCGGCTGAAATTACCCCAAAAAAAAAAAAAATTATCGATCAAAGGTTTGTTTGGATGTCTGATCAAACCGCAGTCTGAAAAATTCAAAATCAATTGATTTGGAGTCTAAGACGGTGGTTTAAAAGTGCGTTGGCGTGAGGTATTTGAAGAAGGAATTTGTTTTGAAAAGGGGATGAGTAAGACTTTCTTCAAATACCCTAGCCAAACACACCCATAGGAATTTTATTTTGAGAAGCGCTTTTTTACAAATCCCTCCTCAAAATGAAATACCTTCTTCAAATACATTAGCCAAACACAACCTAAGATAATTTTACACATTCCTTTTCTAAATCAAATTCATTCTTTAAAATCTTCACCCAAACGCAGCCTAAGGATTTTAGTAGAAACAAAAATAAGGGAAATTGAAGCTCACATTTCGGTTTATAGCTCCGGGAAGACCCTCGTAGAAAGCCGGCCAACCACAACCCGAGTTGAACTTAGTGGTGGACCGGTATAGAGGGGTTCCACAGCCTGCACAACCATATACTCCCTCTCCGAAGAACTTGTCATATTCTCCTGTACCTGGGTACCTTTCAGAAACAAGATGTATCAAGATTAAGGTGAATCGGTGAGTTCAAATGATCCAAATAGAACTATACGAGTGCGTTTGGATGCGAGGGATTGGAGCTTCAGAATTGGAATTAAAAATGAATGCATGTAAAAATCTATAAAGTTACATGGTTCAATTTGAATGCCAATTCCAAGGCTCCGATTCCATGCATCCAAACACTACCTAAGGGTGCGTTTGGGCAGAGTATGGATTTATTAAGAAAAATTTATGAATCCATTTTCGATATCAAATACCTTCTTCAAATGGCTCACCCAAACGGACCATAATAGATTTGAATTTTGAGCAATATCTTACTTCTTTATCTCAAAGAACTTGCCAAGGAAAAAAAAAGATAAAAATATGTGGAGATTTCGCATAAAATTATTGTTGTATAAGAAACAATGAATGTGCAATATAGTGAAGAAGTAGTTTAGGAAAAGAGGAGACACAACAACCTCAACCAATGCAAATGCAAGGGACCGAAAACTACAAAATACAATTGATTCAATCATCGAAGAGATATGGAGGAAAATTCTACATATAAATGGTGTTCTTTGGTCAATCAGAGCTGAAATTATCATAAAAATCAACATAACAATGGCAACGGCTGATGACTGATAATCAATGACAATGAACAAGAACAACACCTAAGTTCATGAAGCTGATGATTGATGATCAATGACAACAATGACCTAAGTTCATGGCTTAACCATGATGCAATTAACAATATCGAAGAAGGTGATTCTGTAAGTAATAAAATTGGTTCAATAGAATTCAAGTTCAGAATATATGAACCAATTGCAAGAAAGAATAACCAGAAGAAGAACAAAAGATCATCAAAGAACAAACAAAACACTGGTGGAATCATATAATTCCTAATTGTTTCTTCTTACATTTTTAGAAGAAAAACAATTCAACTTCAGAATCAAACATATTTCAGCAGGTTTCTCAATACGAGCTCCAATTTAAGCTACTGTAGCATTATGCATGAATTTCGAATGATCAGCATAACCGACTTCCCATGAATTCAGCTTAACAAATAGGAATCTTAAAAAAAACGTAATCGATAATAACAAACATACTCGGTGCCCTTCTGCCTCAGAATCCGAAACTGCTCGGGAGAAAGAATCGCTCGCCACTCCTCCTCCGATTTCCGAACCGAACCAGCTCCGCTCATCGCCACGACACCGCCTCTGAAACCTCTCTTGCTCCGATTGCGGATAACCAAACCTCCGAATCCAACCGAAGGTCTGGATCGGGCCTTCCACACACCGTCGGCGACGGTGGGCGCGACGAATCGGATCAGCGGTCGAGAAGTGCCGCTGAAAATGGCGGTCGTGGATGAGATTTTCAGAATCCGAGAGCCCATCGCGATTAGTTTAATCCACAGAGACCCGTTCAAAATCAAGGAGATAATCGAAAGTTAATGGGCCGATAAAATGAAATTAAACCCATAAGATCTGATTGGGCCTTAGGCCCAACAAATATTATAAGCCCATGGATAAATAATTAATTAATTAATGAAACAATATATGTCATTCACCTCCCCTATCATTTTGTACTATACCAGATACGTCATTTTGTAAATACCAGAGACTTTTCCTCTCTTTTTACTCAAACAACACTTACTTCTCTTTGGACAAAATTGTCCCTAGGTTATTTTTAAAAAAAATCATTAGCACCCATGTATTTTTAAAAATTATATTTTTTACCCTTAGCTTTTTAAATAATTATATTTACCTTTCACTACCACTTAGCTCACACCACCACCGCCCACCACCCTCCGCTGCCTCTCACCACCGCCACCCAACACAACCTCCCACCGCCACCTCCCACCACCCATCGTGCCATCTACCACCTTCCGCCACCTTCCGCCGTCGGTGAGTACGGTGGTAGGAGGTAGTGATAAATATATATAAATTAAAAGGTTATTTATGTATTTTAGTTTTTTAATTATTAATTATTTTTTAAATAGTTAAGGATAAATTTTGTATTATAATAAAAAAATTATTATTTTTTAATCAATAAGGAAGTAAGGGTTGTTTGAACAAAAAAATAGGGAAAGTATCTGGTATAGTGCAAAATGACAACGAAGGTTAATTGCATATACCCATTAATGAAATTGACATGTTAATTAGGTCGCATTTGGTTAGTGTTTCTGCTTTTCTGCTTTTACTTCCAATAAACTAGGATGAAAATTTTATTTTCGTTCTACAGTATTCCGAAAATAAAAACATGTTTCATAACGACCATTATCTTAAAATTATGAAAACAAAAACAAGAAACACTTTTGATTGTAATGGCCGCGGGCGAGATGATGGTGGTTGGTGTTGTAGTGGTGACCGACGGGCTAGTGGTGGCCAGCATAGTTGTGATAGCTGGCGGAGTTGTTGGTAGTGACAATAGTTGTGGGGGAGTAAATAGGAATCAACATTTTTATTTTTTTTCAAATTCTTAAGAAATTTAGAAATTACTCCCAAAATTTTTAGGAACAAAAGGGTGTTTACATTAATTCTAAAATTTTGAGAGCGGAAACAAAAATCGAGAAATGGAAACAATAACCAAACTGGACCTTAATTAATCAATGATTAATTATTGAGTTTAGCCACGTGGAAACTGCCCTCCAAAATTCAGAATCTTATGTAGAGCTACTGCTGGATGTACCCTGTTATTCTTTTTTCTGTATCTGCACATGGGATTGTTCTAAAAAGTACACTTTTAACCCTCATAATTTGGGATAAATGTTCAACTAATTCATGTGTTTAGCAAAGTAGTGTATTTTCATTTCAATTTAGTCCCAATCACAAAAAAATAATTAACAAAAATGAAAAAAAATAACGAGCCATTAAAAACGTAGTATCGTATTCTCTTATTTACTTCACCCCAGTATGCAAATTTAAAGGAATTGTGATCGTTCGATTATTTTGCAGAACTTTCTAAGATCAGAAAGTTTTAATATCAGAAGCAAAATTTACAAATTTAAAAAAGACCACGAGTAAAGCAAATGACCTGACAGACATTAAACCCTATTGGCTGTATTTTGGTAATTTTTTCCATTCATTGTAAAAAAATTAAATTTCAAAATTTCTCGATTATTTTCGGTAGAAATCTGTATGTTTTGCACGATATTAAAGATGGGCATGATTTTCAGTGGACAATGACAAAAATAGACTCAAAATTAAATCGCCGCGTGGCCTATTATGTTCATCCATACAAATCTCGTTTTCAATTGGACAAAATTGAAACGAAAGCGAAACCTCGAAGTACAAATACATCGCTTTACAAACCAAAAGGGGCACTTGAACATCTACTTCAAACTACAGGGGTTGAAATTGCAATTTTTCCTTTTACAATTAAATAATCAAGATTAATTAAATAAAAATGGAATCAGAGGGTTGGTGCAGGGGAGGATAAGGTGGGGTGGCAGCGTAGGGGATCAAACACAGTAACGTGCAGGGGTCAGTCGGTTTGCAGGCACGGCGTCGTGTGGTCCATTGAACCTTTTCCACCTGGATCCCTTCTCTTCTCTCGATGCTCTTCCTCTCTTTTTTTACACTTTCTACCCCCAATTTTATTTCACGTTTTCATTTCACACCCCCTTAATTATTCTATATTAAGATATATTATAAAATAATTGTTGGACATAAACCCAAAAGGTGTTAGTGCACCTAGCGAGGAGTGATACTCCATTTCTTTGTCAACCGGGGTTCGACTCTCTTGGGGAGTATTCTGAAAATTATATTTTAAACTTAATCCTGAATGCATCAGACCAATGTGAGGAAGTACACCCTTAAAATCATCTGGTTGGGTAAGCTGACCCGAACATACCTTACCGTATAACCCCTAAAAAAAAACTTATTGGACAAGAAGAGCTTTTAATTCATTTGACAAGAGAGATACTTTTTTTTTCTCATTATCCAGGATTCAACTATTTTGAATTTAATAACGAATTCAACAAATTGATGTGAGAAAGTACGCATTTAAAATCGTTCGGAGAAATAATTAATTAAGGTATACGTAATCTGATTTAGACACACGTTATCGTAAAATTAAAAAATAATAGTAATGGTTGGTATTTAGTGGTCACAATTCCCCATATGGGGAGACATTTGAGGAAGTGTTTTCATGGATTTCATCCTTATTGCCTGGATGAAGGACACCCACAAGGTCAAAACATATTTAAGTGGTCTATATTTTATTATCAAGAAAATTGGGGTCACCAATAATGAAATTAAATAAATAAAAATTCTAAGTGCACATTTACACAATAGTGTATTCAATTATTAATATAATGAGAGAAATACTCAAATTTATAATATTTATAAATTTATAGTTAACGTTGATTAACTTTGTATATTTTGAATCTATATAATTTATATTTAGTGTTCAATAAATCTGCATATGTTGAATCTGTATAATATATGTTTAGTTAACATTCACTGAATCTGTTATTTTAAGTTAACTTTCACGTGATATTCTAAATTTATATTTATTGACTTTGCGTGTTTGATTAATGTTGACTCCCAAAACTCTTCTTTATCATAATAATTTTCACCCACAATTTTTTAGGTGTGTAAAATGAGGTTAGGGTTTCAAAGGAGATGATTGAAATTAAGGGCCCGTTTGATTAGTATTGATTGAAATTAAGGGCCCGTTTGATTAGTATTTCCAACTCATCCCAAAAAATTTGGAATTGATGTTTAAGAATGCATTTGGCAAACTCAATTTTGTTCTCATCTTAAAATATGAGAATTGATTCTTGAATTCTTAGTGAAAAGAGAATATATATATATATTTTTTAATGTCCATCCCAATCCATCCAACCTCAAGGACACGCTCGGTATTATCAAAATTTTTAATGAGAAATTATTTTCACCTCATTCTTCAACAGTGAACAACTTTCTTCTTCTTCTTCTTCAATGTTCGACATCGCCATCCCATGGCCATCGCCAAAGCCATCGTCATCTTCATCACCATCGCCGCCTCGTTCTTCGTTCATCTCCGTCTTCATCTTCGTCCTCGTCCGTCGCCTCGGTTTAGGGTTGCTCGATCTCCGTCTTTGTCTTCTTTGCATCTCCGTTGCCTAGGTTTAGGGTTGCTCGAATTCTGTCGCCTGGGTTTAGGGTTCACAACGAAATCGATTTCGTTGCTTGATCTCCATCTTTGTCTTCTCTCCATCTCCATCGCCTGAGTTTGGTTTTATGGAATTAGATCATTATTTGGAACAATTCTAGTTTGTGCTTAGAAATTTGCTTTTGAAAATTTACGACAAAACATAATAGAAATTTGCGTTTTGAATGTTGTGTGTGTTCTTCAATTTGTTTTGTTTTTTAACAGAAATTTAGAGCAGAACACACACACACATATATGTGTGTGTGTTGTTGAATGTAGTTCTTTTTTTGTGTTTTGATGTGTTTTCAAGAGTAAAAATAATTATTCTTTTTGTTCTCGTATTCTTGTTGCAATAACATGGTTTTATGTTTTCGTTTTTACTAAACGAATTATGTTCCCAGAAGGAAACACAATCATTCGTTACCAAACGTGATTCCTTTCTCATAACAAAGTAAATTTTTGTCGTTACCAAATACAATTTTGTTTCCAGAAAGAAATAGAATTCACAAATCAACCCATCCCATTCTACGTAGGATGAGAAAAGTGAAAACACTAACCACCACCTAAATTTTTGGTCTCTAAAGTGTGGGACAGGCATCTAGACATTGAGTTTTGCCAAATTGTATATATGGTCTCTCAAATTTAATATTTATTTTAATTTTGTAAAATAAAAAATATTATTAATATTTTTGAATAAAAATAAATTATATTCAACACGACATAAAAATATTTTTATTATTTTATCCATCATAAGACCTTTTTTTTATCCAAATAATTCACACCATATCTTAGGTGTTTTAGTACCAAGTTATTATTGCATGTAGTCATATCTAGTAAGTAGCATGGCAATCAACAATGGAGTAGGTAGTACTAAATGGCTACATATGAGTAGGGGATGCATTAGAAGCTCAAACACTACTCATAACCCTTTAGGCATAGGTTCCTCCTTTTTAGACATTGTTTGCTTCCCTTTGTGATGCATAAATGATGCTCCTCTTTTTGGTCATCTTTCTTTACTTTTTATGGCACTACCCCCATCTCACAATTTTCAATCACATCCCACCCTAGTCGAGAAGACTTGTAGTCTAGCAGTTATTTAATGTGCATCTTTAAAAAAAAAAATTAGTGTTCAAAATTTTCCTCCCATACTGTTCTACCCAAAAAAAATAATTATGAAAAACAACAATCTATGGGACAAAAAAAAAAACCGAAAACATTAACAACATAAAAATCATAATATATAAATATTATCAAATTTATATAATAATCTATTAATAAATTAAAACGGAAACACATTTTTAACAGTCTAAATTTGAGTATAAAATATGAATGATTTAGATAGAACTTGTACAACTTCTCACCCACTCACTCTAATAGTTTAATTATACTTTGTAACCTTCAAATTTCACTTTTATCAACTAATTTTTTTAATTTTCAATATTTTTTATATTTAAAAATTGACATAAAATCTTTTGGGAACCAAAAATCCCAAATCTGTATATAAATAAAAAAATATAGATATTTTAACGGTTCAGATTTAAGTTTTAAAATATGAATGATTGAGATTAAACTGGTACAACCTCTCAATCAACTCATTTCAAATTTCTCCACTATTCCATCTATTTAATAACTTAAACTAAAAAATGTAACAATATTTTAATTTAATTAAAAAATACAATGTCTTTAGGGAAGAAAAATCCCTAATTACTCATCTGGATTGAATATGTAAAAAATTTAATTTATAGACTGATCTAAATTTTTGTTTAAACAAATTTATATGAATTTTATCTTACATAAAATCTAGGAATAACCGGTGATTAGTCCCAAATAATGGATGTACACTGTTATTAGTACCATTTAAAACAAAAGTTTTGTTTTAGTCTCTTAAATTGATTTTTATTTACATATTCGTCTCGCATGTGTTCATGTCTGTGTAATATTAGTTACGGGTTAAATTACATGTAACTATATTTTATGTACATATTTATTACATGTAATAAATATTTTACACACAAGTTAAATACATGAAAGTACCTGAGTGAAACGGTTTATCTAACCTATAAAGGATAAGTGCTATTACCGGTTTAACACCCACCGGTTCTATTATTATCCGGTAAAGATAATGGGAAGACGGTGGCATTGCTGATATAAATGCTCCTTTCCAAGGTCATTTCTATAACCGTCACCCGTTTCATCTCTGTGTATATGTATATTGCTCTGGCAGAGCGTCACTTCTCTCCTCCCACGCCAGAACCATGAAAGAGCTCGAAAATTCCACCGTCGACGACGACGGCGAAATCACCACTGATGACGTCCATGGTCCTATTAATGGAGAGACTAACGCTTCCAATGAATCCGCCATGTTTTCCGACGATATTGACAGCTCTTGCTCTACTCCTTACGTCAGCGCTCCTTCCAGCCCCGGGCGTGGACCACCGCTGGGTGGCTTCTACTACAGCGCCCCGTCTAGCCCCATGCATTTCTTGTTATCGCACTCGGCTATGAGTTTAAGGTCGTCGAGGACTGAAGCGGTCCAGCCGTCCATGGCGGGAACGTTTGAGTTCGATTTCTCCGCTAGATTGGCGACAAATGGTTTGCCGTCAGCTGGATCTATGAGCTCGGCGGATGAGCTTTTCTTCAACGGTCAGATCCGGCCGATGAAGCTCTCGACTCACCTGCAGCGTCCTCAGCGGCTTGCTCCGTTGCTTGATCTTGACGAAAATGTCGACGGAGAATGTGATGACGATGATGAGAGTGGAGATCATCATGAGAAATCTGTAGCCAGGGGACGTGATAAAAAATTGCCGGATAGATCTTTCCGCAGAAGAACTAGATCTATGTCGCCGATGAGGACCGTTCCCTTTCAGTGGCGGGAAGAAGAAGAAGAGGAAGATGATGATGAAGAGCAGCAAAAATCAATGGAAACAACTGACGCTAAGCTCGATGAAGAAGGCAAGCATGGCGAGATGGTGCTCGACGAAGCGACACCTTCCGAATCAGCATCTTCGTCGAGGTCGTCGTCCGTCGGCCGCAACTCAAAGAGATGGATATTCCTGAAAGAGTTCCTCTACAGAAGCAAAAGCGAGGGAAGGAACAACGGTCACAAATTCTGGTCGTCCATATCGTTTTCGCCTGTCAAAGATAAGAAACCGCCGGCGAGCTCTTCAAACAGTTCTAAGGAAAAAACTGCTGCTGCGGCGACAACGACGACAACAGCCGACGCCGCAAACGAAAAGGCGGAGACGAAGAAGGGGAAGCAAACCTCAAAAGAGCAGAGCAAAAAGGCGGCGAACGGGAAGATGGGGAATCGCGGCGGGAAGAGACGAGTCCCGCCGTCGGCCCACGAGTTGCATTACACGGCGAACAGAGCACAGGCGGAGGAAATGAGGAAGAAGACATTCCTACCGTACAGACAAGGGTTGCTTGGTTGTTTAGGATTTAGTTCAAAGAGCTATGGCGCCATGAGCGGATTTGCCAGAGCTCTGAACCCAGTTTATTCAAGGTAAAACAACATGTAATCATCCATGTCTAAGCCCTAAGAGGTTCTCTAAAAATCTATCAAGTTATTGTATAGATTTCCCTTTTTTTTTAGTGCTTTTTTTGGGGCTGTGGGATTTTTATTACTAGCTGCCATGTATTTACTCATTGATAGGACTCTCTTTGGATAGAAAAAAGAGAAGTTGCTGCTTATTGATGGGATTTAGTTTTTTACTCTTATGGGGCTTCTAAGATCTCCCAAATTTGCTTTGTTCTAAGAAGTAAGAACTGATTAATTGGCTTATGAAGATTGCCCAAATTTGCTTTGTTCAAAGATTCATTCTTGCTGTTTCAGTATAACCCTTCTCTAAGGTGCTAATTGATTGATGAGGGAAGAAAAATAAGATAGAAAATTGACAAAATATTCTTTGGTAGGTGATGAAGGGTAAAATGGTTATCTAAGCCCGTAGATTGTAAATGAGTCGAACCCGAAATTGGGATCGCACTGTGGGCAAAAGGTGGATCGAACACGGAATCGGAGTCCACCCCAACTAGAACATTCATACGAGAGGGTCACATAGTTTATGCTCACACGTGGGGTTTCACACTAAGGACAATGCCCTTCCAACAGATTCGTTACAATCGTTACTAGCAGCTCTCTCTTCACTTTTTTCCGCCTAACTAAGAATCTTTAAATGTCCAGAGCGTGAGTAGATTGAAGTGCTAAGGACAAAAGGTGGATCGAACACGCAATCAGAGTCCAGCCCAACTGGAACATTCATACGAGAGGGTCACACAATTTATCCTCACACGTGGGGTTTCATACTAAGGGCAATGCCCCTCCAACAGATTCGTTACCATCGTTACTAGTGGCTCTCTCTTCACTTTTTTCCGCCTAACTAAAAATTTACAAATGTCCCGAGCGTGAGGAGATTGAAGTGATTTTAAATACCCAACATATTGAAATCAGAAATTATATTTATCTCAATTAATTACTCTCACATCTGAGATTCTTCACTAGGACTTGAACCCCCGATATAAGAATTCTTGCAGATACCACTTGTTGTGAGGAGTAATGGATCAAGGGACACTTTACCCAGTGTGATATTTGGATATTATCAATAAAGAAAGTAAAATTGGGAATTTCTAATACGATAATTAAAAAAATAAATTAGATAAGCATATTATTTTCTTTCTTTTCAATATTTTTTTTAACTGAACATAAAATTTTCTATTATTCTTATAAATAACTTACTTTTTCAAGAAATAAATAAAACATATTATTATTTCATTTATAATTTTTTTTCTCACTTTTCTTTTATTCCAACCAAACCAACCCCATCAAAGTTAGAAGGATCTACAAATATAATATAAGGGAAATTCTTCCAAAAATCCTATTCCATAAAAATACCACTTTATGGGATCCTGTAACAATGATTTTTTTACACATGAAATGGAACCTAGAAAGTAATTTTTGAAATCTTGAGATCTCTCAAAAAATTTTCCTACAAATTTTACGTGAAAAATAGAATAATTCACATACTGGAGCTAAAATTTTACCTTTTATACGTAAATTAAAAATTCTATTATAAAAAATATAAATGTAATGTTAATGTCCTCCTTAAACTCCACCTCAATTTTCTCCTAAAATTGAAAGAGATCAAAATTTGCTTATAAAATTTGACATTTTCTTTCCTATTTTTATTTTTCTCCATAACAAACAAGCTTGCTCTTTTTTCTTTTTTCTTTTAATCTTACTTTCCTTCATCATTTTTTTTACGGTAAGGTGTGTCCGGGCAAACTTACGCGCACCTCGACTAAAATATCTTAAGGGCGCATTACCCTGCCTTAGCTTTGTACATTCAGGATTTAATTCTTGCAGTACTACCAAGGAGAGTCGAATCTTAATTGACAAGAAAATAAGACATTTCTCCTTACTAACTGAACTAGCACCTCTTGGGTCCTTTATTTTTCCATCCATCGTTTTTCGACGCAAACAAACACAACCTAAATGTCTATAATTATTAAAGAGTTATGGGGGGGCAAAAATGAAAATTCAAGAGGGTGCTTTGTGGGGGTGGGGGGTATTGAGATCATGATCCACCCTAGTATTAAAAGCCAATAAGAATAAGGTAGCAAACAAATTGGATTGTTGACAAATGATTTGATCTAATATAAGATGTAGGAAACATATACATGTGAGTGGACATGCAACTAACAATGTTAGATGTTTTATTTTAAGATGGTTGTGGTTGTCTTGTAATTAAGACCACCAAATTACACAATCAATACACAAATAAAGAACACTGTCGGCTGTCTCATATCATGTGCATGCTACAAGGTATAAAGGCAAGAAAAAAAGTTGCATCTCCAAGAAACAAGGTACAAAAATTGAGAGCAGTTCCTTATGAAACAGCTGTAAGATCAGATCAAGAGGGACCCTTTTTACTCAACTACATTATTGAGATCATAGGCCATGGGCCTTGTCAATGCAAAGTTTTTTGGTGTTTCTGCATAGACCGCGCGTGTCCAGAGTAGTTATATATGAAAAGAGTTACTCCACTCGACACCATATGATTTTAAGTTTGAATCTCTTAACATGATATTAAAGCTTGATTCTCTCTTCAGTCTGTTTGATGGGCATCATTGTGCAAGGCGGGATTCCACTATCAAAACTAGGCTCTCTCTTTAGTTTGTTTGATCGCATCATGTGCAAGGCGGGATTGCACGTGATGGTGAGTAGAAATGGCAATTCAACCCGAACCAACATGTAACTGAACAAAACGGTTCGGTTTTGATACAGATTAAATAGTTTTGGTTTCGGAACTGAAAACCGAATCAATTTTGATTTTGGTTTTGGTTTTGAGATAGTAACTGTAAAACTGAACGGTGTCACTGGTATTTAGATACATTTATGATATATATTACCCTCAGTTTTATTTATTTATTTACATTTCAACCCCTAATGTGGGTATATATATTTGTGTGTGTGTGTTATAAGGTTAATTGAATTAATTTGTTTATATATATAAAAAACAAAGGTTCGCGGTTTCAAGGATTCGGCTTTGTTTTATATAAAATTTAAAAACCTTAATCGTTTCGCGGTTTTGGTTTGGGTTTTGCATAAAAATTAAACAGTTGTGGTTTTGGTTTTTGGTTCGGTATATGCCTAACGGTTTTAGTTTTGATTTTGGGTTCGATAATGCCTAACAGTTTTGGTTTTGGTTTCTAGTGAAACCAGTCCAAAACTGAACCGTTGCCATCTCCAATAGTGGGGGTTAAAATTTAACATCGAATCCTTGAAGCTTCCCAAAGTAGTCTATATATGAAAGAAGTTACTTCAGTTGATACCATATAATTTAGGTTGGAATCTGACATAATTTAGTCAGAATTTAGTCTAGAAGCCCTAATATGTTTTCAAAAAAGCTCTCACATAATAATTATATATATTTTTAATTGGATTTAAATAGTATTTAAAGGGAACCAATTTAATATTATGGCCGGCCCTGCACATACCACATTATTTTTGATAGTCACCATTGTTCTCAGAACAAAGCATTTTTGGAAAGATTAAAACAAAATGACCCATGATGGACCACATATCCAAGACGTAGACACAGGGGTGGACAATGGTTTTTTGTCTTAGTTGCTTGACTTCTTCATTTGTACCTACCATTTAATGCATTCTTTCATGTGTGTCTGTATGTGTTCAGAAACAAGAAATTTCATGTAAATTCTAACATTATTGCTTATTGACACTACATTAGTGTTTGTTTTCATTAAGGCTAATGTTTTAGGTGCAAACAAATGGTTGAAAGAAATAAATTAGGAGCGTACTTGCCCGAGCTTGAGAGAAAAACCCAGAAAAGCAGGCGGCGAGGATGCGACTCCTCTAGTGTAATCAGGTAAAGGTAGACAGGATGTTCTTCTTCATCGTGAATTCATCGGCTTTCACGGCGCTAATTGTCTGAACCAACCAAAATATTTGTATATATATTGTTATGAAATCAAGCATTTTGCAATGGAAGCATGTTTTCTTGTATGGTTTAAGGAAGCACTTGAAATACAGGAAAAGAAGTAAAAAAGAAACAAAAGTGGAGTTCTACCTTGGCAAGCATGTTCCAGCCGCAGGATTTCGTTCTCAGCATAATCAGCACCTTTATCCGTGCAGCTCTTGGCAACTTTCAAGTATATCTTTCCATGTCTAGAGAAGAAAACAAGTGTGCATATGGATAAAACAATGGTTGGATTTTTCAAGAACCAACAATAAATAGAAAATTACAGCAATTTTCATGTTGCATAGTAACTTTGAATTTTTGATAGAATTATTGAACTTCTCAAAATGTTACTATAGCAATGGGATTCTTGGTGAACAATCTAGAAAATTAAAATTTTTGTCCACGTAGTCCACGCATTACAATAATTTTTTCAGAAATTTAAAGTTATTGCTAACTTTTTCCATGTAAAAAGTTGCCCCGACTTTCATGTCATGGAATAACTGAATTTTTGACATAATTATTAAACTTCTCAAAAAATTACAGTACCGAGTGAGTTCGATGAATAATGGGTTGTAAAATTTGTGTTCCACGGCAAAATACTGTAAATTAGGGTTTGTTTTAGATAGAATTGAACAATAAAGTAAGATTGTGATTACCTCACAGCGGAGCCCTTAAGCTTCCCAACTTCCTCCTCCATAACGGGCATAAACTGCTTTCATCTCATCATTACTTGCACTTAAAAACTCCTTAACTAAGTCATCAAAAGCTGCAAGAACACCGGCCTGTATCAAACAAATTGTACTTCAAGTGAAAACGGTAAAAAAATGAATTAACGGGACAAGAACTTGAGATAGCTAACTTCATAAGTAAGTTGCCCTTTCCCGTCATGACTAGTGCCACACTTGTCATTGAGGAAATTGACAAAGTCATCCACATCTCCACCACCATCATAATCTTGACCAGCTTTGTTGTCCTTGGGGAAAACTTGAGTGTAGGATAACCACTTATACCATACCTATGAAGGCAAAATTTGAACATCAGAGCCACCACGGGAAAAATACTCGATTCTAACGACAAATTTATGTTTCCCAAAACAAGTAGGGATAGGGTCCATTTGGTTGTTCTCCCATTCGCAAATTGTACTATTTTTCAATCAGTCAATCAATGAATTATTATAGTTTAGTGTTTGACTGTAAGAATTAAACACGCATAAACTAGCTAGTTCTAGTTCATATGCCATTTTTCATGTAGTTGGAGTAAAATATAGCTTAAGATTTAAGTTCGGGAATCTCAAATTTGGAGGAAAAAGGAAGCCATAATCATTATCACAACTCACCTTTCTGCAAGATCGTTACATTTATCAGGAAGTTTACTGTTTTAGGAGGAAGAAAGTTTTCATTTCATGAAACGGTAGTTAATTGACTCACGGGTGCAAGGTTTTTGAAATGGCCACACCTGCCAAACACAAAGCATGAATTAGAAATGCGAAGCAAAATATATACAGAACGATCCAAGTTATAAATCTCATCGTTAACCCATGGTTTATAGAATGTCCTACAGTATTCACATCTCTTCATGCAGATGAAAACATTGAGGAATAAAAATCGAAGGTGCATATCGAGGTGCATAGAACTCCACAAGGACATCCTTTGTTTTATCAAGGACAATCTCATTAAATTCATCTGGATTTAGCACCACCACACTTGAGGGAATTGTAGTTACCTTCACATTGGTCCCTGAAAATCAAGCAAATTTTTACATGTCGATCGTCTAGCCATGCTTCCATAAGCCAGTTTGTCTATTTTTTGTGACTTTACAAACATTATAGGGAAAATAACAGGCGTATTCATCATCAAGTATGCCTCATAATGTGGTCAAATTGCAAAAAAACTTATACATTTAGACAAATTCTTAAAACAAGGTGTCATTAAGATTCTATGACTAATAAAGTGAAGGACATCCATAAGGAAAAACTTAGAAGGTATGAAATATTACCTGCTTCATTATTGACAAACTCAGTGAGGGCTTCAGCGGTGCGTGCACCTTGATATCTAAGAGTAAAAGAATTTGAAGAAATACAGCGCAAAACGAAATAGAGAAGTCACAACATAGAGAAATCAACGAGCAATATCTGAATGTGTATACTCACTTTTGGGGCTCCAGAGACCCCTTGGGAAACCACTGGATGGTGGGGAACCCAGAAACTCCATGCTTGCTACAAAGGCTCTTATGATCATCACAGTCCGCCTACACCATCCCAACATTTATGGATTCAATAAACCAATAGTGTGGACGTGATCCGTCATTTACTTGCAAGTTGCAATTTTCATAAGCATTCTTGAATAAAATCAATGGCAAAACATAAATTAGTCAGAAGCATGCACATTAGCGTCTTTGGAAGGACCACCTCAATGACCCCGAAAATGAAAAGGACCACTAAATTGATAATCGATAAACAATCTCCAATTTTGAAGATGATAGCCGGGGATATCAAGAGCTAACCTTTCCAATCAAGACTGATTTGGCTTCTTGAAACTTGCACCGAGTTTTTCATACTCGGGAGCAAGCTTTCTGCAGTGCCTGTACCTGCCAATAAAGAAATTTAACATTCTATATCAATCTCTAAAAACACATAAAGAAACACGCAAGCTTTTATGAAGTCAGAACACTTCTAAAAATTGAAAATGTTCTGTCAATTTTCGCAACATAACAATCATTTAGAGTTCCATCCTCAAACTTAACAACAACAGTAAAGATCAAAAACAGTGATAGAGAATAGAACTTCACACATCCTTAACAACTGAACTCATTTAAAGGATGATGCATGGGCTTCAAGAAATGGAAGACATGTCCATTACTGACATTCTTCCAACAAAATTCACATAATTGCAACAACAAAGAACAGTGATTCTGACGACGAACTCAATGATAGCTCAATTTGAAGAACGTAAATGGAATTCTCAGCGAATCTAATCAGTTAGTGAAATTACACTGATTTGTTCAATAAAAATTGATAAAAATGTCATGATTACTTCCAATACTGAAAAAAATACATGATTGTGGTGATTTTCAGTGTTCTAGCAGCAAAAACAGCACGAAGAGATGAAGAATTACAGATAAGATAATTAAACACATTAAAATTCAACAACTATTCCATCAAATTAAGAACAGCTCAAAGATCAGTATCAATGTATGTACCTCCCAGCAATATTTTTTTCGTGAGTAGATCCGGCGAAGACATCGTCGGCGAAGTCCGGCTAGATAAAGAAAAACAACGATCCGATGGACAAGGCAACATAGATCCGTGACATTAACATCGCCATTTTCACTCCTCACAATCGCAGCTGAGTGTTCTATGAATCGTTTTCGTTCCAATTTTCATGCGGAAGGCCTAAAAAAAAGAGGAAAAATTCATTGAAGAACGAAAAACGAAAAAGAAAAGGGGTGTTGCGAGAATCGAACTCACGACCTCTCGCACCCGAAGCGAGAATCATACCACTAGACCAAACACCCGATGGTGATCTCAAACTTCATAAACTTTCTGATCAACAATAATAATTTTAAAATTTTCACCTTGATCATAAAATTTGTCAAATTCTTTAAAATTTAAATTGTTTTTATTAGTGATTTTGAATGAAATTTGGGTAAATAAGAGAGAAAAATCTGAAGGTAAAAAAAATATTTTAAAGTTAGTGAAATGATAAAATGATAAAAATAATTAACAATGTGCTCAGAACGACTCATTTATTACCAATTTTTTCGTACTAAGACGTTTTTATTCTTCTAATTCTTAACACAACAAAAGCAAAATTTTCAATTTCACATTTTAATGGGAAAAAAAGTTATCACGTTAGTCCAGTTGACAAAAAAGAAATACCCCTACTCTTCTAAGAAGTACTCCGTAAATTATATCTTAAATTTAAAGAAAAATTAAAAAGAATCTCACTTTTACCATTAAAATTTAAAAATAGGTCACTACATACAAGTTCATATTGAAAAAATATCACATTTATATTTATTATTTAAAATAAACTCAAATACATATTTCATCACTACATCAATTGTAACATAATAAATGGAGGATGCAAATGTTAGTGTCCAACAACAATATTAATAGCAACATAATGAAGGTGGAGATGCAAATATTATTGCACAACAATAATGTCAACATCAACATAATGAATGAGAAATATAAATGTTACTGTACAGTAAATAATTATCATATGTCAATTGATTTTTTCTCTAAATTTAAATAATTACATAGGTAGAAGAATGAATTAGTAATGGCCTTGGAGTCCATGATAAAATACCCTAAATTTAATCATGAATGCATGAGATGAATGTAAGAAGATACACTTTTAAAAACGTTTAATAAGATGATTAGTCCACTTATGCATAAGTTGATCTGGACACATATTATCATATAATAATGATACTGAATGTGTAAAATGGTGATTTGGCTGGCACCGTTCAATTTCAGTTAATCGGAGCTTCCATTCATGAGCGGATGTCGCCGGGAGGTTGAACGGAGGATTCTCCGCCTCCTCCACGGCCGCAAAACTCGAACCCACCTCACCCAAATCCACGCCCACTTCCTCCGCCACCATCTTCACCACTCCAACCAAATCCTCTCCCACTTCGTCTCCGTCTGCGGCGCCTCCGACAAGATGTCCTACGCCAATCTCGTCTTTCGCCAAACCCACAATCCCAACATCTTCCTCTTCAACGCCATGATCAAGGGCTACTCTCTCTGCCAAGCCTCCGACGAGTCTCTCCGTCTGTTTACCGTTATGAGAAACCGTAACATTTGGCCCGACGAATTCACCTTCGCGCCGTTGCTCAAGTCGTCTGTGAATCTCCGGGAGCTCAACTTCGGCGAAGCAATTCACGGCGAGGTAATTGTTCTCGGATTCGACTGGTTTAACTCCATCAGGATCGGAGTTGTTGAATTGTACGCTACCAGTGGCAAGATGAAAGATGCCAAGAAGGTTTTCGACGAAATGCCGCACAGAGACGTGATTCTCTGGAATTTGATGATCCGTGGTTACTGCAAAAATGGCGACATCGAAATGGGTCTTTTTCTCTTCAGACAAATGAATGATCGAACCGTTGTTTCATGGAATTCAATGATTTCAAGCCTATCACAGACTGGCAGAAACAGTGAAGCTCTGAAGCTTTTCGCCGAAATGAGGGATGCCGGTTTTGAACCAGACGAAGCAACATTAGTCACCATTCTTCCTGTCTGTTCACGTTTGGGTGAAATCAATGTCGGAAAATCGATCCACTCTTACGCAGAATCGACTGGTCTCAATCGAGATTCCATCTCTGTAAGCAACTCACTCATCGATTTCTACTCCAAATGTGGAGATTTAGACAATGCTTCCTCTGTTTTCAACACCATGCCAAAGAAAAATGTGATCTCTTGGAATGCCATGATCTCCGGTTTGGCATTCAATGGAGAAGGCGAACTCGGGATCAAACTATTCGAAGAGATGATCGAAAACGGTATCAACCCTAACGATTCAACATTCGTGGGCGTTCTAACTTGCTGTGTTCATTCAGGATTGGTGCAAAAGGGTCGCAATTTGCTCAATTTGATGATCGAGCCAAAACTCGAGCATTACGGGTGCATGGTTGATGTTCTTGGGCGAAACGGGTGTTTGAAGGAGGCTTATGACATGATCAAAACAATGCCGGTCGAGCCAAATTCAGCTTTATGGGGTGCATTGCTCAGTGCTTGTCGTAGCCATGGAAACACAGAGATGGCTGAGTGTGTGGTGAAGGAGCTTATTGAGGTTGAGCCATGGAATTCTGGTAACTATGTTTTGCTGTCCAATATTTATGCAGAGAGAGGGAAATGGAATGAAGTGGAAAAGGTTAGAGTTTTGATGAGGGAAAAAAGAGTCAAGAAATTGCCAGGAATTTCAATCACTTAATACTCTGTTTTGTTCATAAGAAATATGAACAGTTTTGAGTATGCTTCAATAAATTGATGATTTATTCAAATTCATTGAATCAAAACATAAACTATGCATGTTTATGTGTTTGTATATATGCTCTGCATTTGCTTTAATGGGGGGCACAGATTTTGGGGTTTATAAAGTTGTTCAAATACAGAGGATAAATAAAGTTCTTTAAATAAATGGTAGTTTTATGTAAAATTTAGATTGGGATATTTCATTTCACATCTAGACGGGACCCATTTCATTCCTATTTCTGCTCCCAAAATTTTAGGATTAATGTATAGAAACGTGTTTGATAAATACTTTTCTGTTCCACAAAATTTTGGGAGTAATCTCGAACTATTTTCAGAATTTCTTAAGAATCTGAAGAACAAAAAAATATTGATTTTTATTCATTCCAACAAAACTATTTCTAGTCCCATACATTTAAAGGGAAAAGAAAAAAAAATGTTGCAACCAAACATGTTTATTGTTTCTGTTCTCATAAATTAAAAGAAATAATTTTAAGACAATAGTCATTACTCATTACCAAACATGGTTCTATTTCCGGAAAACTTAAGAACAAATACAAAATTCTCATCTCATCCTAGTTTATTAGAAGCTGAAAGAGAAAAACAGAAACACTAACCAAACACCACCTTGGTTTTCAAATTTATTATAAGTAGAAGGGGGTTAAAGTGTAGGCTTTTAAAGTAGAGGGCGGCAAAATGAAACGCTATCAAAGTACTAGGGGAGTAAAAGGCAATTAACCATGAAGAATACCAAGCAGCCTCATCTGTTCCTATAAATAGTTGCACATACTCAACTCAATTTCATCACAAACATCAGAGTTAAATTGCCTGAAAAAAAACCTGTCCTTAGAAAAAGATGGAGAGGAAGAGTGGGTGCTGCTTGGGGAGGAGCAGTGTATCGGCGACTCCCAAGAAAGAAGTGGTGGTGGTGGTGACGCCGAAGAAGGAAGAGGTGAAGCCTGAAATTGTGAAGCAAAGTGATGCCGTTATCATAGATTTCTCTCCGGACGGGAGCGGTGCCATCTGTACAGATGGCTGTATCCAAACGGTACGGTGAGGGGTGAGCGGCGTCGGTGACGGCGGCAATGGTTAGTGTGAGAAATTTGAGCACCACGACACAAATCGACAGTTGCAATGGCGATTTCATGATTGTGATCAAAGTGCTAGTGCCGCCACAGCCGCTGCTGCTGTGTTAAGTACTGCGAAGAATGGAAGAGGAAATGTTTCGGGTGTTGAGAAAGAAGAGCTGCTAACGCTGAGGAAAAGGTTAAGGTTACTGCCAATGCTGCTTGTTTCAAATAAAAGATGGCTTCTGTTAAAGTACTAGTGATTTGAGGGGGGTTGTCGTTTGTTGTCTTTGTCCACAATCTAGTTTTTGTGTCTAAATTGCTTGTCATGGGTCTCTTTGATATCAATATGTAAGGTTCCCCCCTCCCCCATTGCTATCTATATATATTTGGGTTCCTATTCTCTCTCTCTCTCTCCAAAAAATCCGACTGGCGGAGATATAAACAGCTGTAAGAAACTGTCGGGTTTATCCCACATCTTATGTGGAAGAGGCTAGTGGTCTGGACGGTCAAGTCCCATCACTCGTTCGTACCACCGCCACTCTCTCTCTCTCTCTCTCATATGCCAAAAAGTCCAACCCGTGGAGATCTAAACAGCAGTAAGAACCCATCAATCGTTCATACCACCGTTGATTATGTAATCTTTTATTATTTCAGAAGAAAAAACAAAACTACGGCAAACTAGTATGTAATGCATGATGTATATTCCAGCACAGCTTTCAGACAGACAACAAAGTGAACAAAGAAATAACAAATTGTAAGACAGGAAAAATGAAAAATTTCCAAACCAGGGCTACTAGATGTACTGAGAGACCCACTTGAATCCATCTCCATATCCCATTTTGCGGACGATGCTACACATGAATACCTCGAGCGGACGCACACCGGAGTCTGTCAAATCGACCTTCCCTTTGCCCGTCGTGATGCCTGTCAGACCCATGTTGTAAACCAACTCGTCTTCAGACGCTGCGTAAGGAATGTCGATCTTGTTGCCCAAAATCAAGAAAGGGACATTGCCCAAAGACTCGTCGGATAATAGAGCATCGAGCTCTTTCTTTGACTCTGCAAACCTCTCCTTGTCGTAAGCATCCACGAGGTAAACAACTGCATCCACCTGCATGAATCGAAAATGATAAACTCTGCTTCCCTCCTAGTCTGTTTCCTATGTTCTGGCATACACTAAAGGCCCATTTGGTTGTCTTTCAATTCGCAAATTATGCTCTTTTTTTTCGTTGTTGTTGTTTATTGTTTGGTTGTAAGACTTAAAGCACTTAAAAGGGTTTTTGACCCTTTACACCCTGAAGTTTGACCATCATCTCACTTTGGTCCTCATGATTTCAATTTGAATAAGGGATTAACGTAATCTTTTATTGTAGATCCCACAAAAACGATAATGGTAGAATGTATGTAATACATATAAAGCCCTTAAAAATAGTCATACGTGCGGCAAGTAACTGTTTGCCGATAAAACTACAATGAGAACAATAATTTGGACCGTAGTGAGATAATTAGGAAGCTTCAAGGTGTTATGTGTATAAATTAAAACCACAAGGGCCTAAGTTAGACGATGCTCAAATTTTAGGAGTGCAAAGTGTTAAAAACCGACACTTAAATTAGTTAGCTAACCATTTTAGTTCTCGTTCATATGTTATTTTCTCGTGTATTTGGAGTGAAATATAACTTAAAATTTTAACTGCAATTGCATGTTTCCTTATTCAAAGAAACATGTATATCTGATTAAATAATAGATAAATAGAGAAATATAATTAATAAATAGGATAATCTCTTGAATGAACATAGTTGCCAATCTTACTTGTTAGATCAAGCCAATTTGTAGACTTATACTTCAATCAAACAAGCAATAATCCAATTTAACTTTTCAGTAATTTGGTAACATTTTGAACATTGGAAAGGAGAGGAAATAAATCACCTTGGCGTAATAATCTTTCCAGACTCTTCGGGCGATCTGATGCCCACCCAAATCGAAAGCCTTGAACTTGATTTTGCCAATACTCAACTCCTCAGATGTTGGGTACTGAGTTGGCTGATGTTGAACCAACCTCTGCCACATGCCAATAAAATCATATTTTACATTGGAACACACAAACACACACATCATCCCTCTATAGAAAGAACATGTCGTTTTGATAAGGAATTTGAGAAATTCATAGAACCTGGAAATTATTTGATTTCGAAATTCTGAATTTTAAAATTCCATAATTCGTGGTTTGATTATATTTATTGAATTCCAATTTTTATTGATGTAATTTCATTTCGAAATGGAGAGATCAATCGGAAATATTAAAAAAAACACCACTTAAAGAGGTATTTTGAGTCATTTTACCCCGTTCAAACCCCATTTCAAAATCCCATTGAATTTTAGAAATTCCTTTCTGAAGCAGCCAAACAAGAAATTTTAAATTATGATTTTCTGAAATTCCTCATTAAAAATAAATTTCTCTCCCCAAAACCTTCACCCTAAGAGGGGAAACCGTGGATTTATTTGTTCGCTTTTTCAAAATTGAACAACAATCAAGCATAAGTAGCGATTTTTCACAACAATTTCCTGAAAGAATTTAAGCACCAAAAACTAGACAATTCATCTGTATAATTGAGCTACATACGTGCAATTCGAAATTTTAGATTCAACAAATTGAACAGTCAACTCAAATCACAGCCAAAGAAAAAAAAGAGAATCAAAGAGAAAACATACCTCATCTTTCAACATATGCAGCAGCGTGGTCTTGCCGGCATTATCGAGGCCCAGGAACAAGATCTTAGCCTCCTTCTGCCACAGACCTAGCGATGCAAGCACTCCGTAGAACCAATCCACCAAAAACATGATGATTTGTAACCGATTAAACCTAAACCTTCAACCGAAGAAATCGATCCTCCAAAACCGACTCAAAGATCAGATCAATCAAAGAACTAAATCGAGAGTTTGAGAATCTCTCGATTGATTCAGCTAAGAGCTTTGCGTGTTCGTTGTTTGTGCTTCGAGTTGTGAGATGGAGTGAACACGTAAATGAGGTGGAAACCGTCGACCGGATTAACCGGTTGCTTTTGGGGGTGTTTCTTCAGCGGAAGAGGGTTGGTGTCACCGGCAAAACTTGGCATGGAGACACTACTTTTTTTTTTTGGGTAGGAAAAATAGTGTTCTTTGAAAACAAATTTTGGCACACATCTTGCATGAATATTAAAATAATACGAGGAGTTAATCCGATTGATAAAAAAAAAATAAAAAAATAAAAAAATATTTTTTTTTGTTAATCAAGATTCGACTTTTTCATAAAACACTTCTGTAATTAATTCTTAAATGCATCAGACTGATGTAAAAAAATACACTCTTAAGATCGTCCAGTCTAAAGAAGTGATCAGTCAAGGTGCATATAAGTTGTTCCGACCATACCTTATCAAAAAACCAATATATATATATCGATCTTATTTTATGCTATTTTTTTTATTTTAAAAATTTATATTTTATCCCCTTTTTACTTATATTAGATTGAAAAATTAATATTTTTTATTTTAATTTAAACGAAGACGGTAAAAAATGGGTGCAAATAAATTTTATTTTATTTTTATCTTTATTTTTTTAAAAGAAAAAAAAAAAAAGTAATGAGAGGAAAAATGTAAGGGAGAACGGAACCCAATGCCTAACTCACTCTCAAAAAAACGCCTCGTAAGAAAAAAATTGTCGTAAACTTTATATATAGTTCAAGATCAGATCAGGTAACACATGCGGTGTGGGATTCAAACAATGGCAACTCCTTCAACTATTATTGTACACACACGTCTCTCTTGAAGAATATTGAGACTAACACAAAATTAAGGAAATAATAAGGCAAAATTTGCAAATTTTTTGTGAAATAATTGCTTCTTCTACATGATTTTTCTCCCGAGCACAAGTGGCGCAGCTTCTTATATTTCATATTTTGAAGAAAAAAAAATTGTATCATCTTAGAGAGCTTAGGCAGCAACAGGGTGACCAACTGGACTAGAAATGTGAGATTGCACCTGAAAAACATTACCAAAATACATATATATATATATATATATTAGAAATGAGTATTATGTTTCCATTCTCAATAATATTAGAAACGCATTTGGTAAAGACAATTGTTCTTAAATTGTTTACAATTTATGAAACCAAAACCAAAGAAGAACGTTTGGTCTCATTTTTTTTAAAAAAATACTTTCGATGTAGAGGATAGACTTATTTCATTAATCAATCTTTGCAAATTCTAGCAAAATAAAAACAAATTTATAAGATTGATTACGGTTGAAAGGGACACCTCATTAAGAATTTCAAAAATACTAACCTATAAGTGAGGATAAAGTGAGATGTAAAACCTTTTTTTTTCTCAAAATCCCAAGAATTTGGGGATTAATCTCAACATTTTGCGAATATTTGGGAACATCAAACATGTCTCTGTTCTTAAATTTTTCAAAATCATGGGAACGAGAGCAAGAAATTTGGAGCAGAAACACTAAACAAACGGGGCCTAAAGGAGAAGCTATGGCATGCCATGTGGTGTGTGTTAACAAAGCTCATCTTTGGGTGATCAAATGTGCCAAGAACTCGTTCGGTGTACAGTTTGAAAATCCACAATCAATTGATATTTGGGTCTTCAAATCACAGTTTGGTTCAACTGAGCATGACGAGTATGATGATAAAATTCCAGTTCATGACCTAAGGCAGTCGGGATATTACCTCCAACATAAAATATTGCCCAAGTAGAAGCATAAAGGGAGTCAGGATATTACCTTAGCTGATTTGAAGAGCTCGTCAAGCACTTCAGACAAAGTGGGATGGGCATGAACGGCAAATTTTATATCCTGTAGAATGTGATAAAAGGCCAAAAATGACATATTTAGTTCGTGTACAAAGAATGCTCAGAACATACAATGTTCAACAGAAAAATGATGTAGAGCGACAATCCCTTGAAAGAGGATGTGCACAAAAAGATGCTCCAACACGTTATTTTATACCTGTAGACGTGTGCCCATAGCTATGGCGTTGGATGCTTCATGTATTAAATCTGCAGCATGCATTCCAAAGATATGAACTCCAAGGATCTCACCGTTATCTGGTCTGTATATCATCTGCATTCAGACAAGACTTCAGTAAAGAGACAAGCTCTAGGCCATTTTAAACAGACAATTATGGTTGTTCAAGAGACAAATGAAATTGAAAGAGAAAACAAGTGATTCAATATGCCACATCATGCCAGAGCAAATTTATGTAGTAATTTACATTACCTTGGCAAGTCCCTCCCCTTCATTTTCAGCCAAGGCTTTTGTGTTGGCCTTGAAACTGGTCTTGGCAATACTAATTTCAAATCCTTCATTCTTAGCCTTTTCTCTTGCTTGAGGCTGCAAAAGTAAAAACATCATATAATCAAAAAGGGGAAAGAAAGGCAATGAACATTACGTCTTTCCATATGAAGCCTTGTTATAAAGGCAATGAATTAATTGAACTGGAAAGAAATTTCAAGTAAAATTAACCTTAGAATGAACAGGGTGTTTTAGGAGATGGATATGGATAGATATACCTCTGTTAAACCAACCATACTAATTTCAGGGTGGGTGAAGCATGCTGCTGGAATGCTCAAATGATTCAGCACATGGTCCTTTCCACATACTTGCTCAACAACTGTATTACCACAGCAGTGTCAGGTTTATTTAAGCATAAAAAATAACTTCATGAAAAAATCTGACCGACTAATTTATTGGAGAAAATAAGGATGTTACCAGAGATTCCTTGAGCACTTGCGGCATGAGCAAGCATCATTTTCCCATTTGCATCACCAATGCAATACAAGTGAGGAACCTATTGAACACGTACTTTGTGTCAGCACAGTAAAAATGCTTAGAACACCACGGGTAAAGCAGGAGACTAAGACTTACCAACTTTCCATTTGCATCAATAACTTGCATGTGTTCATCAACAGGAACAAATCCACGTTGTGTTTGTACATTAATCTGAAAATAAATCAAGCATGCAGATGGATTGATTTTAGAATAAAGTAGTTTGCCTTAAAATTTGGAAGACTCAAATATTGTTGTCCAGGTATACTTACACTTTCCAGACCAAGTCCTTGTGTGAAAGGAGCTCTTCCAGTTGCAATTAGGGCAGCATCTACCTGCAACAAGTGACATAGTTAAAAGCGTCCAGGTATTGCCACAAGATGACCGTATATCAGGGAAAATAATAAGTTAAACTCCCAGTAGAAGTGGTGACTGATTAACATATTAATAGTTTGAAATGAAGTCCACTCGCTCTAGGGTTGTAGCAATGAGTTAATATGAACATATGCAGTCTAAGGAGGTGGTGACTGCCAATAACCACTATTAGAGTGGCGATGATCCAGCTCAATATATCCACCGTTTGACATTTGACCACATGGTATATGATAAATTAAATGCAAACATGCACTGCATACAATCAAATAACATTATCCAAATATAAAAGCTGTAAGATTCTGTCACTTGTCACAGATGAATATCGCAAAAGGATGGAAGGAGTAAATACTAAATACTAATTGCTAGTTGAACCACAACTTGGTATCCTGTTTCAGTCATGCAGATATAAGAGGATTTATCATATAAAGGGATAACCGCTATCTAACTGATATCTCATGAATTTAAACCTAAAAAAGACTGGTATCATGTAATGGGCATATGACATTATTTAAGACTACTGCCCTTAGCTATTTGCTACAATAGATGCATGAAACTTACTTCCAGAGTATCCTTTGGTTCCTTTGTCTTTGCATCGATAAGTTCAATTGTTACAGGTTTTCCATCCTTTGCAGGAGTAACCTGTTTTTAGCAGTAAGGACGGAAAAGAAGTTAGGGGGAGAAAAAGAAAGGAAATGGAGCATTGTTCTTTGAGGGTACTGGGTTTCAAAAATAGAAGGGAGCGAGTGTAAGCATAATTCACCTTGCTTGCAAATACACCAGTGTGATAATCAATTTTTCGAGGATTTATAAGAACCCGCTGGGCCAATTTTCCAATCTCAGGATCAAAGCCAGGCATGAGTTGATCTAAGGCTTCGACAAATGTAACCTATGAAATATTGCTGCATCAGCTTGGTGATATAGGCATAAATAAAAGTCATAGAAGGATATAAACACCAAAATTAATTAATCAAATATCAGTCTAAGACCATATAAAGCTACCAAAGTGGCAGTTAGTTCTTGAGCGAATATAGAATCGGATATACGAAATTATGCTCAAGAAGTAACTCTTCCAACACTTCATAAGATTCATTCAATGAGGGAAGTCTTCATGTGATTCTTCATAAGTTGTTCAAATTCATGAAGTGTTTCCTGCATGGAAATGAAATCAATTGGCATAAGAAACACAGAAAGAATAAATTTACCAACCTCACTGCCAAGTGCTGTGTATACATCACTGAATTCTAGACCAATGTAACCACTTCCTACAATTGCTATCCATTGGGGAACAAATTCCAATTTAAGTGCATGATCACTGGTTATCACAGTCTTACCTGCATGCAATTTCAAAACTCAAAATTAGTCCACGGTTGACAAAAGAGGAGAGTGGATTTCACCAAGGCAATGCAAACAAAGCATTTTAACAAATATACGGTGCTTAAATTAGCAAACAGTTCAAAGTGCAGAAGCAGATGATGGGTTGATAGTAAAACATAATTGAAGACACAATCCTCACCGTCAACTTCAATTCCCTTTGGAACAGCGGGGACAGAACCGGTAGCAATGATTATGTCTTTCGCCGTTATTGTATTGTCAGCAGACCCAACTTTTCCGAATTTCACCTTCTGTGGACCCTGAATATTGATAAACAAGTACGTATTTTAAGTTTTAAATAATGTCTAACATCGAATTTATTTATTCAAAAGCCTGTCACTAAAATGCCGTGATATAAGACATACCACTATTGTACCGACACCTGTCAATATATCGACACCAAGAGCTTTTAACGAATTGGTCAAGTTGCTTCTGATTTTAGAAGCTAGATTATTTGCATGATCTGCAACTCCCTGCCTGTCATATCCAGCAGCTGCAACCTGTCACCAGAGTACATGACGTAAAAGAAAGCATTTGGTAACGATCATACACGCATAATCAGCATTTATTATTTTTTTTTAAAAAGGCACAAGAATAAACATTGATTAAACTTAGTTCGAGTTAGGCCCAATTGTCTTGACGCCTAGAGCAAACAAAATTATGAAACTCATTCAAATAAACTTCATTTAATCCATCAGTTGACTCACAAAGGGCTCAACTACATTTAAGAAACCCAATATTAGATTTGAAGGTTTGCAACATTGATATGCTTATATCATATTATAGTTTGTCATTGTCATTAAAAGTTATGATGAAGAATGAAAAGCGAGCTTCAGGGCTGAATAAATGGCAATTACCTGTAAACCAAAAGCCTTCATGTGGTGTTCATTCTGAAGCTCTCGCATCCGACCACTTACAGCAAGAAGGGCTTTGGAAGGAACACATCCCCTATTCACACATGTTCCCCCAACAACATCCCCCTCAATGATAGCCGTTTTCAGACCCTGCATATCGACCCTAAATTAATTAGTTTACCTCCAAATAAACTAAGATCTAAATCAATTGCTGTGATTTCCATTTAACTGAAAGTTTAAGCTTCAAATTAAACTGATATCATCAGTGTGAGACAACCCTTTACCCAAAATCCTAAGCTATTGCAGAGTGTTTTCCGGAAAATGCATGCATAAGTTCTTACTCACTTGTTCATATTCTACATTGTAAATTCAGCGAAAGTAGAATCAACTTAATCTGAAATTTCCATAACATCATAGTGATGATAGTAAGAGAACACCAGATACAAAATTGCATTCAATCAACATCAATGCCGTGAAAGGAGGGGAGAATGAGACGAAATCGAATAATTACCTGCTCAACGGCATGAAGAGCAGCACCGTGACCACCAACACCAGCTCCAATGATGACAAGATCATAATCGAAACCCTTGGAGGGAATCCCGTTGGACAACGACGCATAAACCTTCTTCGAATGCCGGTGCTGCTTAGACGGCGATGAAGCAACAAACCGAGTCGAGTTCAAAGAATTCGGAGATTTGAATGCCAATACCTCCCTTCTGAGACCACAAAACCGTAGGGAGCGGGGGGCAACTAAATTCGCGTTATTGGCGAAATCGGATCTAGCGATCACCGTAGAAGGTGAAGAGAGCGAGAGAGCAATTGAAGCTTGCATGTTCACAGAGTAGATAGAGAGACAGAGAGAGAAATTCAGGGGTTTTGCAAAGGATGAATTGATAGAAAGAGAGAGAGAGAGGGAGAGAGCTAAAAGAAAGGATGGGATGGAGCTTCGGGAGGTCCGTCAATGGTGGCGGAGTTAACGAAGAAGAAATGAGTTGTAGCTTGTTTGATGAACCAACTGCTACACTCTTCACTCTTCATCGTTGGCGCACTCTCTTATATTTACAAATGCAATTTTATTTTATTTTAATTATTATCACGAGTGTCCCTAAATCCATATAGAGTGTGAGACTAATCTCATTTAGAATACGTAACTGCTCGCACTTCTCCACATATATTTCAATCTAAAAAACTATTTTGCCTAATAAAAATTTAAAATTTTATTCTAATCAAATGAATTATCTATTAATATTTTAATTTTAACTATGAATAAGTAAACATTTATCTAAAAAAGCAGTGGCGTTTATTATATAAGGTTGTCCAGAAACTCATAAATTCAAGACATATGTGGAGAATTGTAAAAAAATTATGCATGACAGAAACTACGTGATTCAATTTGCTTTCAGAGAAAAAAATAAATGTGTGAGGATTTTCTTACGAAAAGATGAGTGAATGGGAGGATTGATTTGGAAATCTTTGAATCCCCTCCAGAAGATATGACGGATGTTGTAATGGTCGAAATGGACGCGAGCGTCTTTTATATGTGTCTTTAATTTGTGTTTTGCTGTTTTCTTTTTACATGATTTGTGAAAAAAAAAAAAAAAAAAAGGACAAACATTTATTTGGTGGGTTGAAGTAAATAACATTGATATTAAACAGACAAATTGATAGTTAAAAATTTTCACCAATTTTTAGCCAACCTCTCGATCTTGGATAGAAATGACTCTTAAAATCGGTGTTAGGTAAAATGACTATGGTCATGGTTCTTAGGTTAGAGTTTAATTTTTCATACATTAAAATTCGCTTGCAATTCACACGAGTTCGAATTCAACAGAAGTTACTGAGGATATTGTTCAAAATCAAAGAAAATATTGAAATCAAGAAGTTCTGAGAACAGGACCTGAATTACCTAAGGTCGTTATTCGGGATTATAAGAGAATCATTCATTCTCCTGATATATAAGGGTAGCTCAAGCACGTCATCTACTCGAGCTTCACCCTTTACACTGGGACTATTATTAAATTCCGCTATATAAAGAAAGGGATCAGACAATATAACGACGTGTAATTCCACGATTCCGGTGGGATTGATCATATTCAATAAAGATCTATTTTTCCGTTTTAAATAAATTTTCTCAATTTTAAATTAAAGTTTTTGTGTCCTGATTTAAATATATTTTCTAATTCATAAAATTTGAGGTGCAATGTGTTGGAAATTAAAACTTTGAGGGTCGAAATGGTCAATAGGCATCAAACTTCTGCGAGTAAATTGCAATTAAGCATAATGAATAAACCGCCTAGCGAACGACGTCGTAAAAGCTAAACGTCTTCTCATAGCAGATCGACCTGCGTTAAACCCTGCCTGAACTTCGGCGTTTTTCTGGTCTGCTCAATCCTCCGATCACCGATCGGAGTAGCCAAAGATGTCATCCATGGTACTGCAGCGGACACGCAGTAGATCATCACTTCTATTCCAAAGCCCCAGTATCGGAACCCATTTGTTTTCCTGCCTCTTTTCTTCCCTCTCCGAACCCAAATCTCATAATTTCTCAATTTCGAATCCGAAAAACGGAATTTCCCGTCCCGATTATGGTTTTTTGACTGGAAATGTTTCTGGGTTTTCTTCGTTTTTGCTTCCGAGGTTTAAATTGCATACTGGGTCTTGCTGGGTGGGTCGTGTTCCTTCGAGCTGCGTTTGCTTATTTAGTTCTCAAGCCGCCGTTGAGCCGTCGACTTCCGACGGCCTTACCGTGGACAGAATCATGGCTCAGAACTGGCCGATACTGGATGAGAGTGAGAATGATTGGAAGAGTCATGCCTCTGCAATTGCTCAATCAATTCGTCTTATCAAGAAACGATTACAGGTGCTCTTCTCTTCAGTTACTCTTGCGCTGCGTTTGGTACGCGCGAATGGAATGGAATGACCATAGAATTGAAATTAGTATAGTAATGGAATGGAATAGTCATTTCAATCCCATCTCGAATCGAATCCAGTGTACCAAAGGCAGCGTTGGTTGTGCAAAGAGGTTGCCTTTTAATTAACTCTGTTTTTGGCTGGAATTTCTATTTAACTCCCTGTATAAGCAAACTACAAACAAAACCTGTGAATCATCTTCATCAAGTAGTGTGATTTCATGGTGAAAACCCATTTTTTCTTGTAAAAAATTTGGACATAATCACTAACAGAAAAGCTTAAAGATTGTCTTTAATGGCAGTATTTGATCTGGTATGTATATACTGAGTGTTGAATCCCACATTACTTGTGTTACCTGATCCTGAGCTATATATAAAGCCTAAGGCAATCCTCATCTTACTAGACGTCTTGTCTTTTGAGATTGAGTTTGGCCCATTGGATTTCTATACAGAGATTTGAGCCTTTTTGAGCTATAATTACTGGTTCTTATGCATTTGATTTTTTTGTTTTGGTGGGTGATAGTGGACAAAATTAGAAGCTAGATTGGAGATGTTATCAGCAGAGGTAGATAAGCCAGACCTCTGGGATGATCCTGTTTATGCAGGGAGGATAAGCCGGGAACACGGTTCACTCATGGGTAAAACCAAAGGGGTGAAGGCATTTGAGCAAGAATTGCTCGAGCATATCGACATGATTAAGCTTGCGCGTGAAGAGAATGACCGAGAGCTGGAATTGGTGGGCCTTTAATTCTTCGCTTTCTAGGCATGTATTCTGTTTCATTTTTTTTTTCAACTGTATCATGCATTCTTGGAAACAGTCTCTCTATATACAGGGGTGCGATTGCGTACATTTGACTCTCCCCAAACCCTGCGATGGTGGGAGCTTTCGTGCTTTGTGCACTGGGCTGCCATTTTTTTATCATGCATTCGCTCTCTTGAATCCCGTTGCGTATTTCTTAATCCTTTTTTATAAAAAATTTAACAGAACGTGAAGCGCTAAAAGACATGGATTATCCACATTAAACCTCTTCATGATGATTTAGATTTACATTATGCAGCCAATGAAAGTAATTGTTGGAGGAATCGTTTTTATAATGCAGGAATCGATGAGAGCACTGCTTCAAATTAGAAGAAGTTTGAAAGAGAAAGAGCTTGAAGCTTTGTTAGCTGGGGAACATGATTCTTGCTCCTGTTTCATCGAGGTCATCGTCAATTAGGCATTGTTTGGTAACGTTGTTTTAAAGTTTTTTTTTTTTGCTTTTAAGCAAAAAAGTAACATTTGTTTTGCGCAAAACAAAAATAAATAAATAAATATATATATATATATATACTTTTACTTAAAAGCGAAAACAAAAAATCGAAAGTGTTTTTGATATGTTAAAAAAAATATCGGTGGCTATTTCCTTGTCCTCTGGTCTCCATCGATTTCTTATAATATAAAATTCGAAAAAACAAAAAGCAACTATTTTTTTGCATTTTGAAAACAATACTTAAATTCACGTTTTAAAATTTTATTTTTTAAAAGTATTTTTTAAGTGCAAAACGGACACCACATTTAAAAATAAGTACTTTTTTGCATAAAAGTTAAAAAAAGAAAAGAAAAGAAGAACAACCTTAAGAAAACGTTACCAAACAGTGTCTTACTTTTTCTAGAGCCCCAAATTTTCTAACGACACCTAAATTTTAACACTTCGATATCAAAATAATACAGGTTCAAGCCGGAGCTGGCGGTACCGAGAGCATGGACTGGGCTAACATGGTCATGCAGATGTATAAAACGTGGGCACAACGCCGTGGATATGGAGTTGCAGTAGTCGATCAGATGCCCGGCGAGATTGCAGGAATCAAGGTTCAATTTTTACCATATCATATATATTTTTTGGATAATTGTCTTTTGTTCACTTGTACTTTGACTTAGTATTACTTTACCCTATCCAAAGTTAAATTTTTCAACCAAGTTTTAGATGAAATTGACGAAATTACTTCTTTGTTTTAATTGATTTAATGTTGTCTTTATCATAAATATAAAGATTTTCAATATTGTTTTAAATAATTTTTTTGTTGTTTCCTGATTATCGTTTTTTTTTAGCGAGCGACAATTAAAGTGGACGGTGAATATGCATTCGGGTACGCCAAAGCTGAAGTTGGGGTCCACAGGCTGGTCCGGGTCTCGCCGTTCGACAGCGCAAATAGGCGGCACACTTCGTTTGCGGCAGTCGCTGTAATCCCGATTTTGGGCGATGGGTCTTCCCGATTTCAAATTAATGAATCCGATCTGCGAATCGATCGGTTTCGATCGGGAGGCGCCGGTGGTCAGTCTGTTAACACGACGGAGAGCGCCGTTAGGATCACTCACATTCCTACTGGAATCTCGGCTTCTTGTCAAAACGAAAGGTAATTTATATCGCCCTAAATCGCCTATTACTTCATAGTTTTGATGATGAAAACTTTTAACTCTTATTTTGAAATCCTTGGGTACTGTTTGGTATTATCGAATTGGAGTCTCGGAATTGGAATTAAAAATAAATGCATATAAAAATCTAAAAAAATTACATGCGTTCATTTCAAATTCCAATTCCGGGGCTTGAATTCCGTACTACCAAACACTACCTTAGGAATTTTACAAGCCCCATTTAAAGGTAACCAAACAAAGGATTTTAATGGAGAAATTTCAGAAATCCCGCTCACAAATCCCTTATCCAAACACACCCTAAACAGGTCACAGCATCAAAACAAGTCTTCAGCAATGGCGGTGCTTCAATCCCGATTAGATCAGCTGGAGATGGCTCGACAGGCGCAAATGAATGCTCAACACACGCAGTCACTCACCGAGATTAGTTGGGGCAATCAAATACGTACTTACGTACTCCATGTATGTATTTATTACAGCTGCCGCCTAAGATTACACACTTTCTCATCTTTCGTTTTCCCTTACGTTTTATTTTTTATTTTTCCTTTCAGCCTTATCGGATGGTGAAGGATCTTCGGACAAACTACGAGGTTTCAGACCCTGATTCTGTTCTTGAAGGCGATATAGATGGTTTCATCTTGAGTTACTTGTCGAGTACATTGGAAAAAGACGACAATGGGCGGTGATATTTAGGGTTCGAGTTTACGGAGGAACACTTTTTTTTTTTTATGAAGAAAAATTTAATTAGTTTTGGTAGGTTGTACTGGTGCAGGATCTGCATAATTTTGATGACATTGTTTACTCATGATAAAAACAGTGTATTGGTTTTCAGTACAACATAAATGGTATTAAACAAGGGTTAATTACCTTTTACCCCTTTGTACTCTGGTCTTTTTCTAATTAGGCCCCTATACTTTTTACTTCCATCTTCTTCTTTTTTTTTTTTTTTTAATATAGGAAATCATATTTTACTTCTTTTTATTTTTCTTTCCTAACCGAACGATATTAAAAAAAATAATTTTTTTTTTTTTTTTTTTTTTTTCATCCTTCCAACTAAACATACTTTAAGAGATTTATTTTCTTGGGCTTGGGTTTAAGGTTTGGGAACAAAGCAATCAACTTGAAATAAGATTAACACGAAACTAAGTCTTTATTTTACTTATAAAATAGGATCGGCTACACGAATCTATACACATCATACTGATAAATGTAACAAAAGAAGAAAAAACATTACAATCAATAAATATATTACATCAACTAATGTAAAAATATTTTTATATAATTATTTTATCTTTATTTTAAAAAAATTAAAAAAAATGTTCCCACTTAAAAATGTTTACGGATCTAGATAAGTACCTGTACATACACAAAACCAATCAAATACAATAACTACATAGAAAACCAGAGAAATGTACACAAAACCAATCAAATACAAGAACTACATAGAAAACTAGAGAACACAGAGGGAGGTTGGTGGTAGGTGCTATTGTTACTATTGGTGATTGTCCTGCCATTGTTGTTTTGCCTTGATGATATATATATATATATATATATATATATATATATATATATATATATATATATATATAGAGAGAGAGAGAGAGAGAGAGAGAGAGAGAGAGAGAGAGAGAGAGAGATCTAGTCTGACTTCTCAACTGGGTTCTGGAAAACACTCGATTGATTTGAATATTGAATATTTGCATGTATAGTTCACTTATGAATTAATGAAAACGGATTATATATAGAAGATTTTGAGAGAGAGATGGAGTGATTGTACCAACTTTGATTAGAAGAGAGAGTTGCATATTAATTAAGCCTCTCATGATGTATATATATAGTCAGTCACTGTTTAAGCAATCAGTTATTAGACGGGGAGGGTGTTTTTTAAATTTTCTAGACATCGGACGCTTGGGAGGAGATTCGGAGAGATAGAGAGAGAGTAGTTAGAGAAAAACTTTTTGTCAATTCACAAGTCAACAATTCCATGTCTAGGTTACCACGTGATCATCCATGGCAGATCTCCATGTCATTTGCGTTTGTCATCATCATTTTAGCAGCAATCAGTTGCCACTTCATCTCAGCTCAACACCACCTTAGCTTTGGTCAACTTGCATGATTGACTAGTTCAGTGTTGGTTCAAAAATATTTTTTTTCGGACAGGTCACAAATTTTCTAACCAATTCCTAAATAATTTCAGTGTGCTGAATCCATTTGTAGTCTTGGCTTAGTCAAATTCGAACCATACATTATACTTTTCCTTATATTATTGATTTGGTATATCATGGTGTTTTGACTAGTTCATCAATCGGTTTTCACGATCTTAAACCAGTTTTTGAACAATTTTAGCATTCTGAATTCATCAATAACCTACATGTTTCCAAATTTACATCATACAGTATATTGTCCTCACATATTATTGATCCGATTCCATGATAATTTCAAATGTTGTACTTTACTAGCCGTTATTGCTGCCAGTAAGAGTTCCGATCTTGCTTCCGTCATTTCTCCAACAATTTTTCAATTAGTTAATTTACGAATTTTTATAATTTAGTGTTTAGTTTTAAAAATTTTAAAACTATGAAATGAACTAATTTATTATTTTAGATCTAATTTAGACTATTTTCTTTTTCTTTTCTTTTTTTTCATATGCCTAGTAAAAAATATAACATAAAAATTTAATGTCAATAAAACAATTATATATATATATATATATACTCACTATTTAAAAATTAAATACACCAAGTGCCTATATGATTGTGATTTTTGGTAATGGAGCATGAGATAATTGTAAGGCCGCCTTTGTAAGATTGAAATTGTACAAAATCTAGAATTTATTAAAAAAAATAAGTGTTTTACATTCAACCCAATCCACTCAATACAGTAATTTTTTTAGAAGTCCGATAATTCTATCAAAAGTCCAAACTTACTGCAAGACATGAAAGTAATGAAATTTTTTATATGAAAAAATTACACCGATTGTCATGTGGTGCGATAACTTTAGACTTCTGAAAAAAATACTATGTGGTGCAATAACTTTGGACTTCTGAAAGAAAAATTGTGAAGCGTGGACTGTATGGGCAAAAAATCAAAGTTTGTGAACAAACTTTAGTTACTGGTGATCCTCATGACCAAAGGCCAAATCGAATATTTGAGTGTAGTCATCAACGAAGTGAACCTTGAGCCCTTCCTTAACGTTGGGCGAAAGCTCGTCAAAATCTCTTCTATTAGCAGAAGGAAATATAATTGTTTTCACAGCACTTCTCCTAGCCGCTATCGTCTTCTCCTTCACCTGAAATTTTCCACCACAGCAAATATTCATCACAATCGTTTGTTTACTGTTTTAGTTTCCTGACATATCGGGAACAAAAACAGAATTATGTTTTGTTCTGTTTCCTTTAGAGTAAATTTCTGAGTTCTGATTCTGCTCTTGAAAGAAACAGCGGTTTTGAACTTGTTTCGTTTTGTTCCCTCTAGGCCCGTCCTTGGGCGTTGCATTAAGTTAAACAAATATATAGTTTTTCAATATAGTTTTTCAATCTAGTACAAGTAGAAGGGGATAAAAATGAAATGCAGGTTTTCAAAGTAAAGAGGATTAAATAAATCGAGATCAAAGTGGGGGGGGGGGGGGGGGTAAAAAGCAATTAAACCTATATTCATATATTCAACTTACCCCGCCGATTGGAAGGATCTTGCCGGTTAGGGTTACTTCACCGGTCATGGCGAGGTCCTTCTTCACGGGCTTGTTCATGGCAAGAGACAGCAAGGACGTGATCATGGTGCAGCCCGCGCTAGGCCCATCCTTGGGCGTTGCACCAGAAGGGACATGGAGGTGAAGCTTGGAATTAGCAAAGAATAGGCTACCGGGCTCTTTTTCAAGCAATATTGCCCGTGCAACCGTGTGAGCAATCTGAGCGCTTTCCTTCATGATATCTCCGAGCTGTCCAGTGAGATGGAGTGCACCTTTTCCCTCGCCTTGTTCGACCAGAGAGGTCTCTATGTAAAGGGTAGAACCTCCCATTGAGGTCCAAGCCAGGCCCATCACAACTCCGATCGGGGTTTGGTCGTATATTCGCTCGGCGTGAAAAACAGGTTTGCCGACAAAATCGGATAGGTTTGACGTGTCAATCAACACTTTCTCAACCGTCTTCGTTTCGGTTTCTACACTCTCCTGTAAATAAAAAAGAACAAGTACTTGATGTATTCAGTTCTAACTAATGAATTGTGTTGCCAAGCGGCCTCTTAAATACCTTAGCATCGGAAGCTTGATCGGGGCATTGATTTTGTTCTTGAGAAGCTGCATTCTCCTTATCAACATCATGTGATTCAGATCCAACCGGAGTCTCTTCTACGGCTGTAGATTCATCAACAGGCTCGGAATTGGCCTGGACTTCAACAACTGGAGCCTCATTCAAGGCTCCTTGTCGAACGAGTTGCAGAGCAATCTGGTAGGTGTTTATCAGATTTATTAGCATTCGAATACAAGTTACTTATCAAATTGGGCACTGTTTGGTAACCTCAAACAAAAAAAGTACTTTCGCTTAAAATCAAAAGCGAAAAATTAAAAATGTGTTTGATAGTGTAGGCCCTATTTGTTTATTATTTGTTTATTATTACTATTCCCTGATTCTTGTTCCCACTCTCAAAATTTTGGGATTAATGTATAGAAACACGTTTGGTAGACAAGTTTTTGTTCCCAAAATTTTGAGAGTAACTTGGGATTATTTCTTGAATTCCTTAAGAATCTGAGAAACAAAAAAAAATTGATTCATATTCACTCCTACAAAACTATTCCCACTACCAACCTGCCGGCCACCACCACCGCGCTAGCCACCACCATCTGCCGGCCACCATACATTTAAAGAAAAAAAAAAAAACAAATGTTGCAACCAAATGTTTTTCTTGTTTCTATTCTCATAAATTAAATGAAACAATTTCAAGACAATGGTCGTTATCAAACATGTTTCTATTTTCGGAATGCTCCAGAACGGAAATAAAATTCTCATCTCATCTCATCCCAGTTTATTGGAAGTAGAAACAGAAAAACAAAAACACTAATCAAACACCACCGTAGAGATTATATCTTAGTATTATCCCTATAAGTGATATCAAAATCCAACTAAAAAAAATCATAGATGGTTGAAAATGTTGTCAGTGGAGAAGTCCTAGTCCATCAATCTCCTTCAATTTCTTATAAAATAAAAAAGAAAAAAGAAAAGAAACTATTTTTTGTTCTTTAAAAAACTACTTAAAATCATTTATTTATTTATTTTTATTTTTTTTAAAGTACTTTTTCTAAGTGGAGAAAATCTTGGCTTTAAGACATTACCGAACGGTGCCTAATTTAACAAAAAGTATTTTCACTTAAAATCAAAAGCCTGTTTGAAAGTATAGGGATTATATCTCAGTATTATCCCTATAGGGATATCTTAGTCCCAACAATGCAAGGTACTAACCTTGCGATAGATCTTCTCAATCTGCTTTTGGAGATTCCTAACGCCGGCCTCTCTGCAATAATTTTCTATCAAAGCAAGGAGAGCAGCATCGGTCACTTCAACCTGGAACACAACGATGATTTTTAAACCTCATCAGTTCAATTTTTAAGACATAGATTTCATTAAAAACAGTAAGGCATACGGACAGACCTGTTCGGGCTTGATACCACATGATTCACGAGTAGATTTCTCGAGGTAGTCTCTTGCAATGTGCATTTTCTCGTCAGTAATATAGCCAGCAATGGACAGGATCTCCATTCTGTCCAACAGAGGATTCGGTATCGTCTCCAGAACATTTGCCGTACACACAAACAAAACCTACAATAGGACAGTACAAAAAACCGGTTCATCAATGTGATTAGGACACAAATTTTGACAACGATAAAATATTATCTTGCTGTTCTAAATTTTCTATTTTTTCTTTTGTTTATCAATAATGCAAGAAGAAGAAAAAGAGGGTTAGTTGCATTTTACACCCTTGTACTTTGATCTTTTTTCATTTTGTCCTATCTAATTTAAAAACATACAGTTTAACCCCTTCTACTTCTAATAAATTGCATTGGAAATCAAAAAAAAATTTAACTCAACCGCATATGCCAAAAAATGGGTGAAATTAAAATTTTTCATCTGAATTTTACACAAAATGGATAAAGTTACCCTTTATTTTTTTTATATTAAAAAAATAAAAGAAAATAGAGGCAAAAAGAGAGAATTAGAGAGAAAAATTTAGTTTTTCTCTTTTATTAACTCTAAATATAAAATTTAAATTAAAAAGTAAACAAAAGTTAGTTCGTTTTATATTTTTTTGGATAAAATGTGAATTTCTCCATTTAGTCAAAAGTAGATGGGGTGATATGTAGGTGATATGTAGGTTTCTAAAATAGAGGGGTTAAAATGAAACAAGACCACATTTCAAGGGGATAAAAAGTAATTAACCCCCCAAAAATAATTTTCATGCCAATAATAAGTTACTAATTTCTTTTCTTTTCTTTATGAATAATATGGAGCGCTAAAGATTTCACTCTTCCATCATAGGCAAACCTTTGATAAGTCGATAGGAACATCGAGATAGTGATCCAAGAAATTTGCATTTTGTTCTGGATCCAGGAGCTCCAACATGGCACTTGCTGGATCACCTGCATGTCCCCTTCCCAACTGCCACAAGACATCATAGTAACGTACAAATCACTAAGGGAGCGTTTGGATAAGGATTTTTTTTTTTTTTATTAATTCATAGAATTTAGAAATGAGAGGATTTTGAAATTTCAATTTTTCAAAAATCCTTTACCAAACACACCCTTAAAGCTAGTATTACCGTTAAATCTGATTAACAAAACAAATCATGGCCATTTTAGAAAAGTGCTGTCACAAACAGATATTAACCATATAATTATACCTTGTCAATCTCATCGATTAGAACAAGAGGGTTTGCTGTTCCCACACTTTTCAGACATTGCACCATCTTCCCAGGCATGGCACCAATATAAGTTCGTCGATGACCCTGCATATGATTTATTTAAAAGGTCAATAAAAGCAAAAGTAATCATTAAAATCGATGGATACACATGTAAAAGTAACGTCGGTTTTTTTTTTTTGGAGATTTTTTTCCCCACCTTTATTTCAGCAACATCAGATAATCCTCCAACAGAAAATCGGTAAAATTGACGATTGAGGGCACGTGCTATTGAACGACCGATACTGGTCTTACCCACTCCAGGAGGGCCGGAGAGACAAATGATTTTCCCTATAATTATAATTGATTAAAAAATAAAGACATTAGAAAATCATATAGTAAGAAAATTAATCAAAAATAACACGGGTTACCATTTAAGCACATAACGAAAATGGCAAATTAGACCAATGTTTAATAACACTAAAAATTAAGTGCTGAAAACTTATAATTATTAAATCTATTAAGTGTTGAATATATTAAGTATTTTCTTTTCAATACTTCTAACTTCAAAAAAAATTATCTTTGTACAAATTTTTGTCCCTAAATAATTATATTATTAATTTTTTTTTCTAGAATATTCTCTCTCTACAACTTTTTTTCTCTATTTAGCATTTTCTTTATCGAAATGTTTTTGTATATAACTTTTCTAACAAGATTTTACAGTATTGATGCTAAACGGTGGTTATGGTAGATAGATGTTAGATGGTTTTAAGCAAGAAGTGCTAAAAACATAAGTGAGTCACACATCACTTAAAATTTTGAACACTTTTTAAGTGATTCTTAAATGTTATCGAACAGACTTAATTTGATAAGTACTTAATGCATTCAGCTTTAAGTGTTGACTTGTGTTATCAAACGAGCCCTTAATAAACCCTTTTTCAGTTCAAACGAAGAGGATGAAAGGAAAAAAGTGAAAAACTAACCTTGTGCGGTTCCTCTAAGTTTTCCAACAGCGATAAATTCCAATATCCGCTCCTTAACATCAGTCAACCCATAATGGTCTTCATCGAGAACCTTTTGTGCCCCCAAAACATCAAAATTCTCATCGCTGCGCTAGGCAAAATAACAAAAAGGAAATATGCACTCAAAACCACATATAATATGAAGAAAAAAAAAACGTTTCAACAAAAGGGGAAAAAGAAGGGGGGTAATTTAAGTGAATACAAGCACAAGTAAATTCACGAACCTGTAATTACCCCAAGGTAATGCAGTCAACCAATCGAGATAATTACGTGTCACGTTAAATTCACTTGAGCTTGGTTCTAGAAGTTGCAATTTTGTCAGTTCTTCTTCAATTACTTGGTATACATGGGCTGGACATTTGTCTTTAATTGGCTCGATTCTTTCTCTAAACTTTGCTGCAGGGAAGCACGGACTACCCAAGTCACAATACAGACGCACACATACAGAGAGAGCATATGGCGCAAAAAGGGTCCAAATAGACACACACACACACAGAGCATCATATGGAGCAAAAAGAGGGTCCAAATAGACAAACACTATTCACATATGAAAAGAGATTATGCTGCCATTGACCATTAACCAGACATAAGCGCAAATCTAGCCAAAGAACACACACCACAACAAATTCAATCTGTTTCCTCTATAAGCAATAAGCATGGACAAGAAATGTGGAGTTGAATGGGATTTGAATCACTTCTCTGCCTTGACTAGCAATAAGCTAACGTGACGTGTATACATCAATATAAGGTTGTATTTGGGTAAGGTAATTCAAGGAGGGATTCCATTTTGAAAAGGAGTTTCACAAATCCCTTTTCTAAAATCCCTTGTCTGGGTGCTACTAAAAAAGATTTGTAAAATCCATTGAATTTGAAAACTGAAATTTCAAAGAGGAAAAATGGGATTTCTAAATCCCTGAAACAGGTGTTATTTCCAAATCCCTCCAAAAAGGATTTCACTTGTTATTATTAAAATTATATTATTAAGTATATTTTCACATTTTCTATTGTTAAAATTTAACGGATTTCCAAATTATGTGTACAAATACTTGTTTATCCAAACAATGAAATTACACAATCAAATTCTTCATCTAAAATAGATTTTAAAATCCTATCATTTACAAAATCCAAAACAGAAATTTATAAATAGATTTCAAATTTTTGAATTTTAAAATCCTATCATTTACAAATTCCAGGAATTTATCAAATCCCTTACCCAAACGCAACCTAAAAGAAAAGCACCCAAAATATGAACTTTGCACAAAAAAGGTGTGCGATGTGGTTGATTTTAGCATCATAGGAGTGAAAATAACCCTATTTATCTCCGTCCATGTAATTGAATACAAAAAGTTAATGCGACCGTTCTTTAGAATAGAAAATGCTAAGAACAATATCCAACAATTAGCATTCTCCACCAACGGTTAATTTTTTCATGGATCATATGGCGCCAAAAGTTAGTGATAGTTCAAGCATAACGAGAAATATCCATGGCGAATTATAAAGTAAATAAGAAGTAAGAACTGACAAGAAAGTGCTGTCTTGTCATCAGTCTCCAGTCCCAATTCCTGCATCAATGCAGATTAAAATTTTGTGAGATAATACCAAAGTTTCATGGATCAAAAAAATTAAAACCCATCATCATAAGTCAACAATAACTCAATCCATATAGGTAAGTAATTTAAACGAAGCAACGAAAACAGATTAAGAATTGCAGCAGAGAAACCACACACCTTTTTTATGGCCTTTAGCTGCTCATTCAACAAGTACCTCCGCTGTTCATTACTTATTTTATCTTCAATTGCTTTTGCAATTGATTCCTGATGTAAAGCTCAGGGGAAAAAAAAAAAAAAAGACGAAATCAGCAATCGACAAAAGTAGAAAACATCAGCATAAATGCAGATTATTCCAACCTGGATTTTAGTGATCTCCATTTCTTTCTTCACTAATTCCAGAGTAAGTTTTAAACGTTTATACACCTGCAATTGCAGTAAGTGCAAGATAAGAAAAGAGTGACAGAAATGGCCGGATAGAAGGGAGCAGGGTATGATAATGATTCATTTAGTTAATAATTAATTCCCATGCATATGCTTTTAGCAATAAGAACTAGTTTAAAATTTCTCTTCCATGTAAAAATTCACTTTCTCTGACACGTTGCATGTATAGTATAAATCCAGAGAGAGAGAGAGAGAAAATGCATAAAATGCTACTTACATCTAGCTCTTCAAGCACTTGCTGGCATTGTAATTTGTTTGTGCCAGATATAGCCGTTCCAAAATCTGCCAATCTTGCATAATTAAATTCACCTATATGCTGCACGTATTTAGGAAAAAAACAAAAATTAAAAAAACAACGCAAAACATATCCATTGCTGAATCAGGAAGTTATAGTGATCATATATATGTGTGTGTATCTAAATCCAGAGAGAGAGAGAGAGAGAGCAATAACCACAAGACTTCCATTGAACAGAGAAAAATGGACATAAGATAATGTCCAGACAGGGAATGGCTTTTGAACAGCCACTAAAAAAATTACACAAAATTTGGATAAATTAGAACAGAAAATACAACATAAGAACAAACCTGAGTATATGTTTGAACATGATCTCTCCAGAGAGAACTTGTCTTCAAAACATCCCTTAGTGTTGATATAACCTCGAATGATGTTGCCTTTATGACATCATCATCTTTATTATACGGTTTATCCTGCAAAATTGAAAAAGAAAACAAGAGATAGTATCGAATTCTACCATTGGAATAGAGCTTAAATAACCGATATTGATGTCAGTTTATGCGTGGAGATATTCATGCCTTTAGATGTTCAACTTTGACCGTTAGGGGGTCTTCGCTGACCTGCACAAAAGTAAAATAAACAAGCCCACCCACAATTGCATTATTAACTTACGTAGTTTTAAACATAAAAACTCATACTTGAAAAGAAAAAATCTGAATAAAATTAGGGTATTTTGAGAAGCCTAACAACAAGCGTGACTTTTACTCACCATCTCTGTGATTTGAAGTCGTTTATGACCCATAAGAACAACTTGATCCCCTTGGATGCTTGAGATCTTGTAAAAAAATAGCATGAAATTTCCTTAGCATAAGTAAATTTCCTTGAAAATGGAGATTATCAAAAGTTCAAAAGAGTCACCAAACAAATCGATACCTGAGCCAATGTACCAACTGAATGAAGACGATTAAACAGCTCCTGTCCTTTGAGCTCCTTAATGGTTTTCTCTTTATCTGAACCAGATGATGAACTGGGGTCAGTCCCTGGCTCATCTTTAAGAAGGAAAGCACCAGCATAAGGAGCTTGTCGCTTTTGACAGTCTGCTAATGCTGCTAATAATTTAGGATCCTATGAAGGAAGACATAGATTGGTTAGGGAACACTAAGTTAGGCCCAACGGCGTCTCCCTTAGGTAGAAGGGAGTAAGGCACATAAATCTTGTAGCACAGCATACACTAACAAGAATAGTGGAATTTAACACTTGGAAACTAACACAATTCTCTTGAAAGTGCTATACTCATTGAAATGATGATATACCTTCACAAATATTGGCATATAAAAGCCCGGAAATAGCGGTCTATGAGGCAATGGCAATGCTAAAACCTGCAAATTAAAGATATATATGAAAATAAGAACCGGAGATTATCATCTAAGCCTCTGCAAAAATGGAATTACAGGTGTAATGTATTGCTTGGAAGCATAAATGAGAAATGAACCAATGCAGGAATTCAAAATTCAAATGCGTTCAAATTCCTAATATCAATGATTTTCATATGATATTCAATTGAAAAATTCAAAAGAATGAAGTTAACCGTGAGATAGTCTTCGAGTCTAACTACAGTGGGGACGATGGCTGACGAGGACTTCGAATCGGCACCCTCCCCGTCGCTATCGGCCCGCTTAGCCTCGATCGTCGGCTCCGACCCATCGGAAGAGTCCGAGCAGAAGAATCTCCGGCGTACATACGGGCTACTGCTTCTCCAATTAGGATCTCTGAGTGAACTCAGAGCTCGAAGCAACGGCGAGCTCGGCTCCGTCCCTGGGCGGAGAGTGGAGTGCAACGTCGAGGTTACATTGTGCAGACGACCATGTAAGCACGAGGAAGTGAGGACCTTCAACATGGAGTGGCAGGGATGGTAAATTGAGTGCAAATGGTTGGGTTTAGCAACCCTAATTTGTGTTCGATTTAAGCAGGGGATGAACAGCCATGGAAATGCTTGATGAAGAAGTCGAAGTTCTCGCTTTGGTTAAAGCCCTTCATAAACCCTTGTTCTGGACTTGCCCTCTTCTTGTTAAATTTTGGGCCAATTGGCCCCCAAAAGAATCATTTGTTTATTATATAGCCCCAACAATTATTTTTTCTTTTTCAAAATTCCAACAATAAAAATGTATATATTAATTTTTAAAAAAAACAAATTATTTCAATAATAAATTTTTACTAAAATAATGATTTTCCTAAAATTGATAGAATTTTCTATTTTTCATTATAACCCAAAAATTATAATTAATAAAAAATATAGTGACGATGATTTTCTTCTGACCGACTCAAAAGTGACCACATTCAATGACAACCTCATGTGTGGAGCATGTGTTCTTAATCATCTCAAAAATCGGAAAACAGCCACTTGCCAAACACATAGATTCAATTTTTTCAACTGATAAACGAAGAAAAAACCCAATACCTAAAAAAAATTGAAAATGTGAAAATGCTGAGTAGAAGATAAACACTAACCAAAGTCTTAAAGCTCGGGTATATTGAGTCTATTGTCCTCAGAACTATCAAGGACAATACTATATTACTTCGAGTTTAGGATTTGTCGCATGTTCGAGAACTGTTACAATTGTTCTCTATCTAAGGAATAAACAGTTACAACTCAAATATAATGATCCGTTACTCATATAATTCCACTGAATTGGGGGACGTTAATCAGCATTGACCAAAATTTACGGATGACTCGTCAATCTTTATTGATTTTCACACTGGAGATGCATTGCTGATAGAGTTGTCCACAGTACATTGTTTCGTAGGAATCAAAGGTAAAGAAAATTTCTATTCTGGATCTTAAGAAATTATTCTCGACGATCCAGTTTTTGGAATCATCGTATAGTTTATTAACAATAGGCTAGGATATGAGGTTAAAATCAACAGATTTTTAAGTTTTAAAATATAGATTTTTTCTTTTAAATTTTAAATTAAAATTAAGAATAAAAGGGAAAAATCAGAATTTAAAAAAAAAAAAAAAGTATGAATAAGATGTTAAATGATAGGAAACATGAATACAGGGTGTAAAATATAAATATCCCTTTTTAAGGGGGTGGAATTTGATTCTATTAACACGTACTCCTCTTCCCCTCCCAATTGCTCCCTGGTTTCACTTCCTCCGTCAGCCTTCGTCGGTGAGCGATTCATCGTTGTAGAAATTAGAACTCGTCGTAGCCCAATTCTCTCTCTCTAATCTCCATGTTCATCGTCCCAGAAATCTGTATCAGTTTACTCACATGAATCGCTTCAATCGATTCGCGTTTCCAGCTCGAATCATCCACAATCGAGCTTCGCTTAGTCAAATTAGGCTCTGTTATGGTGATAATTCAACCCCATCATCACATCCATTCGAAAAATCGAGAGTTTCCGAGCTAATAACCAATCAACGATGGCTCGAGCTCCGAACTCTAACCAAGGATACAAGCCCTAGCAATTTTCTCCAACAACTGTTCGACTCCGGCGCCGACTCCGACGTCATTCTCGGGTACTTCAAATGGTCACTCCGGGAACTCCAGGTCTCACACAGCCTCCAACACTACTGCAGACTCTTGCATTTGCTGGCGGACGATAAAAAGTACCCGAAAATCAGGGCTGTATTGCATAGGTTCGTCGAGAATGAACCCCAGTCAAATTCTTCGTTCTTTCACATTCTTTCGATAATGGGGGATCGCAGATTTTGTGCTAATTCAATTATTGTTGATATGCTGATATTGGCGTATGTACAGAACTCGAAAACAGACATGGCAGTTGAGGCTTTCGACAGAGCCGGCGATTACGGGTATGGTTTATCGGATTTATCTTGTAATCCCATGTTGAGTTATCTGGTTAAAGAGTGTAAATATGGTGTTCTTGAGCGTGTGTATAAGGAGATGATCAGGAGGAGGATTAGGCTTAATGCTATCGGTTTTAACACGGTGATTAACGGGTTGTGTAAAGCCGGAAAATTAAACAAGGCAGGGGATGTCATGGAGGACATGAAGGTTTGGGGGTTTAACCCAACAATTATTACCTATAACACACTAATCAATGGTTATTGTAAGAAGGGTAGGGCGGGTAAAATGTTAAAAGCCGATGCTTTGTTCAAGGAGATGGTCTCCTCGAAGAACATTTCACCGAATGAGATCACTTACAACACGTTAATTGATGGGTTTTGCAAAGACGAAAATTTGAATGCTGCCTTGAGATTGTTTAAGGAAATGCAAGGGCGTGGTCTTAAACCGGGCGTGGTTACTTATAACTCATTGATGAATGGATTATGCAATGATGGGAAGCTTGATGATGCTCTTTGTTTGAGGCACGAGATGTTGGGTGTGGGCTTAAACCCTAATATTGTTACTCATAATGCTCTTTTAAACGGTTTTAGTAAGAACAAAATGGTGAAGGAAGCTAGAGATTTGCTTGATGGGTTAACTTTAACTAAACAAGGCTTGATGCCTAATGTGTTGACATATAATACCTTAATCAATGCTTATTGCAAAGCCGGGGAGATGGAAGAAGCTATTGATTTGCTTGGTTTAATGACTGAAAAAGGGATTTACCCTAATGTTTCGACCTATAATTGCTTGATTGGTGGGTTTTATAGAAAGGGAAACATGGAGGAAGCCGGTAAGCTCCTCGATGAAATGAGGGAGAAGGGTTTAAAAGCTGATGTAGTGACATTCAACATACGAATAGATTCGTGGTGCAAGAAAGGGGAGTCGAGAAGGGGGAATAAGCTTCTGGATGAGATGTTTGGATTCGGGTTATGTCCAAATCATGTGACTTACAACACGTTAATGTCTGGTTATTGCAACGAGGGAAACATTAAGGCTGCTTTAAACGTAAGAAAACGGATGGAGAGAGAAGGGAAGCGCGCGAACGTTGTGACATATAACGTGTTGATTAAGGGGTTTTGCGATAAGGGTAAGTTGGAGCAAGCCAATGCTTGTATTAACGAGATGCTGGAGAAAGGTTTGGTGCCTAACAGGACAACTTATGACATTGTTAGAGAAGAGATGATGGAGAAGGGATTTGTTCCGGACATTGATGGGCATCTTTATAATGATTCTTTGAAATCTTAGCCCCTGATCACGGTTTGTTTTCGGACTTTGTTTCAAAAATTTCTTATTGATTGCTCTTGTTTATGCTGATTTTAAGAAGGGGTTTTAACACTTTGAACCCCCGAAGTTTGACCGTTATTACTTTGGCCCCTATAGTTGTAATTTGAACACAGACCCCCTAAAGTTTCATAAGCATCACACTTCAGTCCAAATCAGTAATAATTTGACGGCAGAGAGTGAATTTTCATGCAACCAACTATTTTTAAGGGGATTTTATGGATATTTCAAATATCCTCCTTTACCCTTACAAATTTTTATAAAAAAATCTCTATATGTGTGTGTATGTATATATCTGAGTATTTGGGCTAGAAGGAAAATGAGAGGGGTGGAGGAGGCTAAAATTGTTCATAAAGCTTCTTAAAAACAAGTAGGTGCGTGGTCGATGATTGTTTTCATTCTAAAGCTTCCGCTGCGCGGGGTTCGAGGAAGGGTCGGACCACTTGGGTCCATTGTACATACTACGTAGCCTTATCTTGTTTTGCAAGCGGTTGTTTTCACGACTTCAACTCGTGACCTCCAGGTCACATGGCGACAAATTCTATCGTTGTGGCAACTATATATCTGTGTGTGAAATAAGAAGGAAGACCAGTTTTAGTTGTCCTTCCTCTTTTTTTTTGTTTTTTTGAAGGATAGACATGAACCAATTGTCAAAGGAGAGGTTCTTATTAAAGCGAAGAACACGGCAGTTGAGATTTGGTCCGGGTTGAGACAAGCTTATTATAGTCAAAATAAAAGAGGTAGCTGTAGCCTGTACTAGAATCGAAAGGATTGGCATAAACGAACGGCTATCCTCTCTCTGTCCTGGAAAACCCCATTCACCGTCTTCTGCAACTCTGTCTCTTTGGTAATGTCTCTCTCTCTCTTCTCTCTGTCTGAAATCTTCTGGGTTCTGTTCCTTCTTTCTTAAATTTCTTTTCTTTTTCTTCTTCTAATTAGGATGGCACCATGTTGAAGACCTAAATTTGGAGCAGCAGGTGGGTTTGAATATATTTCAATTTTTTTAACGTTTGTATTATTTGTTTTTAGTACCATTCAATCTGGGTGACATTGCCGAGGTTTTTCTAGGTTATTGCTGCAACTTCTATGAGTTATCCCACCCTTCTTCGGATTTGTCTCCTCCAATCTTTCTCAGTTGTTTTTCTTCATTATTTCTATCTTTTCTCATGAACACAAACATACCCAAAAATCCAATTGTTGTCTGAAAGTTAGTTAGAGAGAGAGACAGAGAGAGAGAATGTCGGCTTTGAAAGAAGCTGGTATGGATGAGAAGAAGAGGAAGAGGATGATTTCTAACAGAGAATCAGCGAGGCGGTCGAGGATGAGGAAGCAAGAACAGGTACGAGGTTTAACCGATGAAGCCAGCAGACTGAAAATGGAAAACAATTCTATTTTGGGTAAGATCGATTCCATCACCGCGGCTTATATGATTTGCACGGCGGAGAACAATGTGCTGACGGCTAAGGCAACCGAATTAACTGAAAGATTGAGGTTTCTGAATGATGTTATTCAGAAGAAGAGTGGGTTGTTGCTGCCTGTGGAGGAAACTCCTGAAATGTTACTGCTCAATCCATGGCAGCAGCAGCGGCGGCGGCTTCACCGCCCGATGCAGCCTATCGCTGCCTCTTCTGGTTTATTTTTCGGCTTTGAGTAAATGTTTTTTATATATGTTGGGTACGGGGTTACACTGTAGACTAGATATCCACTAGATTATATGCCTTGAGATATAGTTTTGAGTAACTGAATGTTGCTTAGTTGTTTCTTTTGATTTTATTTTTATTGTTTAAGACATGAACTTATGAATAAAATGTAATTTAGTCAAACCATAAGAGAGCTAAGTGCCATTAACCCTCGAATTTATTTACCATTTCAAAGGCACCAATTTAATATTGGGTGTTTCGGTGGTAGATGGTAGGTTTCTTTTTATTAATAGAAAGATCCACGGGCGCCACATTCTATGTATTCAATATTGAAATAAAAAGATAATTTTCAAAAATGCTATAAATATGAGTTTTTCTCAAATGAATCTATTCATTATGAAAATAAGAGGGGTTTATCCATTTACGAATCAAAAAAGAACAAAAAAGGAAAATTAAACTTTTTATGGAGTTTTAAAAAGTTATCTGTTTAATTGTAATTTATATTTTAGTTTCGCGCATTAAAAAAAAGACAGAAAATCCAATATATGTGTCTGCATTTTCGCTGTCGTACTGAACAGAAATATTTGTTACATGTATCTAATTTGTGGGTAAATATTTATTAGATATAATAAATATTACACGAGTATATCTAATATAGTTACATGTAATTAATATTACACAAATTTGTATGTAATTTAGTAATTTTAGTTATATGTAATTAATATTCACTCTAATAGGGATTCACTTATTAAGCTCTCTTTGCGCTCGCACATACAATGCGTGAGCATTCGCGGGCTAATACGGAACTAAAAACCAATTTAGGGATTAATTCTAAATTTATGTTTTAAATAGGACAAATAATAGATATGTGCACTGAAATTATTTTTATCAGATCAAAAGTTGTGCCTGGAAAAATAATTTGAGATATTAATCTCGGATTGATTGTAATGGACTACATTAGCTAATGATATGGTGCATTACGATCATGACAAACAAGAGCTTAATATAGTAGACTTTTAATTTTACGGGACTCGAATAGAAAATATTGTAAAATTAAAGGGTCTTATATGTTCATATTGTTTTCATAGGGATCAAATTGAAAACTATAGGAAAATATAGGGGAATCAAATGTAATTCTCAACCAAATAGTTTATCTGTTGATCAGGCTTGACCCATCCGGTTCGTCGCCGGATGACTTGACTTCAGTATCGATCGGGCGCGTCGGTGGAAGAATCTTCCTTCCTTCCGCCATTAAAGTTAGTTAATCTAAGAACGTTGGAATTCCGATAGGCTGTTCATAGTCTCCACAGATCAGATCAGCGTTTGGGATTCAGAGAAACCGCGGAGAGTATGTATTTACAGAAGAAGAGAGTTCAGCTTCTGCTCTTCGTCGCCGGCGTCATCGCTCTCAGTCTCACCGGTATGTTTCCTTTCCTTCCCCGACATAATTATTCATACTTCATCAATTTGTATAACTTCATATACGTTTTTGTTTATTGCTTGTTTGATTTGATCTATAAACGAGTCGATATACATTTCTAAGATCCCTAGTTTTTTTTTCATACACTTCAGTTTATTGTGTGTTTCATGCTCTATTGTTCGTCCCGAAAATGACCGCCATGGTTGAATTCAAAGTCTGCTGCTGCTAATTTTGGTTCATCTTTCTGATTTAGTGTCCTTTCGCACTTGGAATTCCAAATTAGCCAAGTTTGAGTATCTCCGTCCATGAATAATCGAAATGAGTATGCAAATTGATCGAGTGTACTATTATCATTAGCTATTTCGGAGCAATTTTTAAATTTATACAACTATATGAATAAGCTTAATTTGGGAATTTTTTTAAGAAATTATACGGGAGGAGCACGAATTTAAAGGAACAGATAGCAGAAATTAGGGCTGTTAATCATATTTGAGATTCTTTTTGCTGGGATTTAGTGGAAACTTTGAAGTTTCTTTCAAATTGTTTGGACTGTAACCATGTTTAATCATGCATGTACTCAATACAATAAGTCATAAGGAGATGCATTTCTTTTAACTGAAAATTCTAAGAACTGAGATTATGGAGATCTAGGACTTCTTTCCTCAAAAATCGTCTTCAATAATCCTTAAAAACAACAAACCTTTCTGAATATGTCATGCTCTCAAAAGAGTGGTTATCTAAAACACACACAATGGAGGACACTTAGATACCGTCGTTTTCACTTAAAGCTTCAGCGGGGTGTGTGTATATATACACATATCCCTGAGGCTAACACTTTGAGCAGGTGGGCAAGTGGTAGATTGTTGGGATAAGGTTTTTGCCTTTTTGGAGTGGGTTAGCAAGTTGGTGCATGCGGGCCAAATCAAATAAGAAGATTTGTAAGTAGTGATGTAAGAGGAGGATGAATAGAAGATAAGATATGAAGATGACACCAGATTGTGATGTTCATTGACTTGTGCATACAAAGATCACATAGTTTTGTAGATTATGATAGTAACTCTTGAACCCCAATGATTAATTTGTGTCATTATTTTGGCTTTCTCAAAGCTTTGCCATTACAACAATCGGTAGATGGTAATAGAGTTTGGTTCCCATCAGCAAAAGCTATAGTATGTTGTTTATATTGATGCCCAACTCTTTTAAGTTAAAATTTAGAAATTCACTAATATATTTCATTTTGTGAAGGGTTTTGTATATTTTTTATAAGAAATTTTGTTAAGAAAAATTTACAAATTCCTTTTTAAAATGAAATGTAATCTTCAAATTCCTTACCCAAACGCACCCTAAATGTTGGTAAGAAATCATACCCTAATCAGTGAAGAAGAAGATGATGAAGGATCGAGCATACACGATAACACATGAATTTACGTGGTTACCCAAATTTTATTTTTATTATTATTATTTAGCTTTGGCAAAATCTTGCAATACCATTCTTGACTTGCTCCACCTATGATCCGAAACATGCATAGAAACTTATTTGCTCGATCATGCTACTTTTTCTTCCTTTCGTTTCCTTTACGAATTGGTTTACAATTATTACAATTACGTTTAAGTCGTTTTTCGAATACATTTTCTATTTGGTGGAGTTTGGTAGCATGAAATTGAAGGTTTAATATTGAAATTTGAAATAAAAGCATGTAAAATTGTTAGATTTTTACCTGTGTTCATTTCTAACCCAATTCCAAGAAACCAAAAGCTACCTTATCTATATTTATAATTTCAATTTTCTTTAATTTCTAATTTCTAAATGATCCAATTATTCTTAATCCTTTTTTACAGCTGAAAAATGTCGCCAGATGGTGGGTGAAGAGGCGGCATCCAAGAGTGGGAAGTTCACTTTCCTAAACTGTTTCGACGGTAGTACTGGAACCCTCGCTTGTGCTGTAAAAGAGGGCGTAAAACTCTATTTCTACAACATAAGATCTGCTCACGTCGAGAGAGCAAGAAACCAAGCAATCGAGACAGCCCTAGTCGATGCCATATCCCAAGGCCTGAATGCCAAAGACGCAGCCAAACAAGCCCAGAAAGAAGGAGCCAAAGCTGCCAAATTGGCAATCAGACAAGCCAAACGCATTGTGGGTCCCATTATTTCATCTGGATGGGATTTTTTCGAAGCGATTTATTTTGGGGGGACAGTAACAGAAGGGTTCCTTAGAGGCTCGGGGACATTGGTTGGGACATATTCGGTTGGGTTTTTTGGCGAGCAAAGGTTTGGGAGGTTTGGATATCTGGTTGGGAGCCATTTGGGGAGTTGGGTTGGTGGTAGGGTCGGATTAATGGTCTATGATGTGGTCAATGGAGTCCATTATATGCTGCAATTCGATCAAATTGAAGAAATCACTAAAATTAGCGAAAATTCTGATGAATCATACGTTGAGACAGCTCCAACCGATATGACAACCTCAGAAGCTTCAGAAGAATCATACGTTGAGACAGCTCCAACCGATATGACAACCTCAGAAGCTTCAGAAGAATCATACGTTGAGACAGCCCCAACCGATATGACAACCTCGGAAGCTTCTGAAGATTCTTATGTCGTTGATGAAACTCCTCCTACTCCATATATGAGTTTGAAGCTTCAAATGATTATGAGAGCTCTGAAAGCCATGAAGAATTCTGATTCAGGTGAATTATATATAGGATAGGAGGCAAAATCAGTGATTTTTTTTAATTTTTTTTTTTTTTAAATCTTGAAATTTGATTCACCATTTTAGCTGTATAGAAAGCATATTGAAAGTAGTTATTGTGTTTATTTGTATTGAGCAGCAAACATGGAATTTGGTGTAAGAAAACAGAGAATAAGGCAGCAATATTGTTGTTTGGCATATTTTGTCTTTGTCTGAAGCAAGAAGAACAATTTAGAGTAGAGGGGTGAACTTGGTGTCATTTTGACTTCATTGGTAGCCGAAGAACATGGAATGTCCCATTAATACAAAAGTGCTTCAATTCATGTCCATTGATTTTGCATTGTCAATTTGATGGGGAATTATTCCATTATAATTATTTTTTGGGGATTTTTAGTGAATAGTTTAAAATCTTTGTCCATGCAGTTCTAATTTTTTCATTTTTTTTTTTTTTTTTTAGAGAGAATCTCACTTTTACCATTAAAATTAAAATGGGTCAATACTTGCAAATTCATATTGAGAAAACACCACTTATATATTTATTATTTAAGATAAATTCAAATACATATTCTCTCACTACGTCAACTGCAACATAATTAAAAGGAGATGCAAATGTTACTGTCCAACAACAATGTTAATATTAACATAATGAATGGGGAGATGCGAACGTTATTACTCAGCAACAATGTTAATCGCAATATAATAAATGGGTGATGCAAATGTTGCTATACAACAACAATGTCCACAGTAATATAATGAATGAGTGATGTAAATATTACTGTACATCAAACAATTATCATATGCCAATCGAATTTTTCTCTAAACTTAAATGGTTATATGGGTATAAGAATGAATTAGTAGTGAGCTTTGGGGCCCATGATAAAATACCCTTTAAAAAATATATGATGATTTCAATGTCGAACATGACTTTGAATTTTTTACAAAATTATTATATTCCTCCAAAAAGTATTGTACTAAATGGATTGGTCGAATAGTGAATTGTAGGCGGTGTTTGGTTAATGTTTATTTTTATTCTATTTCTATTTCTAATAAATTGGGATGACATGGGCTGGGATGATAATTCTGTTTTTGTTTTGTACTATTCCCAGATTATAAATATGTTTAGTAATGACCATTGTCCTGAAATTGTTTCTTTTAATTTACGAGAACAAAAATAAGAAACACGATTGATTGCAAAATTTGGCTGGTGGGGTGGTGATGGCTGACAGGTGATAGTGATATGCGGGTGATAGTGAAAATAATTTTGAGGAAAGAAAATGGAATCAACATTTTTTTGTTTGTCAGATTTTTATAGAATTTAAGAAATAATCTCAAATTACTCTTAAAATTTTGAAAACGGGAATATATTTACTAAATGGAACTTTTGATTGTGGCCACTATTTGTTGTTTTGTTTTTTTTATAGTGAGAGTGAAGTGAAATGACTTTGGAGGATGATGGCCCATGATAGGAAAAGAAGGTGTCCAAATGTGCATTTCGAGTAGCCGCATTTAGGCGGCAACTTGGCCCAAAAAGCAAGCAAATAATTGGTGAGTAAACTCTTTTCAACATTTTGTGCAAAATGTCCACATCTCCACCCATCACTATTTCATCAAAATAAAAAGTTTTTTTCTAATTTTTAATATTTTTACTATTTAAAGTTTTTATTAATATGATAATTAAATCATTGTGAAAATTTCATTTTCTCTAAAATTACTAATTTTTCTAGAAGGAAACGACGTAGAATTTAACTGAACTGTTGAATTCAAATTAAGTCGCGAGTCTCCTCTATCTGGTGAGAGAGGTTTCGCATATACTCGTCTTAACATGATATTCATAAAAAAAAAATAGTTTAATATATATATATATATATATATATATATATATGGAAAAATCGAAAAGGCTGCCTGCCTCAGTGGCCTAGACTCGTGGCATGCCCAACTTGTGATATCTATACCTAATATTATTGAAATAAAACAATCATTTCATTAATATTTTTTTACGAATGTATTTTCTCATCTGACCCTCTCTATATAGGGGTAAATTTGTGTACATCTGACCCTCCTCGAACATTGTAATGGCGAAAAAACGTCATATACTAAGCTATTTTTTTTTTCTCGTTAGAATTGACTTTTAGCACATTGTATTTGTCGTTCTCATCAACATCATCTCTTTCAATTAGTATAAAATATTAAATCCATTTATCATCTTACAAGATTTCATGAATTAAACAACTATTTGAAATTATTTTTTGGTGTTGTTGGTGAACAATTGACAAATTTAAATTTTTTGTTCATATAATTCACACACTATTACAATATTTTTTTCAGAAATTTAAATTACTGCATTACATGAAACTCAGTGTAATTTTTTAACGAAAAAAATTGCACTGACTTTCGTATCTCCCTTGATCTTAGATGGAAAAATAACTCACACTATTCATAATGACCAATCCATTGGGTTTGAAAAGATGGTAGAAAACAAGATAAAAAACAAAAAGAAGCAAAAGCATCCAATGGATGGTTAGCACTACCATAAAGATTTGATCATCTCTTATTTGCACCATTGAAGTTGAAAGCAAAAAGGGCATAAAATAAATGATAATAATAATAATAATAATAATAAAATAATTAATTTAAAAGGGCACTATCTCATCTTATGAAGTGAAAATGTCAACATGATTCTTCAAAATTTGGCCATTCAAATTACATAAAGCCATTTTCTTGTCTCAAAGACAAAAAAGTAAATTTTATATATATACATACATACATATATATATATATATATATGAAACCCAAATCAATTTAAAGCCTAACATCTGCTGTTTCCACATGGGATCCTATACATGCACTAATTATAATATGCATACAAGAACAGTATGTATGATTAAGGGTGTTAGAATCCTAAGTCGAATCTGTGAGTCTTATTAAAATAGTCTCTATATATATATAAAGAGTTACTCCACTTTATATCATAAAATTTTAAGTTATGCTGGATTTATCCCACATTGGATGTGAAAAAAGTTGGTGGTCAGATTATAAGTGTGAGAGAAAGTCTCACCTCATGAGTTAACTTTTGGAATTGAGAAAAACCAAACCACCCTACACTTGTATCAAAAACTAGGTTACAACAACTTTGACCCAATAACCATAAAGAGTGAGATTGGTCGAGGGTTAGCCGACCAAAAGTTCGATGTGAGGGTGAAATTGTTAAGTTTATCGCACAACGGATGTAGAAGAAGTTGGTGATCAGGTTATAAGTATGAATGAAAGTCTAGCTTCTAGCTTTTGGATTTGAGAGAGGTTGATCAAGACCACCCTACAAGTTAGGACTTTCGATTGTTTGTCTTCTTTCTCCTGTTTGTTTGATTGCGTCACGTGCAAGATGCGGTTTTCCGCGAGGTAGGTGTCAGAACTAAGAACATCAAATTTACAAGAAATTTAAGTTTGACAATTATTAAACTGGAATTTAGAGTTACCACACGCAACCCATCTGATTAACTAGTCAAAATGATGAGATTAGACGTGTAAATATGGTTTATTTGTTGGTTTATATTGACAAACATGAACAATGAATACAATAAAAGCTTATTTTTCTAATTTTTTTTTTAATAATATGCAATGTGAACTCAATGATTCCAATTATGAAAGAACACTCAAGAAGCCCAAAAAAACAGTTGATTAATTAATTAAAATAAGATTATGTTTTTTTTTAAGAAGTAAACATCAAAAACCTTTTAGAGTGTCAAAGGAGAGTGTGAAAAGCATAAGATGTAATAGAATCTAAAATAGCAAATTAAGACATTTTTTATTTTTTATTATATTTTTTGGTTATAATTAAGGAAGGATTTAACTATATATTATAAAAAATTAATTCTCATAATATTGATTGGCATGATCAATGCTGTTTTATAACTACTACAAAAATCATCTGAGAATGCGACCGTTTTTTTCTTGTTTCTTTTTTTGTCCAAAACCCAAGGCTAGGTGTGTGTCAAGATCATAACAATTACATTAAAAAAAGGGGAGCAGGAACAAGAAAATAAGATAAAAACATAAAAACATAAAAACAAACCTAGTCAAAAACGGTTTTAGGGTTTTAATAGTTTTCTAGGGTTTAATTTTAAACCTAGACAAGAAAATATTTTTGTCCCGAAAGTATGGGGTGAGTATCTAAACTCTAAACCCGATTCGTCTGAAAAATGAGAGAGATGAACCTACATCGTTATCATGAAAAGGTTAGCAAAAAGGGTATAAGTTTGGGGGAGTAATAAAATGACAACAATATTCGTTAGAAGATCAAGTGTACCGTCTAAGCACAATCCATTTTTTATTCAAAATCATTAATGTTGTTTTAAATTTTACGGGATTGAAACAAATGTGAAAATATAATACAGTCATTATAGTCAATTAAGGTATAACCTAAGAGATGTTAGTCCGATTGACATGGGATGTTTCCTCTATTTATGTTAACTAAGGTTTGACTTTCCTAGTGATCAATACTTCAGGAGTTAAATCTTGAATGCACCAGACCGATGTAGAGGAGTGCGTTCTTAAGAACGCCTGGGAAATTGATTAGTCGATCGAGGTGCATGTAAGCTGACTCGGACATGTCTTACCGTAAAATCAAAAAAAGAAATAGAGAATTAGGGTATACGTGTTTATATTATATATATACCAAACAAGCAACATATACAAGCATCTTTCTTCTACAACTAGTTAAAAGATTTCATGGGGTGTCAAGAGAGAAGGAATCTTAATGATTAAAATAAAAAAAAACCCAGATCAGTTAGCCCTAACTAATGAACAATGAACACAGCAAGCTTCACACACTTTTTCCTTTCGAGTGGGACCGACAACTCAAAGTGCCCATAAATAGGGACTCTTTCTCTATCCATGGAGGACTGTGTCCTTAAGCAATCAAAGCTTCTCATTTTCTCTCTCTCCTCTGAGTATTCAGACAGTATAATATATCACCTTTGATACCCTAAGCTAAGCTCATAGTGTCGACATGGGTTGCCAGGAGGACCTTTTGGTGGCCAAAATCTGCGACCTGTACAAGAAAATCTCGACCCTCGATTGTCTCAAACCCTCCGAAGATGTGAACACCCTTTTTACGCAGCTGGTCGACGCGTGCATTCCACCCTCCCCCATCGACGTCTCCAAGCTCCCCATGACAGTCCAGTCCATGAGGTCGGAGCTCATCAAGCTCTGCGGCCAGGCGGAGGGCCACCTCGAGAGCCACTACTCCACCCTCTTGGGCTCACTCCAAGAAAACCCACTCCGCCGCCTTGACATCTTCCCTTACTTCTCTAACTACCTTAAACTAGGCCGTCTCGAGTTCAACATTCTCCGCCGACACCTTCACTTCCACCACTCCCCTGCCCCACGCGTCGCCTTCGTCGGCTCCGGTCCCCTCCCTCTCACCTCCATCGTCCTCGCCACGTATTACTTAACAGCCTCCACTTTCCACAACTACGACATCGACCCTTCTGCAAACTCCATGGCCTCAAAGTTGGTCTCCTCCGACCCGGATTTGTCCGGCAGGATGTTCTTCCACACCGCCGACATTATGAACGTTACCGACGAGCTGAAGGAGTACGAGGTTGTTTTCCTGGCGGCGCTGGTGGGTATGGACAAGGAAGAGAAGGAACGCGTGGTGGAGCACCTGGCCAAGCACATGTCCCCCGGAGCGATCCTGATGCTGAGGAGTGCCCACGGCGCAAGGGCCTTCCTCTACCCGGTGGTGGATCCTTCCGATCTACGAGGATTCCAGGTTCTTTCCGTTTATCATCCGACCGACGAGGTTATCAACTCCGTCGTGATTGCCCGCAAGTATCCCACCAATATCATTAACATAAACTCTCACGACAAACATGAACTGGGTTTGATGAATCATATGATGCTTCCTTGTAAATGTTCGGAGATCAATTCTGCATTTAATCCACTCAACCAGATGGCTATGATCGAGGAATTGGCTATTGAGGAGCATCTCGCTTGAATCTCTCTCTCTCTCTCTCTAGGCCTCTGAGATGATATCCATTTATATATTATGAGGAAATTGGATCTTCAATTTGGTTGGGGTATGTTCTACTTATGTATTTTTGTTGCATGTCTAACTTCTGTTTCTTTCTGTTTACATTTTGGATCTCTTGACAGATCAAATATGTTTTAAGGATAATAAAAAATAACCTCTTTTTTTTTTTCCCAAATGAATCGTTCGTCGTCTTCTTCTTCTTCTTCTCTAATTTCATTTTCTCTTTGTTGTCAAGCTATGTATTCATGGCTTCTTTGATTTGAGTTTTGGTGTTTCTTGTTTCATATGAAAAGGTTAAGTATGGGGGGATGAACATAAAGCTTACGTACAGACAGTTACACCAACAGATTTTAACAGATTTTTGTCTTGATTTTGATGATCTATATCTATATGTATATATAGATATATATACATATAGCCAAAGCAAGCAGTTTTGAAACTGTTTCTGTTAATTTTTGTCAAGTATTTTGTTTTGTTTGGATAAGACAACAAATGGGAGTTTGCTTTTTCTGTTTTTGTCAGAGCAATCTCACTTACCGTGCGAATGAATTTTAAGAGAAACTTAATAATAATCACACTAAGGCCCCATTTAGAGATTGTTTCTGTTCTTTGATTTTTGTTCCGCTCTTAAATTCTTAGAATCAATGTACAAAAATATATTTGGTAAACACGTTTTTGTTCTCAAAATTTTGACAATAATTCCTGAGTTCTTTGAGAATATGAAAAAAAAAATATTAATTCATATTTACTCCCACAAAACTATTCACAGAACTACCCTGCCGCCATCTCCAAAAAACAATTGTTGCAACCAAACATATTTCTTATTTCTGTTCTCATAAATTAAAAGAAATAATTCAAGGACAATAGTTGTTATCAAACGTGTTTTTATTCTCGGGATACTTTAAAACGGAAATAAAATTTTTATCCCAGTTTGTTAGAAGTAGAAACACTAACCAAAAACCATCTAAATATTTGGTTTTAATCTAAATTCACTATTTATCTCCTTCACATTAACATTGAAAACAACGTCTATATACATATTTGACCCTTTCCAGATTTCAAGATAGTGATCTTTCATGAACTGAAAAGCTCTTTATTGTAATATATTACAATAATATTACCTATATGAATGAAAAATATCATTTGAGGGACAATAAAAAGCCCGGGGCAGATTAGGGTTTGAGTTTCATTTAGGTCTCCCCTAAGAATATGTTAAAATAATTAGATAGACTTCCTCACACGTATATTTGCTTAGTTCCCGTTTGGTAACCGTTTCCATTCCAGAAATTTTCATTCCATTCCTAGATTTTTTGGAATTCTATTTAGGAATAACGTTTGGTAATTTTTGTTTCCATTTCCATTTTATTCCTATTTGAGAATTGTGCCTATTTTTTTCTTAAGAAATGAGAAACAAAAAAAATTTGTTTCTCATTATTTCCATTCCATTTCCAAAACACATTGTCACTGTTCAACCGTGCGGCTGACCACTGTCCGCCATCGCCGATCACCGTCGCCCGGCGGCCATCTCCGGTGACCGTCACCGGTCACCATCCGGCCGTCGCCACCACCGTCTGGCCAAAATAGGAAAAAAAAAAATTAGAATAAAATCGTTACCAAACATAATTTTCTTCCCAAAATAAAAAAAAAAAAAAATTATCATTACCAAATGCGATTCTATTCCCAAAAAAAAAAAAAAATTCTCATCCCATTTTCATCCCACTGCTGGAATGGAAAAAGAAACGGTTACCAAACGCCACCTTAATTTTTCTCTTAAACTCACTATTCTTAAACTCAAACCCTAATCAAAACTGGGGAAAAAATGATCTATCCAACCACACGAGTCAATGTTATCATTCTTAAATACGACAATCATGCATCATATGCAGTTGTTTATCATGAACAAAAAACCAAGAACATTTTCGACTGTAACATTAGTTATAAAAACATTCCGACTGTAACATTAGTTATAATAACATTACATCGAAGTATGCATTTAACCAACATCAACTTCAAATACGCAAATCTCTCCCTAGAAACTTCATTTTAACTATACAAGTACTCATTGAAAAACTTCTAAAACCTACTTTGATATGAAATTGATTTCATTCTTTGCAAAAGTTTAGTTGTAACATTAATAACGGTTGAAGCAATGCATAATGATCTATAAATTCAAGACTTGTAGTCTAACGGTTATTTAATGTGCCTCCCTAGTGAGAGGTGTAATATTAAAAAAAACACTCCTAGAATGCGACATTTGGCTCTAATTTGCGTGAACACAAAAATAAATTTCTTATCAATATATAAACACTCAAGAACATGTAAAGATTTAGATTCAGAGGGGGAAATAGATACAAAATGGAGAACAATCTGAGAGTGCAGAGAACTAGATAAAGACAAACAATCAAGGACGAAGCGCTACAATCCGACTATAGAAGCCGCTGTCAAATGTTGTTACAACATGAACAGATAGGAGTAACTAAGCTAACACACCGTCTACTCCTAACTAAACGGTCTGCTAACGACTTTACAAGCTAAAATACAGAAATTAATTCAGACTTCTAACCCCGGGCTGCTCTGAGGAAGTTGTCGAAGGGGCTGGCCGGAGGCAGCCGCATAGCCAACCACGCATCAACATTATCACTACCACTCTCCTTTATCTGCCCCAGCACAACAACAACAAAACACAAATAATTCAGAATCATCAAACAACATAAAAAAAATGAAAAAAAAAAAAGATTTTATGATGATCACCGTTGTGATTGCCGAGCAGCTTCCATTCAGCGTGTTTAGCGGTTCGGTGTAATGGGTTTCATAGGTTAACCAAGTGGAGAGCTTGTTCCTTGAGTCTGTGCCTAGAGCTTCACACTGGCTGGTCATGGTGCTGTATGGTAGTGGTGAGGTTGAGACCGATGATCCAGCCACTTGACAAGCTACCTCAAGCGCCTAAAGAGACCAACTATAAGTTCATAAAAAATCAAATAACCACAGAGAGAGAGGGGGGGAAGAGAGAGTACTGATTCAAGAAGCTTCCCAACGCCGATTATGTGAGACAAAGGAGACGTCGGGAATTTGGGAATGGAGTGGGAGAGGTCAACAGCAATGGAGGATTCACTGACAACCTCATCCTCGGAGAATGAATTTGTAGGAAACTCCTGCTACCATTAGCAATTATATGATTAGTTGCAGGAGTATACTAGGGTTTATCTGTCCAAGAAAAAACATAAACAAGAGTACCCCATCAAAAGAAAGAGATTCCTTTGAGTGTGAAACTGTCTGATTGTTATCCAAATCATGCACTGTTTGTGCACCAAACATGAATGCATCATCAGGAGTGAACTCTTCCCACAGCTGCTTCACTAGCTCTTCTCCCTCCACCTTCCCAAAAAAAAACATCAAACTTAGAGAGAGAGAACAAAGAGAGTAGTCAGGATGAAACATATCTGAGTATTCCTAGATACATACATATATATATATATATATATAGAGAGAGAGAGAGAGAGTTGTCAGGATGAACATACTGTAGGGAGGTCTTGGGCCTTTCTCAATCGCAAAAACTAGCTCATGAGGCGAGACTCTCCCTCACACTTATAACCTGACCCACCAACCCCTTCCACATCCAATGTGAAATAAACCCAACAATCTCTCCCTCACACATCAAGCTTTCAGGTGGCTAACCCTCGACCAGTCTCTCCCTTTATGACTATTGGAAACCTGGGCTCTAATATCAATGTAGGGTGGCCTTGAGCCTCTCTCATCCCCAAAAAGTAGCTCAAGAGGTTGGGCTTTGCCTCACACATATAACCTGGCCACCAAACCCTTCACATCTGATGTGGGATAAACCCAACACATACCGGTAATACTAGAGAGAGAGTAGTTAGGACAAACATACCTCAGTAATACTAGATAGACTCCGAACCAAGATGTCTGAAATGATCCTTTCAGATTCATGACTTTTTACCCTAAGCTCAGAGAGTAATGAGAGAGCTGCTTGGGTATCTACCACAGAACCATATTCTCTTGTATCGGCTTCAGACTTCAAGTATACTTGAAAGCCATCTCCAATACCAATAAACGGGTCTGCCTGAAATCATAAAAAAGACGTTAATTTTGGGGGGGAAAAATGATTTTCGGGAGGAAGAGAATATTTTGTTAACTCTAAATTCCCCATTATATAGCCATAACGGTAGGCTAAGTCAGGAAGAATATCACCCTAATAAGAACTTATCAAATTGGTCAACAAAACCTAAACGCAAAATATGACTTAAATACTAAATACTAAATAATATTAAATATTCGGAGAGAGAATGAAAGTACAAAACTAACATCACATTCGGGTGACGACTTGAGCAAATCGATCAAGTCAGGTATCTGATATATCTTTGCGGAAAACATCAGCATTGCCGTCGATAGTACAAGGAGAGATCTCTTGTAAGGAGGAGGCAATACTCCTGTCAAAAAGGTAAAAATTTTAAAAATTGCAAAAAAATCTCCATTTTCAATTTTTTTTTTTTTTTGGAGATATATGTCACTCTAAACCTTCATTAGGGTCCATAGAGAGCTTCCTAAGGGACAACAAGAGCTGAAACAGACGGATCACCACGTTGTCATTCGGGTGCTGCAACCATGAAAAGAAACATCTCAAGTCACAATATATATATATATATATATATATATATATATATATATATATATATAGAGAGAGAGAGAGAGAGAGAGAGAGAGAGAGAGAATAAAGAAAATAAGGTGGTGTTTGGTTAGTGTTTATACTTTCTAGTTTCTACTTCCAATAAACTGTGATGGGAATTTTGTATCTGTCCTGGAGTATTCCGGGAATAGAAACATATTTTGGTAACGACCATTGTCTTGAAATTGTTTCTTTTAATTTATGAGAACAAAAACAAGAAACAATTTTGGTTACAACATTTGTTCATTTTTTTTTAATGTATGGTGGCCGACGGGTGGAGGTGGCCGACGTGATGGTAATGGAAATAGTTTTGTGGGAGTTATATAGGAATTGACATTTTTTTGTTTCTCAGATTCTTAAGGAATTCAGGAATTACTCCCAAAATTTTGGGAACAAAAGCGTGTTTACTAAATGCGTTTATGTACATTAATCCCAAAATTTTGAGAGCGGGAACAAAAATCGGGGAGCAAAAAAAGTAACCAATATGTTTCTTGAAATCCTTACCCTAAGGTGTGAAGAAATAAGGGTCAAACAGAAAGAATGAGCAATAGCTTCAATGTTGGAAGGTAGATTATCAGGAAGATTTGCTTGTAACCAAAAACCAGACAAAATCTGGGCTATTTGATCCTCACTGCACTTCATAATAGAAGGTTCCTGTATAAACCAAGTGCCCCATGTTAGAGAAACTAATTTCAATTATATATATAAGTAAAAGCATGTTAGAGATAATATTTTAGTATTATGATTACCCCTATAACTTAATTCGAAAATTGTTCATACATGGTTGAAAAAAGTGGGTGGAGAGATCTTAGTTCATCGATCTTCACGTATCTTTTATAGTATAAAAATCGAAAAAAATAAAAATCAACTATTTTTTTAATTTCGAAAAAATTATTATAATCACGTTTTTACTTTTTTTTTTTTTATTCGTAAAAAAGCACTTTTTCATGTGCAAAACAAACGTTACTTATAAAATTTACTTAAAAATACATCATCAAACGGTGCCCAAAATACGAAATGTTGTAATAGAAAAATGACAAAATTATCTTACAGCCTCGGCCAAGCTTGTTTTCGGAAAATTCGAGAATTTTTTGCGTGCCCAACCCTGCTTCCGTTCTTCTTCTTGATCATTAACTCCATGCCTTTTTGCATAATTTTCATCCTTTTCTCTTCGAAGCTTCTCGAGTAAAGCAGTAATGGAGGCAAAAGCAGACGTAGTATTGGAATTCAAAGTCCTTTTATTATTTGAAACTCCATGCCTTGGATGTTTAGAGCTCGGGATGAGAAGGATCGAAAATATGTGGTGTCCTCCAATTCGTACTTCAACATCCGCATGCAACATCACTTTCAAAAGTTGAATAAGGAGCGTCTCCGGAAACACCTGTATCAAAATTTTAAGGAACACCCTTTATTGTACTAAGACCATGATTGACAACCACTTAAATTTGAAGTGCTGAAAATTTTACGTGTTGAATATTAAATGCTGAACTTATAATTGCTGAATTTATTAAGTGCTGAATATATTAAGAATTCTTTAATATTTTTTACAACTTTATTTTTTTAAAATATTCTCGCTCTACAACTTTCTCTCCATTTTTTCTCAATTTAATATTTTCTCCATCTATAATTTTTTGTATGTAACTTTTTTTGTGAGGTTTTGCAGTATTGGTGTAAAATGTTAGTTGTGATAATTAGATATTCTATGATATTAAATGATAAGTGCTAAAAAATTAAGTGAATCACACATCACTTAAAATTTTGAACAATTTTTAAGTGATGTATATTTTTAAGTGATTTTTTAATTTTGTTATCAAACATCCTTAATTTGATAAGTACTTAATGTATTCAGTTTTAAGTGCCTAATTGCGTTATCAAACGAGGCCTAAGTGTTCTGTTCTAATCAAAATTCAAAAGATCTATCGCCCTCAGCAAAGAGAGATGTGCCATTTGTGATAAGATTTAATGTAATTCGAATAATACAAGAAAACCTAAAGCGTCCGACCTGCTGTAAATGTGAAGAGAGAGAGGCCCGTGAAACCATATGAGCAAGAGTGATCAATGATCCAACGGTTGCCCTTGCAAGAACTCCAACAGAGGGAAGCTTCTCCAGTGTCATAGCCATAATATCCAAAAGTGGTCTTGCATCAGCAATCTAGTAAAAGAAACGAAATAACCATGAATGAATCTGAAGGCGAAAGGACAATTTTTTTATTTATTTTTTTGAGGTCAGAAACAAAGGAATTTAGTGTTTACCCCTCCTGCAATTTCTATCAGGCATTCTTCAATGGAATTTTGGAGCGCGATATTCAAATTCAACTCATGTTCTTCAACCGATTGAACTGTTGTTTGAAGGCTTTTCCTCAAATGCCTACAGAGGTCACTCACAAACCCTAAATCCGAGAGTGCAGCTCTTGATCTAATGAGTTGAGCCAAAGCAGTAGCGGTTTGAATAACATGAGATTTTATTTGGGGATCATGAGAAACATTTTTGTGATCCAAATGACGAATCACAGCAGCTAAAATCATCTGCTGAATCCCTGAAAAGAAGCAATTCATACAAAAAAAAAAATTTAAGTGTCAAGGAAATTGGAAGGGAAAAAAAAAAGGCCGAATTCATGTTTTTTGTTAGCAAAAAAGCATGAAGATGGTGTTTGGTAGCACGGAATTGAAGCCATGGAATTGGAATTCCAAATGAAAGCATTCAAAATTTTAGAAATTTACATGCGTTCATTTTTTGTTCCAATTCCAAGGCTCGCCAATTCCACACAACCAAACACTGCCTAAAGTAGTGTTTGGTTGCAAGGAATTGAAGCTTTGGAATCAGAATTAAAAATCAACGCTTGTAAAAATCTAAAAATTTGCAGGCGTTCTTTTCGAATTCAAATTCCAAACTCCCAATTTCGTACAATTAAACACTGCCTAAGGAGGCGTTCGGCAATACGGAATTGAAGCCTCTGAATTGGAATTAAAAATGAAAACCGATGTAAAATTGAAGATTTTCAATGTGTTTATTTTCAAATCCAATTCCATGAAACCAAACACTACCTAAGAAACTAAGAGGGAGGAAAAATCGAATAACCTGAAGATTCCACAAAGTAGGACATATCAGAAAGAACCATTGAGGCGAGACCATGCCGAGGAACCCAGTGTCGCCCTGAATCAAAGTACACAAACATAGGATCCAATACCCGTCGAAGTGTTGTACTTTCCTTGGCAAGTTCAGCCATCTTTTGAATACATATTTGGGACCACACTTTTGGCGTCTCGGCCTCTTCTCTATAACGGATAAATTTAAAAGTTAAAAAAAATGGAAATGAATAATGAACATATTTGGCAAGCTTTAGGATTAGTACAACCTTGTCAAGAGGGCAGGATCTTTCGTCTCTGGTTTTTGTCTGATGATCATGCAGCTAGGGTTAACCTCATCACCGACACCAACGCCGCCTCTTCCTTCACACCTAACAATTTCGTTCACCCAATTATGATGTGATTCTCCTCGTTCATCATCTTCTACTTCGCGTGTGTCTGGTTCATAATTATCTAAAGTGACATGTATAATCTGCAAGTTTAATATGACAACAATTATGGATTTTATACATCATCCATGCACATACATACATACATACATATATATATATATATATATATATATATAAATGGGGGGTTAAAGAAAACCAACCTCATCAAAATCAGCAAAGATATGTGAAAACTCCGCCATGAACCACACCTGCAGTGGAGAACAGAGAAATGGTCAGGAAGAGCAGCAGAAAGTATATCTATATATAAACAGAACATCTAATTTGCAAATTTACCATGGCAGAAAGGCACTGCAGGCTAGATGCCCTCAAGCAGCGTTTTTTATGATCCTCCCCAGCTTCACAAGCTAGAAGACATACTTTTCGTACTAGGTTTTCGATGTTATATGCATATGTTCCGTCAACCTGTAAAAGTAGAAACCTTCAACCAGATACGATTTTTTCTTTTTTATTTCTTACAAGATTAAATTTATAAATTAATCATCTAAACAATCGTGTTAGTAAATAAAACATTGATCGACCATTAATCTATTATATGCCTCTGACATGGTAAATTCACCTGACTATAGATGAACCTTGTAAGAGTTTGGCATCCAATTATACAGACAGCGTCGGTCTTAGAATTTTCTAAGAGCTCAACAACAACATTCATCAGATTCACAGCAAAGTATGCCCTGCCGTAATTAAAATTGGTAATCAAAGAACATGAAAAATTGGTAATTAAAATTATATATATATATATATATATAAACTTACATTTGCCCCTTGCATGTGCAAAGCAACTTATTGTATGCCTCTGCAACAATGCTGACAAACTTGATGTGCTCGCTTCGAAGCTCTTTATAACACCTTTCTTCGAGATATTTTGCTATCTGTTGAGATCATATTAAAAAAAGAAAAAGAAAAAGAAAAAGAAAAATGGAGATCTATTCAATTTCCTTCTGTAAAATATGACGCTCCTTGAGTGGTGTTTGGTTTCATGGAATTAGAGCATTAGGATTGGAATTGGAAATGAACATATTATGTGCTACCAAACACTACCTTAATCATAATGAATATGAAATTATGATTATAAATCAATTACCTTTGGAATACGAAAAGGGTTCTTCAAAGCATATTCACATAACTTTACAATTCTTCGATCATTTGGAGTGTCGTCCTGCATTTTATCAAGTTTAATGTTACATTTTACAACGATTTTGTCCTAAAAACACAAGAAGAGTTGGTTGATGACTCCTAAACTCATCCAACTAACATAGGATAATGTCTGTCTTGAAATCCCCAAAAGAATCATTTCAATAACAGTCAAATAAGTTTTATATATGGAGCTAAATTGAGCTAAAATCAAGCTTACACATTTGCAGTCCAATGCTAATATTCATCGTGAACCCAAATAAATAAATGAAAAACTGGACTCACAGGGTGTTTAGGAAAGATATCAGAGAGTAGCTTCTTGTAGCGCTTAACGGGCTGTCGAGATCTTGACCTCAGAGCAGGGCAGCAAACACACATGTTCCCACATGCCGGGAATATTTTCCGGGAAATAAAACCCATTTTTCTACAAATTAAAAAAAAAAAAAAAAAAAAACTCCATGAGAACCGTCAATCATCATCAACAAAAGCAAACACGTTACTGTAATGTTTGTAGAAAGCCAGATCCATAATGTGTAACTACATATATAACATAACAACAACAACAGAGAAGCAGGTTGTAATAAGAGCTCTTTCCATGGGGTAAAAAAGAACAAATAGAACATAAATACCTCAAAAATGAAACATAAACCAAAACCCAGATCCAGAATACTATAATTTCCGAATATAGCAGCTTAAGAAGGGAGGAAAATGGGGGGAAAGCAGCAACCACTGAAGGATACTAAGAACAAGCAGCTGAAACAAGAACAGAGAAGCAGGGTTGTAATGAGAGTTCCTTCCATGGTGTAAAAAAGAACAAACAGAACATAAATACCTCGAAAATGAAACATAAGACAAAACCCAGAACCAGAATAGTGTAATTTTCATACAAAACAGGATAATAAGGGGGGAAAATGGAGGCAATCACTGAAGGATAAAGAACAAGCAGCTGAAAACAATACCCACATACCCAAATTTGCACCAGTGGCCCAAAGACAAGTAACAAACGAAGAATACACTAACCTAGAAGAACCACCTCAAAATAACCGAAAAAATGCTGGGAGGGGAGAGAGAAAAAACTGTGAAATAAACCCATATATGTTCATCGCCGGAAAAATAGAGGTGGAAATCACAAACCTAGTCCTGCCAACAGATCGGCGGAGTGAAACCTGCCGGAGCCGGAGAGTTTCAAGAAGCGTTCGAAGAACACCAACACACTGAAGATAGAGAGAATCTACAGAGAGAGAATCACACGTGATTTTGCAGTGAGTGTTGGTGTTAAAAAGAAACCTGCTTTTGTTTTTGTGTCAGAACTCAAAAGACTCGATCAAAACAGCTTTTTGTTCCCAAATTCTGAAATTTACCCGGGTAATAAATTCGATTTCTCTCACTCTCAAATCTCAAATTTCAATCTTTTAATTGCTAATTTGATCTCTCTTATTTTCTAATATTAATTACGTTTTAATTTTATACCCACGAATATTTTCACACCTACACAAGATATGACATTAATCACGTTGGGATATATGATTGTTCTTCTCAACGAGTATTTTTGAATTTACAGAAGTTTTTCGACTGTTTTAATTAAATAAATATTATCACTCGATATAAACTATGTTGATAATTACGTATAATTAATAAGAGTAAGAGTAGATTTTTTATCAAATGTTTAAAAAGATTAAAAAAATAAATAAATACACACTCTTTTAAGTCAAAAACCCACAAATCAACGTGCCGGTGAAGTAAAACTCCGGCCATCTATTTTATTGACTTGTGTATTAATTGTCAAAACAACTAACGTATTTTAATGTCCTTAAAACTTATAATAATCTCTACTAAGCTATTAGATTGTCCTTTGTATTACATTTTGTTGATGTCAAAAGAACGTCACGACACTTGCAGTTATTTCTGTCGGTATCTTCCATCTACAATTTTTTGTTGAGTTAGTGGTCATGTTTTCGTCTAATCTCTGTTCCTCAATCAGTCTATTCGAGACCTAATCGACGGTGTTTTTGTGGATTCAATCTATTCAGACTTCAGAGACTTTCGATGACTATAAATCTAATTTGTCGTTTAAAGGGTGAATTTCAAATTTCAATAGGTTCTTCTCATCTTCTGTTTGATCTTTTATGTTTACTTGTTTAGGATTTTGAAAATTGAAACATTAAGGTGGCGTTTGGTAACCGTTTTTGTTTTCATTCCAGCAGTGGGATAGGAATGGGATGGGATGGAATGGAAATTTTGTTTTCTTTTTGGGAGTAGAATCGCGTTTGGTAACGATAATTATTTTTTTTATTTTGGGAAGGGAATTGTGTTTGGTAACGATTTTATCCTAAAATCTTTTTTTTTTTTTTTTTTCTTTCTATTTTAGCCTGACGGCGGTGGCCCGGCGACGCCGGCCGGAAGGCAATGGTGCCGTCGCCGGCGACGGCCGGACAGTGACCGGCAACTGTCGCCGGAGATAGCCGGCGGCAGTTGCCGGAGATGGCGGCGGCGGACGGTGATCGGCCGGTAGGTGAATAGTGACCCTGTGTTTTGAGAATGGAATGAGAATAATGAGAAACAACTTTTTTTTGTTTCTCATTTCTTAAGAAAAAAGTTGGCACAATTCTCAAATGGGAATGAAATAGAAACGGAAACAAAAATTACCAAACACTATTCTCAAACAGAATTCCCAAAAATCTGGGAATGGAATGAGAATTTCTGGAATAGAAATGATTACCAAACGGGGCCTAAATCTACCTGCAAGTTAAATCTGTTTGGGGTTTTGATTCGAAATTGTTTCTCTTCTCTAAATTTCCATGTTTAGGGTTTAAATCTGCCTGCAAGCTAATCGAAAGTTTCAATTCCTTTATCTTCTCCAAATTTCCAAGTTCCGAAACTTCTCCCGAACCTCACCCAACCCTACCGAACCCTTCTGTAATCCGACAGACCCGACCTCTTTCAAATTCCAGTAAGTAGTCGGTCGAAAGCGGGTGATATTTTTCTCACCCGAACAGTATCGGGTCAGGTTACCCTAAATTTCCCCCCACCCGACCCATGCACACCTCTATAAGAAGATAAAAATTATTATAATTTTTATGCATTGCAATGATTTCAAAAAAATTTAAAAGTTAATTGAAACAGGTAAAATATATGCAAACTCTCATTTATTTTTATTTTTTAAAATTTAATTACGTATGATTTTGATAGGGCAAAATATATTTTAAACTTTCTAACTATTGGCACATTTTTAAGTAGTCTTTTGGAGTTTTCTCGTTTCATTTTAAACCCTCTATGAATCAAGATGATTTTTGAAAGACCATTCTGTTAGAATTTTCATCCAAACTAACATAATTATAGAGGTAAAATTGTCATTTCAGTTTTTTTTTTTTTTTTTTTTTTTAAGAAAAAAAAATTGTGGGATCTCATTTCCTCAAGAAACAACTTTCTAAGGACATCATTTTTTTACTCATCCCAAAAATACCACCACATATATTCTCCCTAAAATACCTTTCAATAGTTACAAAATTTACATAAATGCCATTTTGGCCATTTTTTTTTTTATTTCTAAAATTAATATATATATATATATATATATATATATATATATATATATATATTTAGAATTTCACTTGTTTTCAACTTTTCCTCAATTTTTATTTTTTAATAAAAATTTTAATTAATTTTATTTTTCTTTAAAAAATAATTTTTTTAATAAAATATCATAAATACCTAATTATGTTTCACTTAATTTTATTTCAATTTTAGTTTATTTTTTAAAATATTTTATGAACATTTTAAAATATAAAAAAAATTAAATATTAAATTCTATTTAAATTAAAAATTCCTTTAAAATAATTTTAAAAATTAATTAAGTGGATATCCACTTAATTATATTTAGTAGATATTCACTTACATTATTTTTCGTTTATTTTAATTTCAATTTCAGTTTTTTTTTTTAAATATTCTACGAACATTTTAAAATATAAAAAAATTAAATATTAAATTCTATTTAAATTAAAAAATTCTTTAAAATAAAATTAAAATTCAGTCAAGTAGATATCTACTTAGATATCCATTAAATAGCTATCTACTAAATATAATTAAGTGAATATTCACATAATGGAAACAATCAGAAAACCGAACCATCAATAAACAACCATTTACATTGTATATAATCAAGTAAATGTTCACTTACTAAAATATAATCAAGTGGATATCCAAATCAGAAACTGAACCATCAATACATTCTTCATGAAATTTGGAGAACTCGAATACAAATGATCCACAAAAAAAAAAAAAAAAAAAACACGACATAGAGTAGCATAAAGCAAAACCTAAAACAAACAAAAAATGAAGACGACGGTGGTGGTGGTGAAAACTCTAGATCTACCCAGATTTGGCGAGATCTTAGTAGATCTAAGTAACGAAACGGCGAGAGTAGCGAGCAGCGACGGCAAAAATGACAGCGTAGCGATGACGAACGGCAATGTGACGACAACAACCACAAGTAGCAAATGGAGGCGACGAACAACGGCGACAATGAACGACAAGCACCAGCGCCGATGAACGACAACGACAAACAGCAACGATGGCAATGAGCAGCAACAGCGATGACAGCAACGGCGGCGGCGGTAACACGAATGTCAATGACACAAATTCATTTGAGAGAGAGATGAGTGAGAGAGAGGGGCAGCTGAGAGAGAGAGGGGAAGGATGAGAGAGGGTCAAATAAATTTAGGGTTAGGTTTAAATGATGGGTAGGGGTATTTTTGTCAGACAAATTTTTTAGTAGGAGTTTGTGCCAAAAACATTTTAAAATAAGGCCTAAAAAGTTGTTCTTAATTGTATAGGACCTAAAAAGTTGTCTCTTTTTTATTTTAGAAGCTTTGGAGAAATCTCTCTATTTTTTATTTTTTTTTTTTTTTTTTTTTGTGAAAATTTCTTCCTAAATTCATTTGCCGTCTTGGACAATCCACGGTTTTAGTTAGTTAGTTAGCCTAACTTGAAAATAGGCCCAACCCGCACACTATTGGGTAACCTACGATTTAAACTAGCCAACCCGCCCACTCCAATCCGCATATCATTCGACGGTTCACAGTTCAAACTAATCCAACCCACCTAATATTGGTTTGGTCATCGGTTTTGGTCCAAACCGCCCATTGCACACCTCTAGGGTTGAGAGAGTGATGTCGTGAATGTAGACAAAAAGACCGAGTAATACTATTTTCGTACCCCCCTCTGTCTATATATATATTGCTCAATTCTCAGTTTCTCAATCAATGCTCTATTCCTTAACTATCTGGGTTTTCTCTGTTTTTAGATTTGAAGTTGTTAATTAGCAGAGAGAAACAAAGATGGAGGATGCCGGTGTTTCAATAGAGGTGTGAGAGTTCAACCTCGCATAGTATGTGAGGAAGAAGAACAAGTGCAAGTTCTCTGCTTAGTCTTGATTGATTGTGTGAGATTCATATAGCTCGGTTTACTATTATCAAAAGTGGAGGGCGAAGAATTAGACGTTGTGCTCTCCTCGAACAGAAGTTCAAAAGATGGATTAGAGGAGGAACGAGCAATGAAGTTATTCGTGGGATGAAGCTTTGCAGAAATCCTGGTCGAGATATTGTTTTTTTCCGATCTTCACAAATTCAAATTTAGATGAATTTGATAAGGACCCGCCTGTATAGTCATTGAATTTATTTGAAATCGGTGTTTTCTCAAATGGGTCAGTATTGAAATCTTCCATTAGTCTACTCTCCCATGGTTTGGACTCTCTATCCATTGTTCTAACCAAGTTGATCCTGAACTGCTCTTATCCATCCTATGAAAACTCTCCATCTTGATTGTTCTCGAATTTGAGCCAAAATTTGGTCTTGATTTGGATTCAAGAACACTAAATCAAAAGAGGGAGAGATGGAGTGTTTGCAGAAAAAGAAAAAAGAAAAGAAAAAGGAAAAATTGATTGAAAAATGAAAAAATATGAAATGACAATTTTGTCTCTCTAATTCTGTTATTTTGAATGAAAATTCTGTGATTTTTTATAACTCTTTGATACATAGAGGGTTTAAAATAAAAGGGGAAAAGACTTTTTTGGTCCCTTAAAGATAACAAAAGTGTTCAATTGACCCCTAAGATTTGAAACTCGACACATTTGATCTCAACATTTCAAAATCGTTCTAAATTGGCCCCTGAGGCAAATTCCGTTAAGTCAACTGACGGTCAACGTTTTATTAAGGGTATTTTAGTCTTTTTATTCAAAGGGATTAATTTTAAAAAGTTATCTAAACTTAAGGGATCAAAATATTTTTTTTTTTCTATTTCTTTTTATCATTCTCACCCACAAGATGATCCACCGCTCTGTAATCTCCATTTCCGGCCGCTTCTGTCTCCGTTCCTTCTCTCTCCACCGTCCATTTCAAATCGCCGGTGTAGATTATCACTCCTCTCCCTCCTGTTACCAGAGAATCAACTTTCCTTTTCAAGTCGGAGAGATTGATTTCGACTTCTTCCTTTTTCATGAATTTCAGGGGAATCGATGAGAAATGGAATTTGATGAACTGGGTCGATTTCAGCTCCTCCGGGACGTCGTTTAGTTCGATTTTGGACATTAGATTTGAAACGAAAGACTCCGTGACTGAAGCGCTGTCGCCGATCACCACCGTGTTCTTCCTCTTCTTCCTCATGAGAACCTCCATGACCAAATTTATATCTTCTTGCTTCACCGAGCTTGAATCCGGGTTTTGAAGCATCTTTAACGGCGAAAGAAGAAATGGATTTTGATCGGAGGAGTGATTCAAGAAATGGGTTTGCCGGAAACTGCTCGGATTAAAGATTATTTCTCGATGATTCTCGTTCGGCGGAGAGTTTGGAGTAGAATAAACCCCATTGGCCGTGCTTGGTGGTGCAGAGAAACGGAGGAGCCAAAAAAAGCCAAAAAAAAAATAGAGAAAAAAAAAAGAAGAAAATGGTTTGGGAAAAAATATTTTGACCCCCTTAGTTTAACAATATATGCAAATAGATCCCACTAAATTAATAAGAATGAAATTACGCATATACCCTTAGTCAAATATCATGTGTTTGTCACATGACTTTTTCCATCCAATTCTCCCAAATTTTACTAACAAAACCCGACCCAAGGGCCAATTTGGAATAATTTTGAAATATTGAGATCAGATGTGTCGAGTTTTAAATCTTAGGGGACAATTAAACACTTTCACTATTTTTCAGGACCAAAAATGTCTTTTTCCCAAAATAAAATGAGAAAAATTAAGAATACTATTTAAAAACGTACTAATAATTAGAGGGTTTCAAGTGTATTTTGCCCTTTCTACATTCAAATTATCGAATCAAATCCATCAAATGAAATCCATTTTCTCTCTTCCACTCTTCCTCATTCGATTACCTCTGTCATCGATTCGTTTTATTTTCCCACAAAAATCATCATCCATGGCGGATTGGTCTCAGCTTCCCAGTGATATTATCGATCTTATTGCCAACCATCTCGAATCCGAGACCGATCTAATCCGATTCCGATCCGTCTGCTCCTCCTGGCGCTCCTCCGTCTCACCCAAACCCTACCCATCTTCCCCATCTCGTTTTCCGATCCTCCCAAACAATGGCGTCTCCGACACCGCCTGGGGTTTTTATCTCTCCAAACGCACCATTTTCCGCCTCAGTTTACCCCAAACATCCCCCTCCACCTCATCCACCTCCCATGGCTGGCTGATCAAACTCGAGCGCGACGTCCCAAATCGAATGCATTTATTAAACCCTCTCACTAGAGCTGAATTCAGCCCTCTACCATCGAATTTCCCGAAGAATTTCGATTATTTGGGCTTCCAGGTCTACGAATTGGGGCAGGAATATACTCTGCAGTACATCAATTATCGTCCATTCGCGACATCCATTGGTGATGCCGGAAACCTCTACATGGAAAAAGTTGCGCTGTCTTCAATTCCAGGGAGTGATTCTTTTGTGCTTCTGACCATTCACGTGTCCGGAAAACTGGTAATGTTTAAGTCTGCTGATAAGAAATGGACCATAATTAATGATTTACCTTCTCCTTACGATGATGTGATTCTCTATAAAGGCCATTTCTGTGCCGTTGATAACACAGGCCGGGCTGTAATTGTCGACACCGGGTCCTCTCCAAGCGTGAATGTTGTAGCCAATTCAGTCTTTGGTGGGGATAAGAAGTTCTTGGTTGAATCATGCAGCGATCTCTTGCTAATTGACATGTATTTAAGCGTTGGACCGGATGATGATGTGGGTTACGATGAGGGTTTTGAGTTTTACGAGGAATTCGATACTTTCATGAGCGAAAGGACCGTTCGATTTAAGGTTTTTAGGTTGGATAGGAGTGGGCAGAAATGGGTTGAGGTGAAGAGTTTAGGGGATCAAATGTTGTTTCTCGGTGATAATTGCACTTTCTCAGCTTCTGCTTCTGATTTTTCAGGGTGTAATGGTAACTGTATATTCTTTGCTGATCAATTCAGTTATCCCGGTACTGGTAGGGAAGAGGACGGCGGGGTGAAGAGCCGTGGCATTGGTGTGTTTGATTTGGAGAGTGGTAGCATTGGGCCTTTAGCTAATTACAGCTGCTACTCTGAGCTGTTTTGGCCTCCTCCTCCTTGGGTTTCTTCAGATTCAGCCATTGAAGTAAGCTTTTTCTCCTTTTGTATTACAATAATTGCTTTTCTTTTCTCCTATGTTCTTTGTTATATGTTCATATGAAATGTTTGTGGCATGTGGTTTATCCAATGGTGGATCCAGAAAATTAGTTAGAGGGGGTTAGTAGGTGAGTTTTTTTAAAAGTTGAGGGTATCTTGATTTCCACCTGGGTTTATCGCGTCTTTGAATGATTGCTATTGAAAGCGGCTCTGAGAAATCGGAGGCCATAGGCGAAATTTGAAAATGGGGTTCCTTAGTATTCATAATTTTTTTACATAATCATAATTTTTTACATAATCAAAATACCCTTTTGAAAAAATAGTTGTTATAGTTATTGAAACTTGTGTTGTTTATTCCATATCGGGCTTGAGTCCGCCTCTTGGCCTTTAATAGCTCCACCGCTGGTTTGTCACGTGTTTGAATGAAATCTATTGAAAGCAGCGGCCTTGAGAAATTGGAGGCACCAATCGGAAGGGCCCTGTTTGCTTACTGTTTTTGTTCCCTGATTCCTATTCTCGCTCTCAAAATCTTGAGATTAATGTACATAATGTGGGACTATTTCCTGAATTCCTTAAAAATCTGAGAAACAAAAAAATGTTGATTCCTCACTCCCACAAAACTATTTCTACCATCACCCCGCCAGTCAATGAAACAATTATAAAAAAACAATTTTAGAACAATGGTCTATTTCCGGAATACTTCACAATGGAAACTAGATTCCCATCCCATCCCAGTTTATGGGAAGTAGAAACAAAAAAACAAAAACACTAACCAAAGGCCACCTAAAATTCTCTCATCCTCTCTTCTCCTCTTTTCTGTCAGGCAGTGTTTGGTGGTAAGAAAATTGGAGCCTTGGAATTGGAATTAGAAATGAAATTTTCAAATTTTTGCATGGGTTCTTTTCCAATTCCAATTCCAATTCCACGAAACCGAACTCTTGCTTATCGAATTCTCCATTTCTCTCAATCCGAACAGACCGTTATTTGTCGGGTCTTCGCCTTTTTGAGAGCCTTATTTTTCTATTCTGAGGCAGTATCATCATGCATTAACGTTGTTGGATAAATAACGGTAATAACATGAATTTGGTTGTCTGCATACATTACAGGATGGGTTGGACCAATTGACTCTTGACAATGCCAACACCCAGCAGCAGCAGCACTCTCATGCTCGTAAGTAGACAACAACAAGAACAAGAAGCAGCCAACGTTATTATTATGTACACAGTTATAGTAGATTTCATTTGTTCTAGTCTTTACATTAACATATGATGGTGGGTGCCCTTTTTTTGGCATCTTTTGTCTGAATCCATTCTCAACATGGAAAAAAACACCAATTCTAGTTTATGAAATAATGAAAATCTCATTTTTTGGGGGGTTTGACACTTTGTATCCCCTGAAATTTTACAAAATAAAATTTCACTTTGGTCCTCGTTGTTTCAATTTGAGTATATAACACTTTAAAGTTTCTTAATCATTCCACGTTATAAATTTTGTTACAATTTTGAACGGAAAATAGTCACTTGTCATGTTCTTAACTGTTGTTAACAAGTTTTATGGACAATTGTGGTCTCTTCCTTCCCACCTTTCTTTTTCCCGCCCAAATGCTCATATATATGGAAAGAGATAGAGAGGTTTTTTTGTACAAATTTGTGAGGGAAGGCAAAGAAGAGGTTAAAAATGTTTGTCAAGTTCCCTTAAAAATAGTTAGGTGTCCAGAAATGTGATCAAAGATAAATTATGAGAACCAAAATGAACTAATAGTAAAATTTCATGGGTGCAAAGTGTCAATTCCCACTTTTTTTTGAAAATTCCGAGAGTGGTTTTATTTATTTTTGGATTTTACATCCGGAGTTACGCGCATTTTGAAATGTGGACGCGCATTTCGAATAATCACATTTTGAGATGATTTTAAAAATATATTTTTTACATCGATCGGGTGTATTTAGAATAAAATTTAAAATTTAATTTTTGAAATATTTTTTAACAAAGTTTAACAAGAAAAAGAATACTTGTTAAACGGACTAATACCGTGTTAAACGGACTAATACCGTGAGCGGTTTTCATGTTGTGGGTCGATTTTGGATATGGGCCATCAGATGAGTCGGTGAACCGTTTTGCTTTCTCTCCTCAAGCAAAAATCTGTTCATCCCCGATCGAACCACCGATCAATCTCTACGCACCGCGCGAATATATTCCATTTTCTAGCCAGATAGAAAGAGGAGTGATCGGAGAAACAGAGGGAAATCGCAGAGATGCCGAAGAAAATGGGTGTCAACAGCAAAGCCGAAGAGGCTAGGGCTCGGAAGAACGCCGCCGAATCGGAGCGGAAGGAACGGGAAACCAGAGATAAGGAAGAGCAGTACTGGCGGGAGGCGGAGGGATCCAAGTCGAGGGCAGCGAAGAAACGGGAAGAAGAGTCGGAGAAGCGAGCGGAGGCCCTGGCTCGCAAGGCTGAGGCGCGACGCATCGCTGAACAAGAGGAGATGGAGCTTGAGAAGTCGATGAAGAAGTCGGACAAGAAGGCCAACCGTGTGTCTGTTCCGGTTCCCAAGGTCACTGAGGCGGAGCTCCGGCGGAGGAGAGAGGAGGAGGAAGCTGCGATTCTCAAGAGGGCCGAAGAGGAGAAGCGGCGCCAGAGCCGGACCGCTGCGGAGGAGGAGTACGAGAAGTTAGTTTTGGTGGAAAACAAGAATCGCGACGATTCAATTATCGAGGCCAGGACTGTGGAGGACGCCATTGCTCAGATGGCTGTTACAGATAAGCTGCCGGCAGATAGGCATCCAGAGAGAAGGCTTAAGGCTTCATTTAAGGTATACCCATCAACCTCAAAATCCATTCTATGATTTTTCCATTGATTGAAATTTGCATTTTGAGGAGAAATTTACTTAATCTGTGCCAATATTTCTGTCTCTTATAATTGTTGTCTTTGATCATACTTGGGGAAAATCGCATTGTTTGATCAGAAGCTTGTTAGTTATTGTCAGTTGGATCAAGTTTTGGATTTTCAATGGTGTAAAATCTTCTTATAGGGTGGTATATTGCTTCCCTATATCCAAACCCTATATTCAAGAGGGAATTTTCATTAGATTTCAGACAAATAATACTCAAGCTAGCGTTTCGAAATTTTTTGTTTGAAATATTTGGTTTCCTAAGGAATTGAATTTCATGGCATAAAGTGTCTCGTTTTTAGCAGTATGAGGTGATAATTGTAAGTGCATCAACATGCACCATTCTTACACATTTGAGCTCCGTTATGGTAGTTTCTTTATATGTTCGAAGGTAATTGTTTTGTACCTCTACCGTTTTACCTAATTTTTGGATTTTTCTCATATTTCTTATTTATTAGTTGATCGTTTCGTTTTTCGAAAATTGTTTTATTTGGTTGATTTTGTGTTTTGGTATTGATTTTACTGTAAAATTCCAACTATAATATTAGTTATGGTTGAAACAATGCACAGTGGTTTACATTTGAATTATAATATTGTAGAACGTGACTTTTAGCTCTGATTTTGATACACGACTCCAAATTTGCATGAACGCAAAAACAAACTTATTATGAATGTATGAACCCTCGTTTGTTTAGATGAATATATAAAATATGAAATTGGGAACAATTAGGTATCCTCTTGTTTCTTTCATTTACAACTCGTGTTAGAAACTAGTCGATTACTTCCTATTTTATTACATGATTACATGTGCATTTGACGTTAATATACATTTTGTTTTGATTTTGTCACTCCGTATGATAAAAAAGTATAGGTGATGTGAATGCTATATTTTAATCTAGTGGAAATACATTTGTTATAGGCTTTTGAGGAAGCTGAGCTCCCTAGGCTGAAGGAAGAGAAACCCGGCCTTATGCACACTCAGTACAAGGATATGATATGGAAGCTATGGAAGAAATCCCCCGACAATCCTCTTAACCAGGTACACTTCTTCACCGTCATCTTCTTCAACATGTGTATTTTTAACATTTAGGCCCTGTGTGATTTTACTTGTTTTTTAATCACTTGTCACTTAAAACCATCAAATATCTATCTACCACAACCATCATTCAATATCGAAACTATAAAATCTTGCAAAAAATCATATGAAAACAATTATAGATAGAAAATACTAAATTGAGAGAAAAAGATGTAGGAAAAGAAAGTTGTAAAAATTATTATTTATTTTTTTTGTGAACAGTCCACAGAGTAAAAAAATTTAGCCAATGTTGTCCATGTGGCTACAGTAATTTTTCCAGAAATCCAAAGTTTTCGTCAAAAATCCAAAACTCACTGTATGATGTAGAAGTTACTACATTTTTTAACCAAACCACGAAATTAAAATTTTAGCCCATGCAGTTCACGCGGTACGGTAATTTTTTCAGAAGTTCAAAATTATTGTAATACGTAAAAGTTACAGCAATTCATAGTAAAATTTCAGTAACTTTTATGTATTACAGTAATGTTGAACTTCTAAAAAAATTACTGTGTGGACTGCATAAGCTAAAATTTTAGTTTCGTGGTCTGTTCACCAAGAAATTTTATATTTTAGACACAAAAAATGTGTACAAAGACAATTTTTTTTTTCTTTGAAATTAAAAGTTTAAAAAAAGTAAATGCTTAATATATTCGGCAGTCTAAGTTTTTCATGCTGATTCTAGTATATATGATCTGTTATCACATCTGTCTCCCTTCCCCTTTTTCTTCGCAGGTTGCTGAAAAATCATGAGGGTGTTTCTACTCTGAAGGGTGTCTCATGTGTGTATGACCATATAAACTATGCTACTACTTAAAATTCATGTTTCATGGCCATCATTTTGTCATTTCCTCAGAATTTGATTGAAGGAATAATGTATTAGCTTAATAATTTCTTGTTTCCTGTATTTCTGTTACTACAAAAGTTGTTTAATTCAAGCTTGTCTTTTATTAGTTTGTCTGTTGTTAGGATAAGGAGATTAAGTGGTGTGTGTTGAGCTACGTACATGATATGGACCGTACTACAGTAGTTGTTATTGGTGATTTATTCATTATTATCCTATTCAATAAGCTGACCTACTTCCTCTATAAGTAGATAGATACTACACACGATTTGTAAGAAAAGGGCGAGAGACACGGGTCTAAAGTGTAACTTGGGTCTAGTTCCAGAGAAAGCAATGATGTTTACCACAATAGTACATGTAATAAATAGTGTAGTGAGAATATATTTATAATAATAAGAACAATTGTATTAATAACGAAGGCTGTTGAATCGCATATCGATGTTGGACCCTTCCCTTGACATTTGTTGGCAGTGGTTTGTCAAAATTCTCCCAGTGTGAGGGGTGTGTTGAATCCCATGTTACTTGATCTTAAGCTACATATAAGAGTAGGGATAATCCTCCTTTTTCAAGGCGTCTTTTGAAAGTGAGTGAGACCCATTGGGTTTCTCCATAGTATTGGAGCCATAACTCTTGTTAGCTGTTGAGTGTGTTGAATCCTACATCAATGTTGGGTCATTCCTCCGATATCCGTTTGTAGTGGTTTGTCAAAAAATTCACCTTGTGAGTGAGCGAGCGTGTTGAATCCCACATCACTGGTGTTACCTAATTCTGAACTATATATAAACTCTAGGGCAATTCTATGACCTTTTTTGAGGGGGACAACTGAACAAGGAAACTGTTGGTTTTTTCATTTTTTAAGGCGCGACCAACCATAACTAAATGCTCAAACCCATCAACTGGACATGGCGATTTAAGAAAGAGGGGCCACAAAACATCAAATCAGTCACTAACAATTTAGAACTCTCTCTCTCTCTGTCCACACAATGCCAAGATCTCAGAGGATGAAGCTGCTAAAAACAGTGACGACTCTTTCTCATTCTGCAATGGGATGCAACCTTAACATCTCTTTCCATGATGATTGGAAACCCGAGAATCATCGGTGCCAGATTCCTCTGCCTGCTCAAGAACAGGATTGACAAGCAGAGAACAATCATCGTTGGTCTGAAATCAGACAACTACAGCAGAGAGATGTTACTGCGTTTACTCACCTTGGTTGTCAAGCCTGGAGACAGTGTTCTTGCTGTTCATGTCCAGAAGCCAAATGGTTGCTTCGATCCAAACACATTTCACATGCATGAAGATATCTGCAAGTCCAAGCAGGTTTAAAACACAATTTCATCGTAGTTAAGACATGCATGTAAGATTGTTACAACGTTTGAAACTGATTTTTTTTTTTTTGTTGATTAGGTGGATTTCCAAGTTAAGGTTTGTGTTGGAGACTCTTACATAACTGAATTGAGCCGTCAAGTACGTATGAACTTTGCAACGATTCTTGCATTGGGATGCAATATTTCATGGTATGATCTCTCTCTCTCTCTGTATATATATATACACACACACAAACAAACATACACCCACAGATATGAACACATAGGTAATGGAGTTTCTTTACACAGGCCTAAAGATTCAACAGTAGCCAAATGTGTGAAAGCACTACCTCCGACTTGCACGCTTCTGGTGATGGATGTTGCAGGAAGAATCCTAGTACAGAAGCCAGGGACAAGCCAATTAGGCTCTGAAACTAGGGTTCTTCAATCTTCACTCTCATCTTTACCCACATACGGAAGCTACGATCAGCCAAAATCAGCCCCCATCATCCAAAAATCATTAACATTGCCATCTTCCTCCACACCACCACCTGAAAAAATTAAATTCAAGAAGCCATTGAAGCTTTCACAAATGGTGATTACACAGAAGAACTTCCAAAGAATCGCCAGTTTGGAACTCATGGGTAGTTGTGGCAGGCGATTCATGTTCGAAGAACTTAAAGCTGCAACTGACGATTTTAACCCTGAATTTCTGATCGGAGAGGGCGGTCACAGTATGGTTTACAGGGCAAATCTCAACGATGGCCAGGCTGCAGCGGTGAAGGTCCTCAAAACAAGAACGTTATCAGAGGATGATCTTTTTCGAGAAATTGAAATTCTTAGTGATTTGAGGCATGAAAATGTGATTCAGCTTATTGGATATTGCTATAGTAAAGATTTGCATGCAGTTGTTTATAATTTATTGAAGGAAAGCTTGAAGCAAAAACTGAAACAGCTGAGATGGAACGAGCGAATGAGAATAGCAATCGATGTGGCAAAAGCGCTGGATTACCTCCATTCTCGTTCCCCACCCATCGTTCATCGAGACGTGAAATCATCCAACATTCTCCTGTCTGAAAATTGCCAGCCAAAGGTTTAGTTCTAATCTCAATTTTTCTTCTTTAAGACATTTTCCCCTAACCACGATTCCTCGTTTTCTCTCTCATTAAAAGGACACTTGCTTGAGCACAGTAGATTTTCCACCCAAAATCATTAACAACATTTTTAATTGATCAAATGTGCAATTTGGCAAACCCGAGGATCCACATAAACACCCCACCACGTACTTTGCGTGTGTCTGAACATTTCAGTGTCTGAAATGAGGTGTTTTTTGACATGCAGCTGTCCGATTTTGGAGCAGCAATGGTGCATCATCAAACACAACCGGCTTCAGAAAACGTGAAGCCGTTTCATGTGGTTGGGACATTTGGATACTTAGCACCCGAGTATATGATGTATGGCAAAGTCGATGAGAAGACAGATGTTTATTCCTATGGAGTTGTGCTTTTGGAACTCATCACCGGAAAAGAGGCTCTTCAGACAAACCAGACATCCAATCACGAAAGCCTAGTACTTTGGGTAAGCCATATGTTTGAGACATTTTAAGCCGTTCGATTAGATATCCAAGAGCTAAGATCAAGAAAGTAGTAAAATTTTGTCGTGTTTTCTAAGACATTCTGAGCATTTGTTACCACAGGCAAGGTCATTGCTCAGCTGTGGTCTATGCGAGCGTCTAGTAGACCCATGCCTAGAAGAAGACTATGACAAAGACGAGATGAAGATGATAATGATTGCCGCACGACTCTGCCTACTGCATTCATCTTCCAGAAGGCCAACCATGAAAACGGTATATTTTCACCTCACAACATCATAGGGATGATTTTTTTTTTTCAAAAAATGCATATTCATATCGCGGTGATGTTCCATTTGGCAGATCCTGCAATTGTTTTTAGAGCCAGAATATTGGTTAAAGAAGCAGAGAAAGAAAGAGGAGCTCCTTAATAGAATTAGTTCCAAGGGAGAAACGGCGATGTACGGTATTGATGATTCTGATTCGAGCGAAACGTCAATTATAGAAAAATACTAGTTATTTGTTTCAAAATTAAAATGGTATTTAAATTTGTCCATAGTGTAATTACATGAATTTGTTTCAATGCTGACCAATTGTCTGTGAAAAGACAGACATGGAATAAGGTTTACAGCAGTGTAAATGCAATCAAATATATGTCAAATATAACATTTCTTTTGTGGGTGTTACATTTTTCAATCACAAGCAATATATACATTTTTTCACATAAAAACTAAAACAAAATGATGTCAAGAATAAGGATCAATTTGATAACACAATTCAACACTTACAACTAAATACATTGAGTATTTGTCGAAAAAGAAAATATTGACTATATTCATCACTGTTTGGTTTATTCCACATCGGATGTGGAAAGAGCTGGTGGTTTGATTATAATTATGAATAAAAACCTCATTTCATGAGCTAGCATTTGGGTTGAGAGGAGCCCGAGACCACCTTACACTGGTATTAGAGTATAGGTTACAACTCTGACTCAATAACCACAGAGGGAGAGACAGATTGAGCACCGGGGGAAAGACAGGCTATAAGGTTTGGACAATTTAGAATTGACAATCATATAATGTCATAAAATCAACCCCATTTGTGGAGTAACAGGTCCACTAAATGAGATGCATTTGGGCACACTATAAATGGGAAGTCATCTATTAAGGACCAGTGTATTTACAGGCTAATTATACTCTTACCTACTGAACAGAAATAATCAAAGACAAACCTTGGTCCACCGGCGGCCATGGAGAGTTAGAGAGAAGCCAACAAGCCGCCGCCGCTGCCTGTGTTGGACATAGATGAACAACGTTTTCTTATTGTTATTGCAGCACAAAGACAACCACTGAACCAACTGTCAAGAACCCTTTTTTCATTTTTTAACCCTTGTTAATAAACCCTAATCTTCATGCATGATTGATTCATTTTTAGCCACAGAATCATGGTACACCCAAAAATGTTGTCTTTTTGACAAGTAAGCATGGATGGGATTTCTTATCCTAAAACAATCCTTACCTCTTTTGGATTTTACCCCTTTTCAAATTTCAGAAAATCCATCAAATTGGGTCTCGAAATTCAACGATAATGGAAGCTCTAGTCGTTCGGCCATCTCTCTCTCGCCTGAAACTCTCCCCCAAGCTCCCCACCTCCGCCGCCGTCCAATTTCTTATCTCCTGCCGACCTCAGCTCCGGCTTAAACCCTGTAATTTCGGCAATTTCTCAGTTTTCGCCGTCGGGAATGAACAGCAGCTGCGATCGACGACCCAGTTCGAAGACTACGATGAGGACGAATCGTACGGGGAAGTCAGCAAGATTATTGGGAGCAGAGCTTTAGAGGGTGGAGCAGGCATGGCATACCTGATTGAATGGAAGGACGACCACGCTCCGACGTGGGTTCCGTCTAATTACATCGCGAAGGACGTCGTCGCCGAGTACGAGACTCCCTGGTGGACGGCAGCTAAGAAAGCCGACGACTTGGCACTCAAGCAGCTCATCGACGCAGACGACGGCAGGGACGTCGACGCCGTCGACGAAGACGGCCGCACGGCGCTCATCTTCGTCGCTGGATTGGGTTCGGAGCCTTGCGTCAGACACTTAGTCGAAGCCGGCGCGAACGTGAACCACCGTGACAACAGCGGCGGCTTCACGGCTCTCCACATGGCAGCCGGCTACGTGAGGCCCGGCGTAGCGAAATTGTTGATCGAGCTCGGTGCGGACCCGGAGCTCGAAGACGACCGACAGCGAACGCCGTTGGATTTGGCGAAGGAAGTTCTGAAAGCAACGCCGAAGGGGAACCCAGTGCAATTTGCTAGAAGATTGGGGCTAGAAAATGTAATTAAAGTGTTGGAGGAGGCAATATTCGAGTACGCGGAGGTGCAGGAGATACTGGAGAAGAGAGGTCGGGATGATAAGTTGGAGTATTTGGTCAGCTGGAAGGACGGCGGAGATAACGAGTGGGTCAAAGCAGGGTTAATCGCTGAGGACTTAGTGAGAGACTATGAGGCTGGGCTGGAATACGCTGTGGCCGAATGCGTGATGGGGAGGAGAGAGGGAGAGGGAGGTAAGAGAGAGTTTTTGGTGAAATGGACGGATATAGATGAAGCCACGTGGGAGCCTGAGGAAAACGTCGATCCTGATTTGATCAAGGAGTTTGAAGGAGGGACCCACAAGGAAGAAAGCAATGAGGCAGTTGAGGCCCACTTAAATTAAGTTTTTTCCATTTTGGCCCCCCAACTAAATGTTTTTTCACTTATTCTAGCATGAAAAAAATTTAGGATGTTTCGATGGCAGATCTTTATTTGATTCTTAATTTTAAAAATAATCCTCGTCCAAATTGCAATTTGTATTTTATTCTCGCACATTAAAAAAAAACAAAAGACCCAATACAGTCGCATGTACTCCCGCAATTATACTGAATAAAAATATCTGTTAAACGTATCTAACTTGTACAGTTAGATGTAATAAATATTATGCAAGTACATATAATATAGTTATATGTAATTTGTAATTATGTATAATTAATATTACACACGTACATGTAATGTTGTTAAATGTAATTTGTAATTATTAATATGTAACTAATATTCACTTTAATATGAATTCATTCACTAAGCTCTCTTTACGCCACATACAAGACGTGAGCCACTCGAGATTAATACGGAATCAAAAATCAGTTTAAATGACTAATTCGAACCAAAAAACCAGTTAAAGGGACTCATTCTTTAATGTCTTCAACTAAATATCTTCAATACTCTGGAAAATCTTCATTATCCTTAACTTGTACCCATCTTGAATTTCTTTGATTCTTCAATGATCATTCCATGAATTCTTTAAAGATGAATCTTTTTTGACTCGTTCTTTTTCTGATCTTAACATGTAGAATTAATTTGAAATCACTCAATAAAACTATTAGTTCTACAAAGCATTTACGTCTAATTGTTCATCAAAACATTAGGTTCAACATCCATCCCTACATATAAAACAATTTTGACGTTGTCAATTAATTGGACATCAGAAAAATAAGCAACCTTAGTTTTTCTTCGTATGTACCATTAATATTGTCATTCTACAATTTCCGCACAAACATGGAGGGCCATAGTTTTTCACTTAACTCATTGCTACAAAAAAAAAAAATATAATTAAAAGAATGTCATTCACTAAATTCTCTTTACGCCACATACAATGTGTGAGCACACTCGGGACTAATATGAAACCAAAAATTAGTTTAAGTGACTAATTCTAAACTTAGGTTTTAAATAGGACAAATAACATATTACATCATCTATTTAGGATTAATTGCGGATTATCCCAAAAATTTAAGCTCGTATATTCTCTTCACTATACTAATTTTTTCGTAAGTTCAAATTTACTACACCGCAGTAAAATCGTTGTAAAATTTCCTTGTAAATGTGACTTTTGAAATTATAACAGAATTAATGTATTTTTCAAAAAATTATTGTAACGAGTGGATTGGATGTACCATAAAATGTGCAATTTCCCGAAGTTAAAAAGATAGGAAGAAAGAGAAGAGGTCGCCATTCTTCTTACATGAAGAGAAACCAACAACATCACAAAATAAGAAAATAGAAATTACAGACAGAAAATCTTATGAACAACAATCATAAGATTCACATACATTTTGCTAAATAAAATCAATTGTCCTTTGCTTTCTGAAGACCATCCTCACTGTTTTTGTGAAGCTTCTCCTTGATCTTCTCGAGTATTCCTTTCTTCTCCCCTACCGGAAAATGCCCATCCGGAGGGCAGTTCTCCGGCGGACTGTTCTCTCCGGCCTTCTTGTGATGTCCGGGAAGTTTTTCTTTGATTTTGTTCAGGAACCCTTTCTTTTCTTCCGAGTTCGGAGCTTTTTCTTTGCTTCCTAATTCGTCGTGTATGTCGACCGGAATCTCGGTTTCTTCCTTCTCGCCGGAAAGCTTGTCCTTTATCTTCTCTTTTAGACCCTTTTTCTTCATCTTTTTCCTCTCCCCTCCTTCTCCTTCAACTTCCTCTTCACTTGACTGAAACAGACCATGTTTAGCAGTATTTATGGCTCGGATTCTTTGTATATAGTCTTCTATTTTTAATCTACTTGTAGAGCAACTTATTTTTCACTCTTTAACAATTTATTTTTTAGTGATTTGTTAGCATTAACTATAACAACCACTTAGTTAACATTAACTAGGACACCCACCGCCCCTTATTACTGGACTCGGTCACCGGACCTTCGCCGGTGGTGGCAAGAGCTAGGCCTAGCCACTGGATTCCGACATGGTCGCCAGACCTCTACTAGAGGTGACCAGACTCTAGGGTCGGTTGTTAGATTCCGGCCGCCAGTCACCAGACGTCTACTGGTGGCGATTGGATTCCAAAGTCACCAGTTGTCGGATCTCTGCCTCGGGTGGCCAGACTGTTGGAGCATAATGAATTTTTTATTTATCAATTGAGATATAAAAGATAAGTATAAAAGTTTTTCCTCTTTTTCTTTTTCTCACATTATTTGGGAGAAGAGGTTTAGAGGAGTATAATTAGAGATGGGTTAGATAGATACTTGGGGTGTGTCTCATGGGGTACTCACATTCTTAAGCAGAGCCGCAAAACGTCTTAAAGAGAGCGACCTAATCCGCTACTCAACCCAAGAAAATTTAGTAACTTCGTTCTTATTTTAATTGTGTAGTAACACAGACTCCAGGCTCGGTAGCTAGATTCTGGTCGCCAGCCAGTGGTTGAATTTCTGCCGTTGGTGGCTAGACTTTGGTCCCGGTCGCCCAACCACCACCTCTAGTTACCAGACTACCACCACCACGACCACCCCCACATGTTTCAATAAATAATCAAACTATTACGATTATTACAGCATAAAAATTAAAAATCTTACAGAGCTGGAATGGCTGCGAGTACGGTGGAGCTCCGCCACTTTCTTCTCCTTCTGTGCAGCCACATTTTCCGGATCATCGACCTCAATCATGACATCATCCATGATATCGTCCTGTTTTTTCGCTTCCTTCTTCCCGAAGCAATCGAACAATCCCCTTTCGCCGGTTTCAACCGGAGCCTTTGGGGTAGAACCTTCCTTTCCATAGCCTTCAATCTGTTGTTCCGCCATTGTTAAACTGTCGAGCTCAGCAAATAGAAATGAAACAAGGTTAAAAATAGAGAGTGGGATAGTGGTTGCTGAAACAGGTGAGTGTTTTATATAGAAGAAAGTAAGAAGAGAGAGAGTTCATTGGGCATTGGAGAGCTCTAAAAGGTCGGCCATCGATACTAGAAAACTATACAATGGTCGGTGCCATTGTCTTTCTTGAAAGGTGAACAATGCCGGAAACAAAACATTAAACAAATATATACATAGAGAGAGTATAAGCATCAAGAGAGAGGATATGAACTTCTTGTTCCGGAATGAAACAATGATATTTTTCATCTTACGAAACAAATGTAAATTTCACACACAAGATCTAACGTGATTTGAGTAAAATTTGCCTACGTTCATGGAGAAAAAACAATTTCACTATATCAATAAGAACTACAGAGGAGGGTAGATGAATCTCTACACTCTCAACTCATCTACCCAATTCTCTCCCTATCAAACTTTTTATCTGCGTTTATTCACTGCCTGAACGTATCTCTCTCTCCCCAGAAGGGAAAAATAGATATTTTGAAAACGTCCAAAATACGTTTTACTGTTCACCGGTACGCGATTTTGTGTTCACAATTGCATGATTTATTGTTCATGCAAAAATCACTATTTACGCGTGTTTCACTAAACGGCATGCCCGTGAAATCGCGTATGATTCACGCGTATAGTACTGTTCACATGTACAAGCTATTAAGTATCTAAGCTTGAAGAGAGAGAGAGTATATGAACTTTACTTTTCACTTTTGCTTCTCAAGAATGAAAATATTCTGATTACCCACATTCAAAACAAAAAAAAATTCAAATATTACACTTGATGAACAAATATATAGACTATTTTCTTTTATAAACCCTAAACTATTCTAAAATCATGGCTTAAAGAAGCTAACTTGAATCCCGGTGTCAATCACAACGTAAACACCGGCAGCAATCAAAACACCACTCAAAGCCGTCCCCAAAAGACCCAATCCCCAGTTAATCCACCAAACAGGGCTATAAGTCTTGGGTTTCTTGACCTTCAGCCACATAAAACAGGGGAAAACCAGTGTCGCCGGCAATGCTAGCCCTCCGATCAGGCCGGCAAGGCTGCTCAAAAACGGGATCGCCACCGCGATAAAGAAAACTCCGAAACTGAACATGAACCGGAAGATCACACGGAGCCACCACGGGCACGGTTTCTTGAACCGTCTCGTATAGTTGGTAGACTCCATGTGGTCAAAAATTGGCATGGCGTAGATTTGGAACGAACAAAGGGCATTGATCACCACGAGCAGGGCTGTTAATCCTAGGATTGAACGGGCTGTGTCTTGCCCGTGGAATGCATACAAGGCTGTCAGCATGCCTCCGTTTGGCGGAATCTGTTCCATGAAGAAAATAAAAGTTAAGGCCTATTTCAACAATTTTTAAGTGATACTTGTATTTTAATTAATTGCTTCATGTTATCATCAAACAAGCCCTTAAATGCATTAATTTTAAGTGCTAAATTGTGTCATGAAACGAGCCTTTTAATGTAAATGTAACGCCTTGAAATTTCGAATATTAAGGTTTGATTTCAGGTCATGAAATTATTACCAAGTGACCGTACGCCCAGTAGCCGCCGATTGCTAGAGGGAAAATGCACATTGCCACGAGTAGATAAGCGAATTTTACGCCCTTCCACATTGGAACGCGAGACGGGTGCTTCTCGCTCGAAGGCATTGTCGCCTGCATTACATAAGAATTGTCCAAATATCGGCTTAGACAACAATAATAGTACTAAAAACCATCTTTCCAGTCATTTATTTTTGTCTGCAATTGTTGAAAAGTAATCACAAAATCATCTACAATGACAAAATTAATATGGTTTGGTCAAGAATCTGAAGTTTTAAGAATAATAATACTGTAAATCCATGATCATCAGCATCAACAATTCAATGAGGAAGATCAAACATTGAAAAATTCAACGTTCAACTCTTTTGAGTTTTTTGCATACTTTAGTAGCAATTCAAAACTATATGTCAGCAAAGCCTAACGAGAAAAAGAATATGGTCAGACTTATAGAAAACTAAGGTAAATGCTGTTTTTCCCCTTTATTCTATGGTTTTGACTTTTGAAAGTAAAAGTTTTCACACTACATATGGATTCATGGAAGAGAAAATAAAGTTACTTTTTCTTCCATCTTTTTTTATACCTATTTTATTCCGTAAACAATTATTTTGTTAAAAGTTGATTTGACTATATCCATTTTTAATCATGATTAACTATAGCTGGTTTTATCAAGATGCATCATTTGATCAATTAAGTGTACTTTTTCTCCGGGACAGATCTTTGTCCACAACAAATGTTTTTTATTCAAATTTATTATTTTTAATCATGTTTAACTATAGTTAGTTTTATCAAGATGTGCATTATTTGATCGATTAAGTGTACTTTTTCTCCGGGATAGATCTCTGTCCAGAACAAATGTTTTTTATTCAGATTTATTATTGTGATTATCTCAAATTATTATATTTAGATTTCAACTAAAATTTCTTAATTTATTGAAAAGTGAGATTTGAGCATTTTCTATACCATACAAGATTTCAACTTTTTTTTTTTTAATAATAATTTTGTTATATTTTACAATTTTGTACGATTTAAAATAGTGTCTTTGGCCACAGGTACAAACCAATATTTTTTCATTTTTTTATTATACGATTTGAGCAAGCTTATGCGCACCTCGACTAATCACCTCATCGGGTGATCACCTGGACTAATCACCTCACCGATCTTAAGGAGAGCGCGCCCTAAAGATCTATGGTGATTAGTCATGGGCGTGAGAGTTAGTCCAGATACACCTCATGTATAATAAAATCAACCTAAAATTAGCGCTCTATGTGCATTGTAATGTAGATCATTGTGCATTATTTCAAGTTCAATTGGTACTTCAAAACTCCATTTGAATTCAAATTTTGAAAAATTAGTTGACAATTGCAAATGTTGATCAGTTGATGCGCCAGATGGTGAAATTCATCGAAATTTCTAGGGGTGAAAGTGAAATTAATACCTGAATTTCAAGTATGAGATTGTGTCCTCTGAATGCAAAAGCAATGATTCCGAGAGCATTCAATATATCGAAAACCTTCGCAATCTCCGTTCCAGATCTCACCGGATCGTACGACACGTTCGGAAGCCTGCCCTCCGTCACCGACACCAGCCATATTATGGAGCAGTATCCGAGCGCCGTGACGGCGCCGATCAGCGATACGCCGGCGATGGAGTTCAGGTTGGGAAGCTGAGCCAGGAGCACGGCGGCGCAAGTGAAAACCAGGTACCACTCCACGTTCGTCAATGGCCTCGCGGTGCACGCCGCCCCACAGAGCGTTTGGTAGAACATCCTGGAGGTCGAACCCCCTATGATAATCAGAGCGACACATGTGCCCCCCGATAAATACATAATTGGAAATAGGGCTATGAAATTTGCTAGTTTTTCGCCTGAGATCAAAAAGTTCAATCAATTTATAATCACAAAAATTATGAAATCAAAAATTGATTTTGGATTAGTTTAGATTGATTCGACTGAATTTTAAGGTGACTTACCGAAAGTTGCCGCCGCTAACTGCATATATCTGTTATATCTGATTCCAGTTTCAATATTTTCGTGAAGATGAACTAATAAATATAAGGTGTACATCTGCCATATAAACGCTAATGACAAAAATACAACTCCCCATATCCTGCATTAAAAAGAAACATAAACCGTAAATTTGCATGTCCAAGATATAAATAAAATTATTTCATGATCGTTTTTTTTCGGAAGTTCAAGTTAAATAAAATATGATTGTATATACAAATTAACAATTAGACCGTAACATCGCGAGTTTCATGATTTCAAAATTTGTGAAATTCAATACAAATATTGAATTTGACCCTAACTCTTAGATTGCTTCATTAATGTATAATAAAAGTGTAGTTGAGTAGAGGTATAATCTCAAGAGGTGTTAGTCCGGTTGGTAAGAAGAGATGTTTTCTTGTCAACTAGATTTTCACTTTCTTAGAGAACACTTCAGGAATTAAATTTTGAGTTTAATCCTAAATGTACCAGACAAATATGACAGAGTGCGTCCTTAAGATCATTTTAGTCGAGGTATGCGTAAATTGGTTCAGACACACCTTACCGTAAAACAATAACGGCTTTCTAGGTATAGTTAAGGGGGACTAGTATCGTGTGTAAAAAACAGTAAGGTGGCACTTGGTTAGTGTTCCTACTTTTCTCAACCCAACTGAGATGGGCTGAGTTGAGTTGAGAATTTTATTTCCCATTGGGAATAAAATTGCGTTTGGTAACGACAATTTTTTATTTTTTTTTGTGTTGGGAACAAAATCGCGTTTGGTAATACATAATTCTAAAATTGTTTTATCAAAATAAAACATTGTTACCCAAACCCTCAAGAAGCAACACCCAAATTACCCAGACCATCAACAAAAGAAAAAAGCCTAAGTTTAAAGAGAGAGAGAGAAACAGCCACGACAGATAGACCAGAGGAAGAACAATTACAACCATCTTCACTGTCTCTACTCACGAGAATCATGAGCAAAAGAAGAACTCAGGACCACGAAATCGATTTCGACCAGAACTCAAGATCATGAGCAAAAGAAAAACTCAAGACCAGAACTCAAAACTTAGGATCATGACCAGAACTCAAGACCATGAAATCGATTTCGATTTCGATTTCATTATACCCGATTGGGATGGATCGAAATCGAAATTGATTTCGTGATCGATTTCAGTAACGAAATCAAAATCGAACTCTAAACTAAATTCAAGAACCAAACCCTAAATCGAAATCGAAACCTGTTTGAATTGAGATTTGATCGAATGAACCAAATCCTAAAGAAGAATAAACAAAATCGAAACCCGTTTGGCGATGGCGATGGCGATGGCGTGGATGAAATCAGTAGCGAACGAAATCGAACGATGGCGAAATAGAACGAAATCGAACTCAGTAACGATGGCGATGGCAAAGAAAAGAAAATGAAAAAAAGGCTAACAAAAGTTGAACGGGGATTCACTAAACAATTTCGGTAATCACCAGCGTGTCCTTATAGCATGGGATGAGTTTTTTGGGCAAAAAAAAAAAATTTTTTTTTTGTTCCTTATTCTTTTACATTTTGAGAATCAATTCTCATTTTTTGGGTTGGATTGGGTTGGATTAGATTGAATTTTGTGTTGCAAAACACGTTCCCAAAAATCAATTCCAGAATTTTTGGGTTGAGTTGGGTTGGGTTGGGTTAGAATGGAAACACTAACCAAAGAGGGCCTAAAAAACGTGGGGTAGTAGGCATAATTATAGGCGTAACTTGTGGGGTAATTTGAGTAAATAAGTGAAAAGTCAAATTAAGCATGTGCTGTGGGAAACAACTTACCAGCCAAGAATGGTGAAGGCAACCGGGAGGACAAGCGCCTGAATCCCAATACCGGAGCAGAGGGTGTGAAACGCCGCGTAATAGGCGTTGCCGTTCCTCGACTCCGTGATCGGAAGCCACGCGTCCTGCGGGTCAAGCTTTGTCAGTTTCAGGGCCTTCCTCAGGGGACTGCCCAGCGGAGTGATGAACCTCGGCGTCCATGACCTGGGAGTTCTGGTGTTTCCCGCCGGCTGGTCTCCGGCATGGAGGAGCGGCGACCTGGAGAGTGAGGGAGAGTGGTACTGCGACGGAGGAGCGGATACGATGGGCGGGGTCGGGGCGGAAGATACCGGCAGTCTCGGCGTTATGGGTGCTGATCGAACCTCATCAAGTTCAGCCATTTTCACGTACTCTCGGATAGCCAAGGCAAAGTTTGTAAGTGTGACACTTTCACCCCCCCCTAATTATTCAGGCCAAACCACACACAATGAACTTGTGATCATTGATGTATATATATAGATGTTAGAACGAAAGTAGTTATAATATTATATGCATGTATTTGGAATATAGTCATAAAGATGTTTGAACAAAATGTAAAGCATCGGGTGTAGGTGGTAGTGTGTACAAGTTGACCAAGAATTTGTTGGAGACAGCCTATGATGATGACTAACGATCCATTTTAATTTAGGGTTTTTGATATTTTATACCTTGAAGTTTCGTAATCACTCAACTTCAGTCTAAATAAATAATTTCATTACAATTTTAGACGAGAAATAGTCACCTGTCGTAATGTGTGTGTGTATATATATATATATATATATTATATAAATAATTTTGTATATTTGGGCAGAAAGAAAAATACTAGAATTGTAATAAAACCTATTGAAAACAATATAATGCATGACACATTAATGTTTTCCGTCTATAATTGTGTAATAAAGATAATGACTTGGATTGTAGTGGGGGATGATTAAGAAACTTTTAAGTTATATGTTCATATTGAAATCGCGCGTGAGAACTAAAGTGAGATTTTTGTAAAACTTCAGGGGTACAAAGTGTATAAAATAATGATTTTTTTTAACTAAATATTTCATCAAATGTGCTTAAAATTGATAGGTTAGGTAGATAATTATGGAGTTTTTTTTTTTTTTTTTTTTTTTTTTTCAAATTCATATTTTTTTCCACAAATTTGATATTTTTTCTTTTCTTTCAAATTCATAATTTTTTTTCCTTTCAAATTGATAGGTTAGGTAGTTAAGTGTGATGGTTAACTAGGTTAGGTAGTTAACAATTTCTGCATTGTAATTAGACTAGAACTCTAATCATCCCAAATTTTCAATATTATTTAGAGATATAAAATGATAAATAATAATAATAATATGTAAGATATAGTTTGTTGGTGTTGTTATAACTTATTAATGTCAAAAATGCAAAAATCATTGTACGCCATAAAATGTACTGTAATTTTTCATATGAAAAAATTACAATAACTTTATATATTATAGTAATTTACGAGTTTTGGAAAAATTATTGTACCTGGTGGATAACCAAAACCCGATATAATTAACGCCCTTTCAATGAACAGTTTGACAATATTGGCTGCCAATATATTTATTCCACCTTTGAATATTTGTTGAAATTTTGAGCATCCATTTGAGACTTCACATTGTTTATCATGTTCTTGCACTCATAGGCATAGCAATGGCTTTGCTATTAGTTGTACTTTTCCACAACAAACCTTGTTAGTTTCATTCACTACTTTCATTTGTCTTAATTGTACAACAAATAAAGCACAACTGCAGTTCATATGGTATGAATAGTCAAGGCTAGGGTGCTTTAAAAAATAAATTATTTAAGGATTATCTTCATTGGCTTGACTTGGACTTGGTCCAAACGTCACACATCACACCGTTGGACGATGATTAAATTAATTAAGACGTGTTGTTAAGGTATTTTAGTGTTTGTCTTAACCTTGAAAAGCATGAATTTAAAAAATCACCTAGTAATACTGTCCAAACACAACCACCATGTGTCTTTTGTTGGTATTTGGATGTTCTTAAACAAGATTGGGACCCAAACACCCCCCACCCACCTACCTGTAAAACCAGTTAGCTAAAACATAAGCCTGCAAACTACTTGTAAATAATTGTTGAATCGCACGTCTCTTGTGTTACCTGATCCTGTCTCAAGACAATCTTCCTGTCTCAAGGCGTCTTGAGTGAGTTAAGCCCATTGAATTTCTACGTGGTATTAGAGTTAGGTTTTTTGTCTAATGTTGGATGTGTCGGGCCTCCCGATATCCATTTGTCGTGGTTCGTCAAAGTCCACCTTGCGTGTGTTGAATCTTACATCACTTGTGTTATCTGATCCTGAGTAATATATAAGTCTAAATGCAATCCTCTTCTCTCAAGACGCCTTTTTATAATCAATTTATTTTTGTGTTCACGCGGATTGCTAACAAGTACTTTTTTTCACCCTCACTTTCAAAAGGAATGTAAATAAATGAACTTTTTAGAACTATAGTTATGGTTAATTTGTACAGCCAAGGCCTAACAAGTTTATTCAAAAGCTGCACATAGGCAGTTGTACAATGCCTTGTCCTTGTAAATTACACGAAAATGACGAACAATGGCCAGAATTTAAAGAAAAAATAAGTGTTTTCACCACGTTTTTCACTTCATTTTTGCCTTGAATTAAAGAGACTGCATGCTTGAAGAAAATTGCATTGCACGGCAGTGTGATAGGACCATCGCACGGTAATCCATACTCTTCTTCTGCCATTTTCAAGAGCTCTCCAAAGACTTCATTTTTAAGATAAACCAACGGAATCACGAACCGTGTTTGATCCGCTGTGTAAATAACAAAATTACCCTTGTTAACTTTTGGCGACGTGCTGCAACTGGCTACGTCGGCTGTCGCTTTGGTGCTTGCCAGTGTGATTCTCTTTTTTCTCAAAGAAGCAATTTTTTGCCACTTTCTTGCCATTTTGAGGAGTTTCTTAGGACTAATCATGTTGTAAGAATCTTGATTTGGGTTGTTTGAGAAATGTGTTGAATGAATAAGGGAGAGAAATGGTTGCGTATTTATATATGCAGAAGCCATGGAAAATGCATGGAGGTTTTAAGATGTGGCTGTCATTGTTGAGGAAGAACAAAGCCATGTGATGGTAGCTGCATGGAGATGGGGGTTGTCTGGAGGTGGGATTGTTAAGTTCTGTTTGGTAATCAACACATTTTCGAACATTTTTTTTCTTCTCTGTCAAGTGGTTTGTGGTGGAGCAAACAAGTCGGTCCGGGGCAATTAGAAACCACAATATATATATATAATATGATGAAGTTTATCTACGAAAAACCTTTTTCTTTAAATATTGTCGAATGATGCAAATCGAGTGAAGAGCGTGAGAAGTTTAAGACTTTATGATTTAGTTTCTCAATAAAATTTGATGTGGGTAAAATTGGACCTGCTCCATGTGTCCGCCACCTGGACCAAATTTGCCACGTCTCCAGTACCACATCAGCAACGGCCTGATGAGCCTAGTGAATAGACAGTCCAGGCACCCCTCAGGTCGGTCAATATGAAGCACTTGAATTGCCAAGTAAGATTCTCCTTAGATATTGCCATAGGAGAACAGGTCGATGCATATAGCCCGACCTGCACCTTAGTGCCCGGGTCGACCTGTCACTCTAAGCACAGGCTTGATCCGTGGGTTTCTCCATCAACGAACAAAGGGCCCAAGGCCCAGGCTCATAACTCTAATCCACCGTGTTCCTCACGCGCCTAACTACTTAGCGCTAAACCGAACTTAAAGCCCTAATCTTGCGGAACGGTAATCACTTCCTCGCCTATAAATAAGAGGCTTTATCAACACATTTCCACAGGCGAATATACGCAAGATAGCGCCCAACAGGTCGAGGTAATAACTTTACCCCAAATGACCTGATTTCTTCCCCCCAGCTCTTACTCTCACGCCGGAGGGAACACACCGGGCACACCCCGACAAGTCCTATGTGCAGGTAACATATCGTAGCTCACCCCGGACAATGGCTTGGATAAAGAGACCGGCGGGACCAGACTTTCTAGAGTGGGCAACAGGTTGGTCATCACCTGCCCAACTCGGATCGAGGGCTCCAGCAAGGACATTGACCGCCCCCAGATCAGCTGCAACTCTTCACGTGAAGGGTGACCAGACCATACTGTTGATCGGACCAATTTCTAACACCAACAAAATCTAAATCAACAATTAAATTCAACCATCAAATTTTAATGAAAAAATTCAAAAAAATTAGATTTAACCAAATTGTCTACCATCTGCCTAACAATCTGTTTTCTTATATCATGTTTATGTGTTCTTCACGGCTTCTGATAACTTGGGCTTAATAATAGTACTGCTAGCCACCCTCTTTAACATATTAACTCTTAGTGAACTGTTTGGCATCTTCAATCTATGAAACCTTTAAATAATTAGATTTGAAACTTCCAAACCGCGATTTGAGATTTTCAAACTGTCTGCCAAATGGGTTTTGCGTTTTTAAGCATTCTTTTATTGATTTTTTATTTTTTTTTTGAATTATAGACTTATAAGTAAAAGCAAAATGAGCTAATCTTCCCAATCATGCATTAGACCATCACAAATGTTTTATAACATTCTTTTAACTGTCAAAATCAGCATTTCAATGTTATATGTTGAATCCTACATTGCTTGTGTTACCTGATCCTAAACTATATATAAAGCATAGAGCAATTATCTGATGAACCCTAGATCTAGAAATGAGGAAAATAACAAATTGGGAAGGAAGAGATATGTGTTTTATTGAAATCAAAGGGAACAATCAAACACCCAGATAGTTCGAGAGACCTGGTTCTCTCTCAAAACCAAAACTCAATAGAAAATAATTTTGGATATGCCACACACACCCTTATGCCCCTTTTATTGCCTACATATTAATTAGGTAATTATGGTTGGTAAAACTTCCCTATTCTCACCCAACAGCTTTTCCAAAACTCTCCGTAAATCAAGTTAATTAGTAACTTTCCTTTACTACATCGTTTTCTTTCTTGCGTCGTGCATAAGTGTACCTAATTGGTGGTCTATCATTCTCATCTTTGTGCCTTTTGAGAGTGAGTTAGGCTCATTGGTTTTTTACATGGTATCAGAGTCACATCTCTTATCTGATATTGGGTTGAATCCCACATCGCTTGTGTTACCTGATTCTGAGCTATATATAAAGTCAAGGGTCATCTTGTAAAGGCGCCTTTTGAGAGTGAGTTAAGGCCCGTTGGGTTTCTACGCTATCAATAATGATTTGTCCACCAATAACAATGCCAAAACATGAATATAAGAGATTGAAATTTGTAATATGATGTATTAATTAAAAAAAAAAAATGTATTGTATCCATCATTTACAAAATCCTTACACGTCTTAACACAACAAATCAGTGTACTAATAATTGTAAATTTGTCTGTTCTTGCAGCAAAAATGATGAGAACGAGCAATGACCGTCATTAACGGTCATAATCAAAGCCTTCTCCAAATCTTCAGCCGTGCCTCGTCTAATCAAAGAGACAACATACTCCATGAAGAACGCGTCGCAAGGCAATTTGATTGGTCCATCACTCGGCAAACCAAACTCTTCTTCAGACATCTCCAATAGCTGTCTGAAAACATCGTTGTTGAGATAAACAATTGGAACCTCAAACCGTTTTTGATCCGCCGTGTAGATAACAAAATGGCCTTTGCCTGCCACAGACTCCAGTTTCATGTTTTTCCTTGGCAAAGATATCGTTTTTCGACGGCGGGCAGCGTGTTTTTGCCACTTTTTGGCCATTTTTATGAGCTTTCCGAGATTGATCATGGCGTTTTGGAAGAAGATTTTAGAAGGTTATGGATTTTGTGCAGGGCAGGCTGATGTATATGCACATATATATATAAAAAGGAAAGGTGGAGATGAATTATACCGATAAGAACATTAATTTGTGCTGAATTTTTTATGGGTCATGCTGTCTTTCTGGTTTGTGGCCATGGATCGTTCTGTTTTGACATGTTCATATATTTGCTGTTTGGTTTGAGGACATGAAGGGTCCTGTCTGTTTGCTTGATTCTTTTTTTGGGTTTATTACAGAAAGCCAGGAAGAGACATTGCCTGATCAAACATAGCTTTCATTTGGGATTGGCCATGGATCTAATTAACAAGGGAAGCAAAGCCATGTGAGGGTTGCATGATAAGGGCTGTTTGGTGTTTTTTTTTTTGTTTTTGCATCCAAACAAAATCCAAGGCAAAAGAGTAGTTAATCAGACATTACTACCGAGAGGTGTTAAGGCAAGGTACTCTGTTTTCTTATCAAACAACATTTTTTTTCTTCTCTGTCAAGTGGTTTGTGGTGGAGCAAACACGTCGGTCCGGGGCAGTTAGAAACTACAATATATATATATATATATATATATATATATATATATATATATATATATATATATATATATATATAAAATATGATGAAGTTTATCTACGAAAAACCTTTTTCTTTCAATGTTGTCGAATGATGCAAATCAAGTGAAGAGCGTGATAAGTTTAAGACTTTATTATTTAGTTTCTCAATAAAATATAAATCAACAGTTAAATTCAACCATCAAATTTTAATAAAAAAATTCAAATAAAAAATATGTTCTGATTCATAGATTAGATTTATCAAATTGTCTACTTTCTGCCTAACAATCTGTTTTCTTATATCATGTTTATGTGTTCTTCACGGCTTCTGATAACATGGGCTTAATAATAGTATTGCTAGCCACCCTCTTTAACATACTAACTCTTAGTGAACTTTTTGGCATCTTCAATCTATGAAACCTTTAAATAATTAGATTTTGATGAGCGTAAAAATTGTCACTCCCAAGCAATCAACGAAAGACTGTCATGTGTCCACAACTTTCCAATGAGGTTGGCTCCTACCAAAGATCAAAGTGTGAAAATTGTACCGGCCACATGCACGTCTCAATGCATGTCGGTCACCCCAGGAAGTCACCCATATTTTCTTCCGGGAAGAGAGGACAAAGCCGTTGTTGGGATGGGGAACCTCTTCCCCATCTCAGCATAATCCCCAAACCGGCACCGCCAATCTCAAAAATTGACTCCATAAGCTCCTTAACAAAACGTCCCCCTTCCCTTCTCCGGCTATCTGGGAAGGACAGGGAAGAAATCTCCTCACACCATGGGCCGCATAAAAAATCTGCCTGGCATCATGGGCCGGGCCAATTGTCCACTTACAGGTACTCCTCAGTCGTGGACATCAACAAAAACGCCAGAAAGCCCAGGCTCACGAGCTTAATCCCCCCACTCGCCCTCTCATTGGCCACGCGCTGAGATCAGGCTGTTGATCCCTATTTAGGCCCTTAATCCTCCAAATGCTAATCAACTCACTGCCCATATAAAGGAAGGTAAATGTGAGATAAAAACACACGAGGTGCTTACTTACTTTCTCAGCACTCTAAAACATTTATACTGCCTCCCCCCGAGCTCTTATTCTCACGCTGGAGGGGACATGCCGGGTCCATCCCAGCAAGTCATTTGCGCAGATGACAGGTTGGAACTCATCCCAGCTCAGATCAATACCCTTCTCGGATAAGAATTCTCCTCGGTTTAGAAGACTCTCAGGTTATTTCACCATCCGAGACCCATCTCGGACCTCTCCAACTCCACCCCATTCTCGATAGGAGGGACTGATCTCAAAACATCTCCATCCCAACACGGAAGAACACCATCAGCACGTTGACTAGATCATACCGTTGGTGTCAACCAAGATTTGACATCAACAGAATTGAAACTTCCAAACCGCAATTTGAGATTTTCAAACTGTCTGCCAAACAGGTTTTGCGTTTTTAAGCATTATTTTTTTGATTTTTTTTTTGAATTATAGACTTATAGGTAAAAGCAAAATGAGTTATCTTCCCAATCATGCATTAGACCATCACAATTCACAAATGTATTATAAAACTATTTTAATTGTCAAAATCAGCATTTCAATGTTATATGTTGAATCTTACATTGGTTGTGTTACCATATCCTAAACTACGTATAAAGCGTAGAGCAATGCTCTGATGAACCGTAGATCTAGAAATGAGCAAAATAACAAATTGGGAGGGAAGGGATATGTATTTTATTGAAATCAAAGAGAACAATCAAACACCCAGGTAATTCGAGAGACCTGGTTCTCTCCCAGAGTCAAAGCTCAATACAAAATAATTTTGGATATGTCATACACACTCCCTTGTGCCCCTTTTATTGCCTACATATTACCATATAAGACTCATCCCCATAATTACCCAGATTACCATACAAGATAATTATTAACTAAGTAATTATGGCTGATAAAGCTTCCCTATACTCACCCAACAATTTTTCCAAAACTCTCCGTAAATCAAGGTAATTAGTAACTTTCATTTTTTGCGTCGTGTATAGGTGTACCTAATTGGTGGTGTATCGTTCTCATCTTACGATGCGCCTTTTGAGAGTGAGTTAGGCTCATTGGGTTTTTACATGGTATTAGACTCACATCTCTTATCTAATATTGGGTTGAATCCCACATTGATATTGGGCTTCCTGATATCTGTTCATAGTGGTTAGTCAAAGTCCACCTAGCGCGTGTTGAATCTCACATTGATGTTGAGCTCCTCAATATCTGTTTGCAATGGTTTGTCAAAGTCCACCCTACGCGTGAGGGGCTTGTTGAATCCCATATCGCTTGTATCACCTGATCATGAACTATATGTAAAGTCTAGGGCAATCCTCGTCTTATGAGGCATCTTTTGAAATTGAGTTAAGATCCATTAGGTTTCTACACTATCACTAATCATTCATCCACTATAACAATGCCAAAACATGAGTATAAAAGATTGAAATTTGTAATATGACGTATTAATTCAAATTTTGTATGGTATCCATCATTTACAATCCTTACATGCCTAATACTACATATCAGTGTACTAATAATTGTAAATTTGTCTGTTCTTGCAGCGAAAACGATGATAACGAGCAATGACCGTTATTAACGGTCATAATCAAAGCCTTCTCCAAATCTTCAGCCACGCCTCGTCTGATCAAAGAGACAACATACTCCATGAAGAACGCGTCGCAAGGCAATCTGATTGGTCCATCACTCGGCAAACCAAACTCTTCTTCAGACATCTCCAATAGCTGTCTGAAAACATCGTTGTTGAGATAAACAATTGGAACCTCAAACCGTTTTTGATCCGCCGTGTAGACAACAAAATGGCCTTTGCCTGCCAGAGACTCCAGTTTCATGTTTTTTCTTGGCAAAGATATTGTTTTTCGATGGCGGGCAGCGTGTTTTTGCCACTTTTTGGCCATTTTTATGAGCTTTCCGAGATTGATCATGGCGTTTTCGAAGATGATTTTAGAAGGGTATGGATTTTGTGCAGGGCAGGCTGATGTATATGCACATATATATATAAAAAGGAAAGGTGGAGATGAATTATACCGATAAGAACATTAATTTGTGCTGAATTTTTTATGGGTCATGCTGTCTTTCTGGTTTGTGGCCATGGATCGTTCTGTTTTGACATGTTCATATATTTGCTGTTTGGTTTGAGGACATGAAGGGTCCTGTCTGTTTGCTTGATTCTTTTTTTGGGTTTATTACAGAAAGCCAGGAAGAGACATTGCCTGATCAAACATAGCTTTCATTTGGGATTGGCCATGGATCTAATTAACAAGGGAAGCAAAGCCATGTGAGGGTTGCATGATAAGGGCTGTTTGGTGTTTTTTTTTTTTTTTTGCATCCAAACAAAATCCAAGGCAAAAGAGTAGTTAATCAGACATTACTACCGAGAGGTGTTAAGGCAAGGTACTCTGTTTTCTTATCAAACAACATTTTTTTTCTTCTCTGTCAAGTGGTTTGTGGTGGAGCAAACACGTCGGTCCGGGGCAGTTAGAAACTACAATATATATATATATATAAAATATGATGAAGTTTATCTACGAAAAACCTTTTTCTTTCAATGTTGTCGAATGATGCAAATCAAGTGAAGAGCGTGATAAGTTTAAGACTTTATTATTTAGTTTCTCAATAAAATATAAATCAACAGTTAAATTCAACCATCAAATTTTAATAAAAAAATTCAAATAAAAAATATGTTCTGATTCATAGATTAGATTTATCAAATTGTCTACTTTCTGCCTAACAATCTGTTTTCTTATATCATGTTTATGTGTTCTTCACGGCTTCTGATAACTTGGGCTTAATAATAGTATTGCTAGCCACCCTCTTTAACATACTAACTCTTAGTGAACTTTTTGGCATCTTCAATCTATGAAACCTTTAAATAATTAGATTTTGATGAGCGTAAAAATTGTCACTCCCAAGCAATCAACGAAAGACTGTCATGTGTCCACAACTTTCCAATGAGGTTGGCTCCTACCAAAGATCAAAGTGTGAAAATTGTACCGGCCACATGCACGTCTCAATGCATGTCGGTCACCCCAGGAAGTCACCCATATTTTCTTCCGGGAAGAGAGGACAAAGCCGTTGTTGGGATGGGGAACCTCTTCCCCATCTCAGCATAATCCCCAAACCGGCACCGCCAATCTCAAAAATTGACTCCATAAGCTCCTTAACAAAACGTCCCCCTTCCCTTCTCCGGCTATCTGGGAAGGACAGGGAAGAAATCTCCTCACACCATGGGCCGCATAAAAAATCTGCCTGGCATCATGGGCCGGGCCAATTGTCCACTTACAGGTACTCCTCAGTCGTGGACATCAACAAAAACGCCAGAAAGCCCAGGCCCACGAGCTTAATCCCCCCACTCGCCCTCTCATTGGCCACGCGCTGAGATCAGGCTGTTGATCCCTATTTAGGCCCTTAATCCTCCAAATGCTAATCAACTCACTGCCCATATAAAGGAAGGTAAATGTGAGATAAAAACACACGAGGTGCTTACTTACTTTCTCAGCACTCTAAAACATTTATACTGCCTCCCCCCGAGCTCTTATTCTCACGCTGGAGGGGACATGCCGGGTCCATCCCAGCAAGTCATTTGCGCAGATGACAGGTTGGAACTCATCCCAGCTTAGATCAATACCCTTCTCGGATAAGAATTCTCCTCGGTTTAGAAGACTCTCAGGTTATTTCACCATCCGAGACCCATCTCGGACCTCTCCAACTCCACCCCATTCTCGATAGGAGGGACTGATCTCAAAACATCTCCATCCCAACACGGAAGAACACCATCAGCACGTTGACTAGATCATACCGTTGGTGTCAACCAAGATTTGACATCAACAGAATTGAAACTTCCAAACCGCAATTTGAGATTTTCAAACTGTCTGCCAAACAGGTTTTGCGTTTTTAAGCATTATTTTTTTGATTTTTTTTTTGAATTATAGACTTATAGGTAAAAGCAAAATGAGTTATCTTCCCAATCATGCATTAGACCATCACAATTCACAAATGTATTATAAAACTATTTTAATTGTCAAAATCAGCATTTCAATGTTATATGTTGAATCTTACATTGGTTGTGTTACCATATCCTAAACTACGTATAAAGCGTAGAGCAATGCTCTGATGAACCGTAGATCTAGAAATGAGCAAAATAACAAATTGGGAGGGAAGGGATATGTATTTTATTGAAATCAAAGAGAACAATCAAACACCCAGGTAATTCGAGAGACCTGGTTCTCTCCCAGAGTCAAAGCTCAATACAAAATAATTTTGGATATGTCATACACACTCCCTTGTGCCCCTTTTATTGCCTACATATTACCATATAAGACTCATCCCCATAATTACCCAGATTACCATACAAGATAATTATTAACTAAGTAATTATGGCTGATAAAGCTTCCCTATACTCACCCAACAATTTTTCCAAAACTCTCCGTAAATCAAGGTAATTAGTAACTTTCATTTTTTGCGTCGTGTATAGGTGTACCTAATTGGTGGTGTATCGTTCTCATCTTACGATGCGCCTTTTGAGAGTGAGTTAGGCTCATTGGGTTTTTACATGGTATTAGACTCACATCTCTTATCTAATATTGGGTTGAATCCCACATTGATATTGGGCTTCCTGATATCTGTTCATAGTGGTTAGTCAAAGTCCACCTAGCGCGTGTTGAATCTCACATTGATGTTGAGCTCCTCAATATCTGTTTGCAATGGTTTGTCAAAGTCCACCCTACGCGTGAGGGGCTTGTTGAATCCCATATCGCTTGTATCACCTGATCATGAACTATATGTAAAGTCTAGGGCAATCCTCGTCTTATGAGGCATCTTTTGAAATTGAGTTAAGATCCATTAGGTTTCTACACTATCACTAATCATTCATCCACTATAACAATGCCAAAACATGAGTATAAAAGATTGAAATTTGTAATATGACGTATTAATTCAAATTTTGTATGGTATCCATCATTTACAATCCTTACATGCCTAATACTACATATCAGTGTACTAATAATTGTAAATTTGTCTGTTCTTGCAGCGAAAACGATGATAACGAGCAATGACCGTTATTAACGGTCATAATCAAAGCCTTCTCCAAATCTTCAGCCACGCCTCGTCTGATCAAAGAGACAACATACTCCATGAAGAACGCGTCGCAAGGCAATCTGATTGGTCCATCACTCGGCAAACCAAACTCTTCTTCAGACATCTCCAATAGCTGTCTGAAAACATCGTTGTTGAGATAAACAATTGGAACCTCAAACCGTTTTTGATCCGCCGTGTAGACAACAAAATGGCCTTTGCCTGCCAGAGACTCCAGTTTCATGTTTTTTCTTGGCAAAGATATTGTTTTTCGACGGCGGGCAGCGTGTTTTTGCCACTTTTTGGCCATTTTTATGAGCTTTCCGAGATTGATCATGGCGTTTTCGAAGATGATTTTAGAAGGGTATGGATTTTGTGCAGGGCAGGCTGATGTATATGCACATATATATATAAAAAGGAATGGTGGAGATGAATTATACTGATAAGAACATTAATTTGTGCTGAATTTCTTATGGGTCATGCTGTCTTTCTGGTTTGTGGCCATGGATCGTTCAGTTTTGATATCTTCATATATTTGCTGTTTGGTATGAGGACATGAAGGGTCCTGTCTGTTTGTTTGATTCTTTTTTTGGGTTTATTACAGAAAACCAGGAAGAGACATTGCCTGATCAAACATAGCTTTCATTTGGGATTGGCCATGGATCTAATTAACAAGGGAAGCAAAGCCATGTGAAGGTTGCATGATAAGGGCTGTTTGGTGTTTTTTTTTTTGGCTTGAATTATTACTCCCATCCAAACAAAATCTAAGGTAAAAGAGTAGTTAATCAGACATTACTCGCGTCCAAACAAAATCCGAGGTAAAAGAAGAGTTTGGTAAGAGGAGATGTTTTATTTCCTAAGGTTGACTGACATACAAATATTCTGGGAATTAAATTTTAAATTTAATCCTAAATACAATAGGCCGATGTGAAGGAGTGCGTTTTTAAGCCCCATTTGATTAGTGTTTCCAATCTAACTTAACCCAAAAATTCTGAGTTTAATTTTTGGAAACGCGTTTAACAAATACAAAACTTAACCCAACCCAACCCAAAAAATAGGAATTGATTCTCAAAATATTAAGGAAATGAGAAACAAAGGTGGCGTTTGGTTAGTGTTCCCACTTTTCTGAACCCAACTAGAATGGGTTGGGTTGAGTTGAATTGGGTTGGGTTGAGAATTTTGGGAACAGAGTTGCGTTTGGTAACGACAATTTTTGTTTTGTGCTGAGAACATAATGTGTTTGGTAACGAATTTATTTTAAAACTAATTTATTTTTTTGAAATTTTTTTTTGTGTTTGGCGGCGGTTGGCGGCAGCGGCGACCGGACGGCGACGCACGGTGGCCGCCGACGGTCGGCAGCAGACGGTGGCGGTGGACAGTGACCAGCGGTAGTGGACAGCGGCAAGTGGTCGTCGGACGGTGGCCGGAGTTAAGAACTTTGAGTTGAGTTTTTTGAACACAAAAAAAACCAAGTTTTTTATGTTTCTCATTTCCTTTACATTTTGAGAATCAATTCCTATTTTTTTGGTTGGGTTTGGTTAAGTTTTGTATTTGCCAAACACGTTCCCAAAAATCAAACTCAGAATTTTTGGGTTTGGTTGGGAACACTAACCAAACGGGGAAAACTTATTGTTTTTTTGCCCAAAAAACTCAACCCAACCCTCTCAACTTTGGCCACCGTCCGACGACCACCTGCCGCTGCTGCCAGCCGCGGTCACCGTCTGCCGCCGCTGTCCCCCACCGCCTTCCGGCAACTTCCGCCGACCATCGCCAGCCACCATCCGTCGCCGTCCGGCCGCCGCTGCTAGCCACCGTCCGGCCACCACCGCTTGCGCCGGCGTCCCGCCGTCCGGCCACCGTCTGGCACCACAACCGCCACCGCCGTCCGGCCACCGTCCGCCGCGGCCAAATACAAAAACAAAATCTCAAAAAAAATAAATTAATTTTAGGATAAAATCGTTACCAAACACAATTTTGTTCTCAGCACAAAACAAAAATTGTCATTACAAAACGCAATTCTGTTCCCAAAATTCTCAACCCAACTTAATCCAATCCAACCCAACCCAACCCAACCCATCCCAGTTGGGTTCAGAAAAGTAGGAACACTAACCAAACGCCAAATCACTGGGAGGTGAGTAGTCGAGGCGCACATAAGTTAATATGAACAACCCCGTGAAACCCAAAAAAAAAAAAAAAAAAAAAAGAGAATACCTTTAGGCGCAGCCAACACTCCTTTACAGACTCTGTTTAGCCTTAATACTGCCAAAATTTTCATTTTTGAACTGCAATTAAGTACGTGGATACCCTCAAACCCAAAGAATCTTATCTCTCTGTGTGGAGGGTTTTGGTTATCGGACACCAATGTATATAACCGCAATCTGAAATAAAGAGGATAATCTCTCTCTCTCTCTCACTCTCACTCAGACGGAGAGGTGGCAATGGAAGGCTTGAAGCTTCCATGCTCTTTGCACAGTAGCAGCGGTTGCAGGAAACCCCTCGTCCCACTTAAAATTTCAAGGTTCCACCCAAGATGCCAGTTCTCCCTTTCAAATGGTACTTCTCCCCTCTCTCTCTCTCTAGAACATTAATATACATGTATATTCTACCTTAATCAATCGTATTCCGACAAGAACTCTCTGTTTCCCATCTTTCTGGTGAAGAATATGCCCTTTTTTCGAGTTGGGTATGCTTTATTTTGAGATATAACTCTCTCTCTCTCTCTCCGCCATGGAAGCAGAATTAAGGTTTTTTACTGTTGAATTGAGTGCGACTGTGTGAGGACAAGGTCTGTATGGTTGAATGGATTAATCCCACTGTTCGAAAATCCTGGGTTAAAAGAAGGGTCATCTTGTTTTGCCTGTATTTTTGAATATCTCATCTTTCTCATATCAAGTCTTTTAACATTTGGTTCTTCATTGCTGAGACTTCAGAACCCAAATGCAGGTTCCAGAAATTTTGGAGGCTTCATCATAAGAACACCCACACTTGTTTATCCTATAACTTTGCACTTCAGACATATAAACAACAAAAGACCGCATGTTCCATTCTCCACCACAAGAATTACATCAGGTGATTGTGAATATTTTCTTCTGTTTTTATTTAAGAAGAATATAAAGTTCATTTTTTCCCCCTCATTTCAGCATCTTTGCAACCTGTTATTACTAAGGAGCTTGAGGAGGATTGTACAGAGGACCTCCCCACGAGTGGGAACTCCATACGAAAACGATTCCTTGATTTTTATGCTTCACGAGGTCACAAAGTTCTTCCCAGTGCTTCTCTTGTGCCCGATGATCCAACCGTTTTGCTTACAATTGCGGGAATGCTTCAATTCAAGCCCATTTTCCTTGGAAAGGTATCCATAATTTGTTCTTTTTAGCTCTTTTACAAGCTTGCTCGGGTTATATATATATATATTGAAGTAAAGGCCATTATGAATGAAGCATTTTTTCACTTAGGCACCGTTTAGTAATGCCTTTTTTAATTATTTTTTTTTATAATCCAAAGAGTTAATTGAACAAAAATGTATTTTACTTGAAAGCAAAAGTCTGCTCGATAACGTGAAGATGATAATTTAGAATTTAGTGTTAGTCATAGAAACGATCTCTTAATCGAAAAATATTTCCTAAAGGTCATAGAAAATTTAGGTAGAGAATCCTAGTCCATCAGCCTCTGAAAATATAATAATAGAAAAGATGAAAAACAACTATTATTTCCTATCTGGAAAAAAAAAAAAAAAAAAAAAAAAAAGGGACTTTTACTCTGATCTTTTAAAAGACCATTTAAAGCGCAAAACAAGCGCTAATTTTTTTTTGCTTAAAAGCAAGAAAGTAGTTAAAAAACCGTTATCAAACGATGCATTAAATTTAATGTTGATTTATCATTTTTAGGTTCCTAGACAAGTACCTCGTGCCACAACTTCCCAAAGGTGCATACGTACAAACGATGTCGAGAACGTAGGTCGAACATCTCGACATCAAACGTTCTTTGAAATGCTTGGAAATTTTAGTTTTGGAGATTACTTCAAAAAGGAAGCAATTAAATGGGCGTGGGCGCTTTCAACTTCCGAGTATGTTTTACAACATTAAATGTTGGGATACTCTATTGTTTGTTTGTCTTCTGTAAGAACTGTTGGAATATTTAATATTTACATTAATGTATTATTTATTGTTTCGTATTTAGGTCATGTTAACTAATTTGGGCACATCTTACAGGTTTGGTTTGTCAGCTGATAGATTGTGGATTAGCGTCTATGAAGAAGATGATGAAGCTTTTGCAATATGGCATAATGAGGTATGCCTGATAAAGTTTACATACGAATCAAATCTTAAAATTAGGGCCCGTTTGGTTGCTCTTCATTTCTCACATTTTTCGATTTGTCAATTTATGAATTGTTATAGTACAATGTTTGATTGAATACTGAAAAACGCTCAAATTAGCTGACTAATCATTTTTGTACTAGTTTAGATGCTATTTTCTCGTTTAATTGGAGCAAAATATAACTAAACTGAACAAATGTATGTTTCTTTATTCAAACAAACAATATGTAAATTTGATTGAATCATAGGTAAAGGAAGAAATATACAAATCAATTAATAAAAAATGAGATAATAGGATGATTTAGACAATCAAACGGGCCGTTATTCATTCTTGATAGATAGAACTGAATGAAAGAATCTTTTGGTTTACTTCAACTACATGGTTATTGCTTCAGATGGGTGTTCCCGTGAATCGTATAAAGAGGATGGGTGAAGATGACAATTTCTGGACAAGTGGAGTAACTGGTCCCTGTGGTCCGTGCTCCGAGATTTATTATGATTTCCATCCCGAGAGGGGATACTCGGACGTTGTAAGCATTTATCGCTTTCTTGGGCCTCGTTTTGATTAAACTAAAAATTAAGCACTGAAAACTGAACACTGAAATTATTTTAAGTTGACAATTTTGTCCTTTTAGTCTAACACGTTTTAGAATATGTATATGGATCTCCAATTTAATTCAAGAGATATGTTGCAAAATAATAGCGCAAACATAACATAGTCTTTTAACCCAAGAAGGGTATGTGGATTTGTATGCATTTTCTTGTTTTGATGTGTTAATCGTTTTTTGAAGGATCTGGGAGATGATTCGAGGTTTATAGAGTTCTACAATCTTGTTTTCATGCAATACAACAAAAAGGACGATGGTTCGCTCGAGCCCTTGAAACAGAAGAATATAGACACTGGACTTGGCTTAGAGCGTATGGCTCGCATCCTCCAAAAGGTACTTCGATCAATTTCCATTACAATATTCATTGTTATGTTTGAAAGAACAATTGGCGCGGAAATATGTATTTTAAAAAAAAAAAATCTTCCACAGGTTCCAAACAATTACGAGACGGACTTAATTTTCCCGATTATCGAGAAGGCAGCTGGATTAGCGAATGTCTCATATCACGATGCGGATGAACCTACAAAAACAAAACTCAAAGTATGTTGTCGCAATAGGACAATTTTTATGATATGTTAAAATATTTTCATCGTTCAAATGAACTGATTTATAGGTTCTTGTTTAACTGAATTCAGATAATAGGAGACCATTTGCGTGCAATTGTGTATCTCATATCGGATGGGGTTGTACCATCAAACATCGGGAGAGGTTACATAGTCAGGCGTCTCATTAGAAGGGCTGTCCGAACAGGCAGGTTACTTGGGATAAAAGGTGATGCAATGGAAACCGTTGAGGGAGCCTTTTTACCGATACTTGCACAGAAAGTAATTGACTTGAGCACCGATATAGACTCGGACGTTAAGACAAGGGCGCCACGCATTCTCGAGGAATTGAAAAGGGAAGAGCTACGTTTTGTATTGACGCTTGAAAGAGGGGAAAAGCTACTTGACCAAATGTTGGTGGAAGCCATGTCAAGTGCTAAAGAAAAAGGGAACATGCCTTGTTTGTCGGGTAAAGATGCTTTTCTCCTTTACGACACTTACGGGTTTCCTGTGGAAATAACGGAGGAAGTGGCTGAGGAACGTGGTGTGAGTATAGATATGAGCGGTTTCAATGTCGAGATGGAAAATCAGAGGCGGCAATCTCAGGCGGCTCATAATGTTGTTAAGCTTGAAGTTGAAAACGGTGGTGGTTTGACTGAAAATGTTGCTGACACTGAATTTCTTGGTTATGAGACTCTTTCGGCTAAAGCTGTGGTTGAGGGCCTATTGGTAAATGGAAGGCCGGTGGATGAAGTTTCTGAAGGGAAAGATGTTGAAATTTTTTTGAACCGAACGCCGTTTTATGCTGAATCCGGAGGTCAAATTGGGGATAATGGAATTCTTTATGCTAGTAATGCTGAAAAACAGCAGAGAGCGGTTGTGGAGATAACAGATGTCCAAAAATCTGCAGGAAACGCATTTGTTCATAAAGGTAGGATTACCGAAGGAAGTCTAGAGGTTGGTGGAGAAGTGGAAGCCGCAGTTGATGCAGTCTTGAGGCAGCGAGCTAAGGTATTCACTGCACTGTTAAATAAGGCACCATTTGATAACGTTTTTTTCAGTACATTTTTTTTATTTGATGAAATTAAAAATTAAAAAAAAATAAAAGTTATGTTTGTTTTGCACTTAAAGGTACTTTCATAAATAAATAAAAGTAAAAACAGGATTTAAGTACTTTTAAATTATCTTATTTTAACCACTTTTTTTTAAAAGAAAAAAACAAAAAATTAAATTATCCTGTTTTGCAGGTTCATCACACTGCTACGCATTTGCTGCAATCGGCACTTAAAAAAGTAATAGGCCAAGAAACATCGCAAGCGGGTTCATTGGTTGATTTTGATCGACTTAGGTTTGATTTTAATTTTCACCGTCCTCTTCTAGAGAATGAGCTCAAGGAAATTGAAGCGCTGATAAATGGATGGATTGGGGATGCTACGCTCCTCGAAACCAAAGTGATGCTGCTGTCTGAAGCAAAAAGAGCCGGGGCCATAGCAATGTTTGGAGAAAAATACGGAGAACAGGTGATGACAGGAGTCGATTGAAAAGAAAAGAAATAAAAGAAAATAAAAAAAATCTGAATAATTCAATAGCCAATAATCAATAATCCAAGTTGACTCTTCCTGTACAATAAAGTCTCATTACATACATTTAATCTAAAAATGAAAATAATAAGCATAATGGCTACTTAACGGCTATAATTCTAAAATGTAAATGATGAGCATAACGGCTATCTGACGGCTATAATTCTGAAATGGAAATAATAAGCATAACAACTACTTAATGGTTATAATTCTAAAATGAAAATAACAAGTATTTAACGGCTATAATTATAAAATGGAAATAATAAATACTAGTGATTATTTCGCTCTTGTCGTACGTAAGTTTGAAGCAGTGGTCTTACTTGATCCCCATCAACAGGTTTAAGTTTCCTATGCAATCTCACCGTACTATGATTCTAACAGGAATTCAACATGTCGGTTTATGGTTTCTTTTTGGTTTCATGGTATTTAGGTTCGTGTTGTGGAGGTTCCTGGCGTGTCTATGGAGCTATGTGGCGGAACCCATGTTAGCAGTACTTCTGAAATACGCGGCTTCAAGATAATATCGGAACAAGGGATTGCGTCTGGAATCAGGCGAATTGAAGCTGTAGCAGGCGATGCTTTTATTGAATATGTTAGCGCTAGAGATAACTATATGAAGCAGCTATGCTCCACTCTAAAAGTAAGTTTTTTTAGGCGGTGTTTGGTGACACATTTTCTAAGTACTTTTTATAATAAATAAAGTTAATTGAACGAAAAATTACTTTTACTTGAAAAGGAAAAAAGTATGTTTGGTATCGTAGAATTGATAATTTAGCGTTATCTGTATATAAAAAAAAGCAATAAAATACTTAAAAAATGTGTTATCAAACGGTGTCTTAACTTTTCTTGATTTTCTATGCTTGATACCGATCTCACTTGATTCTCCCTCTTCAAATAATTGTATTTTATTTCTTAAATGGTGCTGCCGCTGAATTTTTTAAGGTAAAAGCTGAGGATGTGACAAGCCGGGTTGAATCGCTTTTGGAAGAACTAAGGATGGTGAGGAATGAAGTTTCAGCTGTACGTGCAAAAGCAGCAGTCTACAAAGCATCGACTATTGTAAACAAGGCGTTCTCCATAGGAACTTCACAAAAAATAAGGTAACCATCGACTTCTATCCTAGCACAGAAACTCCCTTTGGCGGAAGTCCAATAATTCTATCAAATGTTCATCATCACTGCACTACATGAAAATCGTTGTAATTTCTACGTGGCAAATTTGCAATGATTTGGATTTCAGGGAAAATTATTGTAGAACGTCTCTACCCAATTTTTCTCAACCAGAGATCGTTTATATGAATAACATTTCCATATCATCTCTAGATCATCAACAAAAGTGCCTTCTTTATTATTAGGAAAAGTACTTAAAAAAGAGCATTACCAAACAGAGTCTTAGTTTTAAGAGTATTGCCGAGTAATCTAGAATCGTTTCTTTTTTCTTCAGGGTGCTAGTTGAGAGCATGGGCGACATAGACGCCGATTCACTGAAAAGTGCCGCAGACTATCTACTGGAAACATTAGAAGATCCTGCAGCTGTAGTTTTGGGGTCATCTCCAGGTGAAGGCAAGGTAAGTTTGATAGCTGCATTCTCTCCAAGGGTGGTGGATTTAGGTGTTCAAGCCGGGAAGTTTATAGGGCCTATAGCTAAGTTGTGCGGCGGTGGAGGTGGTGGCAGGCCTAATTTTGCTCAGGCTGGTGGAAGAAAACCTGAAAACTTGTCTACCGCTCTTCAAAAAGCTCAAGAAGATCTTGTTAACATTCTTTCTTCAAAATCGAGCTAAAGATTTTGTTAGTTCATAACAAGTAAGCATAGATTACATCTTTTTACCTTGTGATAACCCAAAAAAAATAGAAAGAAACATTGTATATTGAGCTCGACGACAAATTCGTACATGTTCATTGATGGGATGTATGGATACTTGTAAATTACACCACTAGCTTAGGTCCTGTTCAGTTGTCCTTCAATTCATAAATTGTACTATTTTTCAATTAGTCAATTAAAATACCTCAATAATTTTACGTTTCTTTGTTCAAACAAACAATATGTAAATTTGAATAAATAACTGTTGAAATATTTATCAGTTGGTTTTTAGGTCATGTTGACCAATACAATATTTTCTTTTATTCCGTTCATTAGCCTATTTATTTAGAGTGATTTACTTGTTTAGCCTCGTGTTAGGGATATATAATCCGAGAAGTAATACCCTCAATGAAATAACACGAAAATATTCTTTCTCCTCTATTCTTTTGTCACAGTTAAATGGAAAAACATACAAACCAATTTATCAAAAATAAAAAAAATGAGCTTTTTGGAGTTACCGATTTGCATTGACTTGACATAATTTGGATACATCAGGGTTTAATGTGTTCAATTTGAAAGTACAAAGACTGAAGTGGGATTTCTTCAAAACTGCAGGGGTGCAAAGTGAAAAAACCTCTAAAAAAAATGATAATTTAGACAACCAAAGAGGCCTTAGTGATCTGAGTCATTATGTTCACCTTCTCCATTTGCTTTTAAAAATCGTCATTGTGCAGGAATAAGATTTTATTATTGATCATTGCTCTTACCTGGAAATGTTCTAGTTTAATATCCCTCTTAAACCAGGATTAAAATTAGAGCTTGTGGAAACATTTATTTGTTATGGGAGACCAACAGAATCAATTCTGACTAAATTAAAACGTTTTGAGATTAAATTGTTTGCTTTGGTGCCTTAATTTGTGAACTAATGACTTTAAAATGCCATCATTAAGCCACATGGTGTATTAAATATATAAGAAGAAAGAAAAACACAAGCTGCATCAGAATGTGAATAAAAATATACAAATAGATCAGATGATTATGCCTTAAAAGTGGGGAGATTTTTCATGAAAGAAGATAAGATCACTTTGCACGGTGTTTTTTTTTATATCTTTAAATGTTACATGTGACTCTGGTGGTTCATTTTTCAATTTTGAAATATCAGGGAAAGCACATGGGCAATACGTTTCCCGAATTAAAAAAACGATTCATTAAATGCTGTAGAAATGCTACCATTCTGTTCTGTGGTGTTCTCAGTCTATATATAACAGTTTGATCACCCTCAAATCTGTATGCTTAAAACACTTTGCTTGAATATTGTGAAAATGGCGCCCTATCTTTGCTTGCTCTTCCTTCTAATCTCGTCTGCAACCGCTTGTGATCGGTGTGTGCACCAATCCAAGGCGTCCCATTTCTCCAGTGATAAAGTTCTTCTATGTAAGTTAACTTTTCCTCTTTGTTTGAAGCTTTTGTATTGTTCATAGCCTTTGATTCAACAAACAAACACAACCCGTATGCGATTTGATGCCCGAAACAAGAAATTGGCACCCACCCAAATGGAATATTACAAGATTAAGTAATGGGTTGATCTTTGATTTGAAAAAAAAATGCAGCTGGTGCTTGTGGGTATGGTTCGTTGGCCTCGAGCTTCTCTACTCGTCTTGCTGCTGCTTCTCCTAGCCTTTACAATGATGGAGCTGGCTGTGGTGCTTGTTTTCAGGTAGCAGCTGCTTATCATAATTTTTCCCTTTTTAAGTTATTTTTCACTCTAAATTATGAACTCTAACTGGTATTCATGATCTTATTATTGCAGATGAGATGCAAGAACACAACCATGTGTACTGAGAAAGGGGTTACAGTGGTAGTTACAGACAAACTCTCCAACAACCAGACAGACTTTGTTCTCAATAACAGAGGTTTCAGGGCCATGGCTCGCGACGGCTTTGCGCGCGACATTTTGAGACTCAAGACTGTCGACATCGAATACAAAAGGTCAATTTTTCTTTTTCGTTTTTTTTTTTTTTATTATAAATTCCTTATAAGTAATAGATTCTACAAGAAAATGCATGAGGTAGTGAACAACCGTTGCCCCCATACATTTAAGGGTCAACAAACATGAGCTAATCTGTTTGATCATGTGGAACAGAGTACCCTGTAACTACAGAAACAAGAACTTGGCAATCCGGGTGGACGAATCGAGTAAGAAACCCGATTTTCTTGCAATCACATTCTTGTACCTCGGCGGTCAAACCGAAATCCTCTTCGTGGATGTAGCGCGGGTGAATCCACCATTCCCTCCCCTTTTTTCGTATACTAGCTATATTCCGTGCCTAAAGGCACGAATGTAACTGTTGATGTCTAATTTTAAATTTAACATACACATAATAACATGTATATATTATTTTACTTAAATTAATTTTCTTCTCTTTAGTTAGAGTTAAACCAAATTATTCTTATGTTAAAATTAATGTTCTAAAATTAAAAATGAGAAAACGTTAAGGGTATAATTGCAATCAATGTCTTTATTTCCTCATCTTTAGCTAGAGTTTAAATCAAATTATCATTAAATTAAAATTAGATTGCTAAAATATCATTAGTTAGAAAATTTTATGGGTATAATTGTAATTGATAATTGTACGTCTCATGTTATTTTTTATTTTTTCTGTTTTTTTATCATAGGGTTAATAAGAGCAAAATAGCCAACTCATTAAAAAAAAAACTCAGGCAGGGGGTCGCCTTGGTAATTTCAAAAATTAGGGGGTGTATGTGGAATATCACTACAATTGAAGGAACGTAAATGAAATTATCCCGACATATAACCATATCATCTATTTCTAAGCAAACAGTTATTCCTAAATAGCAAAGTAAATCTGAGCCGTTCATTCCTTCAAGATTCATTCTGGACTATCGAGATGTTCCAATAGGGAAAAACCTTCCTGATTTATTAATAGATTTTTTATTTTTTTTTAAGTGGAAAGAGAAAAAAATGGATTTTTGTTTGTTTCTTTCTTTCTTTTGCTGATCGATTGTTTTTTTTCTTTTTAATTTAAATTTGTTAGGTTGGTGGGGGGAGCCAGACATATATGTCGAGGAACAGCAGTGCTGTTTGGTACACAGACCGAGCTCCGGCGGGTGCTCTGCAATTCAGGATAGGGATGAGGTCTGGTTATGACATGATCCGGCCGTTGACAGATGAAGTCCTGCCGGCTGATTGGGTGATCGGAGAGATCTACGACACCGGTTTGAAGATCACCGACATTGCACAAGAAATGTGTTCACCCTGTGATGATACCACCTGGGGAGATGATACCACCCTTTCTTCCATGTAAAACACCTCTTCTTTCTCCATTGCTGAGTAATGAAATCTTGAGTGATTGTAATAAGATCCAAAACCATGTATGAAAATGAAATATCAAAAGGAGAGTGTTCTTTAATGTTTTGATGCAACACCAAATAAAGCATGTGTTCGATATATGTGCAGAAACAGAGCATGTGTTCAATATATGTGCAGAAACAGAGCATGAAATTTTTTATTTTTTTTTCTTCTTCTTGAAAAGGTAACAAATTTAAGTAATGAACATTTTTGTCATCACAATCCAAATGTATTAGATTATAAAGTGAATTTCCTTACAAGCAATGGGTTAGCGACAAATTTTTCTTTTCGAGGTTTTGACACTTTGCACCCCTAATATTTGACCATTATATCACTTTGGTCCTCATGATTGCAATTTGAACACAATACTCTGAAGTTCCGTAAAGGACAGTAATCAATCCACTTCAGTCCAAATAAACAACTCTTACAATGTCGGACTATAATGACTCGGACTATAGTGAGATGATTAAGATTGCAACCACGAGGACGAAAGTAATATTGTGGTAAAAACGCAGGGTACAAAGTGTAAAAATCCCTTCTTAAAGGAACAAATGGAATAAACTAGTCAGTGGGAGACAGAGGGTCGGTGGTGACACACACTCAAAAAGGTTTCTACTTTAAATCCCAACGCGTATTTACCCAAATGCGTGTCTCTTGATTTCCCATCAATGCATCTTCCCAAAACCCAAATTTTAAAAAAAAATAAAATTATAATTTAGTTCAGTGCACTGTAATAATGATGAAGGCCCCGCACTTTCCTGGAAAATGCTTACCTCTTCTCTTCTCACTCTATAAAAACAGCGTCTTCTTTCTTCCATTCTTCATCAATTGGATTCAATTCGACTTGAAATTAGTGAAATATTGATTAATTTCACAGAATGGCTCTGTTTCTTTGTTTGTTCTTCGTGCTCATGTCTTCTGCAACTGCTTGTGATCGATGCCTGCATCATACAAAGGCTTCTTATTTCTCCAGTGCTTCGTCAATCTCGTGTAAGTCTTGCGTTTTTTCTTTGTTTGTTTGATGAATAAAGAAATTGGCACCGACCCAGATCAAATTTATGATAAATTATGCATTGGTTTGATCTTTGATTCTTGTTTTGTGGGTGTGAATTTGTGTTGCAGCTGGTGCTTGTGGGTATGGTTCAATGGCGATAGGGTTCAATGCTGGACATCTCGCTGCTGCTGTTCCTAGTATTTACAGAGAAGGAGCTGCTTGTGGTGCCTGTTTTAACGTGAGTTTGTTTTTTATTTAGCTTCTATTGCTCTGTTCTTCAAATTAATGAAGATAAACATGTAAATGTAAATATTTTTTTTTTTTTGCAGATAAGGTGTAAGAATGCAAGAATTTGTAATAGAGAAGGGGCAACAGTTATAATAACAGATTTGAACAAGAGCAATCGGACAGACTTTGTTCTGAGTAGCAGAGCCTTCAGGGCCATGGCGATCAAGGGTATGGATCGAGATATTTTGAGACAGGGGATTGTCGACATTGAATATAAAAGGTAAATTACATGGATAATTTATTGTAATAATGGTTTTTGTTGAACACTTAACAACAACTCGGTTACATGAATCCGAATCTATTTACGTTTATAATGAACGAAGAAGAATCATCCCCATCCTCAGTCAGGTTCAATGTCATCAAATCAGTTTCATGTCTTCTTAAGCCTATCTCCCCCCTAGTATCCCCGCATTCGAACATTTTGTTGTGCTTATATTGGCACATGTCCAAGCCACCCTAATCCCATTTTTTCGCTCATGTTTTTCTGTAAATCTTCTGAAACAGGGTACCTTGTGAATACAAAAACAAGAACATGGCAGTCCGTGTAGAGGAATCGAGCCAAAAACCACACAATCTAGCGATGAAATTCTTGTACCAAGGTGGTCAAACGGAGATCGTCGCCGTCGACGTAGCTCAGGTACGTCAATATTCATGTTTTCCGGCGAATCCAGATGGGAATTTTGATTTTGTTTTTTGGGTTTTGATTAATTTGTTGGGGGTTTGATTAAATGAAGGTGGGTTCGTCGAAGTGGAGCTTCATGAGCAGGAATGGTGGTGGGGCTGTTTGGGAGACGAACAGAGTTCCAGCCGGTGCATTACAGCTGAGGATAGTGGTGACAGCTGGGTTTGACGGGAAGACGGTGTGGGCGAAGAAAGTTCTGCCGTCGGATTGGAAGAGCGGCGAAATCTACGATACCGGCGTCCAGATCAATGAGATTGCACAGGAGGGGTGTGCCCCATGTGATGATTGATGATCTCACAAACCAACCAGCTGGAATTGCTATAAATCGTCTCTCTTGTCTCTAACCAGTTGTGACGGTGGACCGCGACTTTGGTCCAAACCGTCCCAATCTGTCCGCTGTCCATTCCTGATTTGGCCTCTTTTTCTTCATTTAGGAGATTTAATTATTTATTTTTTTGTTTTTTATTAGGGAAGGATATGAGAAATAGGGTTTAATGGGCTGGGCTGGGCTTCCTTCCTTGGGCCATTGGATTTGATTTTGTTTGTTGTACTACAAATGTGGCTTCATTTTCTTTTTTAATTTTGAATATATATATAGAGAGAGAGCTTTCTATTGTTATGATTTTTTATTTTTATTTTTTGGTCTTCCAAAATATCATAAACTTCCAAAATAGTCATCCTTTTATATTAATCAATTAATCTTGTTTTACTTTCAATTTACAAATTGTCATTCTACAAACTTGCAACCGATGATATAAAAATAAAAAATTCATTAAATCAGGGAACAAACGTATCTAAAGAAATCAATATTGTGAACGTTTTCAATATTAAAAAACTAAAAAATATACAATTTTAATTTACACTTCCCGCTCTTTCTTTTTGATATATATATATATATATATATATATATATATATATATATTATTTTTGGAAAAAAATAAATTACAGATTTGTGAATGCTTACACCACTCTCAATTTCGACAGTTTTGGTAAGGAGTGTTTTCTTAAAATATTTGAAGTTCACGTTCTCACTCGTTATTCCCTTCCATAATGAGACTTATTCCATCTTTAGGTTACGAGAGGCTACAACGAACCACGAGTCGACCAACATGTAACGACCTGATTTCCCAGGGCCGTCACGTGATTTCTCCCCATTGGAAGATTCAACTAAAACCGAATCATCAATATTTTTATTCTATACAATTGGATAAATTTTACAAACAACGGAGATAATTTTAATTGTCAATTTCACAACGGTAACTAATAAATATAATAATTACAATTTAAATACAACCGAATAACCAATAATGTATCCCGAATTAATCCAAAAAATTTATCAAACAATGACAACAATCACAAATATCGAATTGATTGATTCAATTTTTACACCGGTAAATAATAAATTCAACTATTACAAATTAATTAGAATTCAACTGAAATTCTTGTTGCCGCATTATTTTTAAATATCCAAATAAATTCCTAACGCCAGTCAATTTAATACTAACGTTTATCTCCTATAAAGAATTCTACTCTACATATTTCACTATTTGTTGTTTTATAAGTATTAACCATATCTTATAAGAAATACCCCCATAATTATTTTGTATAGTTTATGCTAAATATAAATCGTTAAGACAATACCTGATTAGCTAATTGGCCAATTGATCCCGTTATTAATTCACAATCATTTTAGACTATAAAATTTGGCCGTCTCATACAATCCCATTAAATTCTAGTGTCATACAATTACATGGTTAATCCAGTTGATCATAACCTGGCTAATAGAATATTGGGAGAATATAAATATTGTGGAATAGGGTTCTCATGTTAATATTCACCCAGTTTCGGTTTTTCCCCTTGGAGAATTAATACTAAAATCGATTGACAGAATTTTCATCTTATAAAATCTAGTAAATTTTATAATGTGATGGCGACAAGGAATTAGTAATTCATTTTATAAAAAAAAAAAAAAAAAATTTATAACTTTCAAATTATCGCGTCGATTTTATAATCGTACATAATAAATACAATTTTTACAAATAGAATTTCAAATATAATTCTGATCGTCGTTTCTCCTTTTTTTTTTTTTTCATAAATTAACACGAAAATAAAATTTGTCGATTCATCGAATCAATTGTATTTTTAGTACTAAGATGTTAAAATATTCAAATTCAAACCAAAGGGTAATTATCCTATAAATGAATCATGGGAATGATATTAATTATGAATCCTCCTAAATCTTAAACAACTATATATTACTTATCTAACAAGGAATCATCATTCTTTAATTCATGGCCCACCGCATAATATCATCTTCATTTATTTCTTACACCCACACGTTTCAACCCTATTCATACTGGCCTTTACACATGTTACAAATGCAAGGTTTTTGGTTCAAAATTACACACCCATCCCATAAATTTATATAATATTATTATTAATTCCAAAAAAAAATTACACTCATTACCCCAAAAATTATCAAATATTTATTTGTACTATAAATATACAAAACGACCCAAAATATTAAACTTATATTAATTTTCGGAGTATTACACAACATGCCTACCCTAGAATGTTCACCATCCAGGGTAGCGTTTCACCCCGGACAAGCCAACTACAACATCAACCCAGGCATGGGAGATTGGCTCCTCGGCCTCAATTGCCACTGTTGGCTATACTCGGGAGCAGTTGTAACGTCCTCCACTTATTCAGGAAATAGTCGTTAAACTCCCTAAGTAATGGCTCCTTAACTCCAACTATAACATCAACTCAAGCATGGGAGATTGGCTCTTCGGCCTCAATTCCTTACCTCGACAAGGGTTACGACTCCAGGACATGATGCCGCTGTTAGCTCTACTCGGGGGCGGTTGTAACGTCCTCCACTTATTTAGGAAAGAGTCGTTGAACTCCCTAAGTAATGGCTCCTTAACTCCCGACTCCGTAATTATCGCCACATTAATGGTGATATGCCAAGATTCAGCGAATACTTGTTAAACAAGTCTTCGCGCTCATATAAATACCGACATGGGGGGGTCTAACTAGGTACGCAAATGAACTATCACTTGGGTATGTGAATATGGAGAAGAGCATTATTAGTTGGTCTTGCATAAGTGATCGCGCCACAATTGACACGATCTAATATCACTAATCTAAGTTTTGTTATCATTTTGAATAAATTAAATTAGTATAATTAATTTATTTTTGTTGATTTGAAGAATTGGACAAAGAAATACACTTTTTGGAAGCAAAATGCGCAATAAAATGATCAACCGGATAAAAGTCGTGCTTCCTTGCACTAGAATAAAAATATATGTTCACTATTTTGAAAATAACTAATTGCACAGTTTGAATATTGGGTTGGAATAAGTTTCAAATGAAACTAAACTCTCTAAACTTTCCAACGACTGGTCATATGGCATCGGAGCTTATATGAGAAAGATACAGGCGTACGAAGTTGGTCATGTTCATCAGTCAAAAGTGGCGCGCAAGAGCACCCCTTTTGTGCATCCCGGGCCCATGTGCTGGGCCTAACCCGAGCCCTTTTCTTCCTATTCCACAAGGCCCAAACCCCTCTCTTTTTTGCTGTCCGTTGGCCCAGCGCCCCTTCTTTTGCCAAAGCCCAATTGCCTTTTCCTTTATGTTTCATTTTTTTTTTAAAGCCAAGGGCCAGCACCTTTTCTCATTGTTCCTTCGGCTCAGCAAATGACTTGGGCATCAAAGCCCATTAAAGGAATTAGGCTATTTTAGGGCACTAGAACAGAGAGGATGGGAGGCAGCCGGCGGAGGAGAATATTCGACTACCTGTATCGAGATCTAACAATCACATAATCGTATTCTTAGGATTTAATTATTAGTTTAGATGATTTATGTCTAAATTATAATTTACTCTAGATTAGAGTAATATAGGAATTACATACCGAAGATAAACCATGCCAAAGCATAATAATTCTAATCTTTCTAAGTAGTTCTGGTTTGTAATTAGGAACAATCGTTTATACAAATTTGAATTAAAAAAATAAAATACAAGAATAACATAAATTCTAAAATACGAAACCCACAATTCCTATCCGGCTATCTATTTCCATTATTTAGATTTATTATTTATTTCCTTGCAAAACTCAATTGTTATCAAATAAAATAAAAAAAAATAATTGAAATTAATAGTTATAAGACCGATCCCTGTACTTTGACACCCTACTTAAACTCGTATTACATTAGTATAACAATACCATTAAAAGTGTATTATTTTTTAGCGATCAATAAGCAAATAAATGTCTCATATAACTCGAACATTCACATTTTTTTCTGCTATTTTCAATATTTCATACAATGGTTACATTAATTGTTGTGAGCTAATGTGAATGTTCACAATTCTTAATGTGAATATTCACATTTATTGCTTCCCTTAACGAAAAATATTGAATAATTATGAACATTCATGTCATTGTGTACTGTTGTGAATATTCATACTATTTCAAAAAAAATAACTTCTAGTGCATTAGATTTAATAGAATTATCATTGTGAACATTAACGGTGCTATTATACTGTTATGAATGTTCACACTATTCGAAAAAATAACTCGTTTTAACAACCATAATTATATTATAAACATTTAAATTACCTGTAATAATTTATTCCGACATTAAGCTTTACATGCACTATCACATTGGGATATTATCAGTTTTTAAATATGTAAATGAATGTCTCCTTTAATTGTGCACATTCACACCGTTGTGTACTCTTGTGTTCACGCTATCTCGAAACAATAACTCCAAGTGCACCAAATTTAATAGATTTATCATTTTGAACATTCACAATGCTATGTACTGTTATAAATATTTATACTATTCAAAAAAATAATTCGTAAAGCACCAAATTTAGTAGCATTATTAATTAGAACATTTACACTTTCGTTCTGAAAAAGTGTGAACATTCACTCTGTCTTTCAACACACACGCACAAAAACAAATCAACAAAGCTCAAGAACAATACCACCATCGATGAGTAGCGAAGAATCGACTAAACGACGGCCATGGACTGATCGTTCTCGAATTGTATACCCCCCGTTTGGTACGTGGGATTAAACTCGGGATTGGAATGGAGTTGGGAATGACCATTCCATTCCTACGTTTGGTAGGTGGAATGAATTTCATTCCCATTCCTAAGGAATAGCTAATCCCACAACTCATGGGATTAACCATTCCTAAATAAAATCAGGTATTAGGTAATCATGGGATTACCTAATACCACAGCTCACTAATACCGCAGCTCACTTATCCTGGTCGTCGTGTTCATTCTTTCATTCCTGACGGCGCGTTTCGTGAGCGAGAGAGGAGAACAAGTTTGAGCGACGGCGATCGAGCAGGGGAAATCAAGCGACGGCGATCCTTTCGAGCTACGAGCAGGGGAAATCGAGCGACGGCGATCCTTCATCGATTTCACCTTCATGGCCAAGCTATTGAGCTCGAGTCTGGTGAACACGATCCTTCATTCGTGAGCTCAATCATTTCATTCTTCAGAAATCGATGTTTATAACGTAGGAATGGTAATGGTCATTCCAATACCATGTTTAATCCCGTTTGTTACCAAACATAGGAATGGTAATGGTCATTCCAATACCATGTTGAATCCCGTTTGTCACCAAATATAGGAATGGTAATGGTCATTCCATTCCATTACCACATCCATTCCAATACCACACTCATTCCATTCCATTCCAGCATACCAAACGTAGCGTAAAATCCATAATTTTGATATTCTTTTAAGCTCTTTTTGTACATTAATAATTTAGGTTAATGATTCTTGTGGAAATAATGTCCAAAAAGCAAAACTTGTTAGGAGATAATTCAGTTCAATTATCTTTCTGCAACTTTAATAAGTACATATCTAATATCTGTGATTCGATGCTAGTACTTCAACACTATACTACAAAGTTTTACTCTTAAATACGAATATTAAATTTAAGCGATCAAGCACTCCCAGATATAGTCTGAGTAAAGGGTCATTGCTATGTGAACCAACGATTGGTCGCAAACTGATATTGTTTTTCTGGGGCTACTAGAAGGAAAGATAAACTTAAGAAGATATTGGACGAGACTATTAGAATTGATTTGATGACATTAAACCTGACAGAAGTGATGATATTTGGTCGATCATTATGACTTAAACGGATTCATGTAGCCGACCCTACATAAGTAGGACAAAAACTTAGTTGATGTTAATGTATTAATTAAATCTCTCTACTTTAGAATTTGTAAATAGTATTCCAGTTAAATTAGATAAAATATCAATTAAAAGGAAAAATAAGCTAAACTGATAAATAATTTTTTTTATAAAAAATAAAAAAGAGTGATTAATACTTAGAAGGGCAAGTTTGATTGGACGAATGAAAAGAAAAAATAAAAATAAAAAAATGAGAGGATAATATTTTTATCTATTATGAAAGGAAAATTATTTTTTTTAGTATTATTTGGTTGGAAAAAAAAAAAAAATAATAATTCACTTTAATATAATTTACTATTTTACTCTCGAATATTACAAAAATAAATTAAAAAATCGATTATAAAGAATATAATTGTAATTTTGATACCTTTAACTATTTTTTTTTTCAAATTTACGAGGAAAAGAATTATCTTAAAAATTGAGTTTTATCTATTTTATTTTATTGTCATTGATTTTCCATTAAAAATAAATAAAATTAAACTGTGTACTCCAAATAAAAAGGACTAGTGATAGTGACGGAGAGAAGATGGGTGACTGTCGCCGACTTGCCGGAGCCGGCGGTGGTCAATCATTGCGCCACTCTACCGACATCGACATCAATGTCCTTGACCAACCAGCTGCATGCCACCCTCACCCTGTGCTGTGCATGGAGATAACATCTTCTGTCTTTTGCTCTTAATTATGAATTCACTTAACAAAAAGATTTCGATAAAAACAGACAAGGAAAAATCAAGATCTTTGACTAAATAAAATAAAATTACCGCATTAAATTGTTGCATAAATAAAGCAAGAGTTGAAAATTTGCTCTCTAATTTTCCAATTCCAAATGTCAAGCCAAAACAGCATGCGCAAATCTTCTTGCTCTTAAAAGTATTTTATAGATTTTGTGATACATTATATTTTATTAATATTTCCAATGAGATTATTAAATTATTTCAATCACATTTATTTTTTTGCAGTAAGATATTGTCCGGGTCAACTTATGCGCACCTCGACTAATTATCTTTTTTGACGATCTCTCTTTGAAGAATGAAAAAGAGAAAAATACGAATCACTATTTAAAAAAATATTAAGAGAAAACGTGTTAAGTTTGATGAAAAAATAAAATGACAAAATTTTCCCTATTAGAAAAATATTGTTAATCAAATTTTCACACAAAATTGTTAATAATATTTTTAATTTTACGGGATTAAGACGTGTAATTTGACAAATTGACTAGATATACACCCAAAATATATATTTTTCTTTTTAAAATAATTCTCTTCTTCATTATATATTTATTTATTTTTACTATTTAAATGTTATTTTTTATTTAAATTTAGTTGTAGGGCACGACAACTTTAGGTCTTAGGACATTGCAGAGTGTGGTGGGGGGCAATCAAGTTGATTAGGAGGTTCAAATTCCAACATCCAAACGATTGTCCACTGTGCTGTACAAAACAAATCAGACTAATAATTTGTAATCTTTTTACTAAGATTGCAACCCCAAAAGAGATTAAAAAAATATATTTTCCATTATTATTCATTTAATTATGAAAAAATAATAAAAAATGTGTAATCCCCGCAGTACATGAAAAATTTAATTAATAATGAAAAATGTTAACAATTTATAATTTAATTATATAATATGAGTTTTTTATTTTATTTTATTTATATTTATATTAAAATATGTACTTTAGCTAATTAAATTAAATGATTAAATTAAAAAATATAGTGACATAATTTAAGTTGATTTTGTAAAATCAAATTTTGCCCGATTAAAGAAGGAGGTGATGCACGTGTATGTGTCTACAGGACATGATTACTTGCATTAAAATTGATGGGTAGGACTCAGGCAGAGCACCCTATCATGACTTATGATTGAATTTGACTCTTTTTTTAAAAGATAATTAATAAATCTGTATTAATTTCAAACATGATCTTGACTAAAAAGATTATACCAATTTTTAAAAATAAAAGTTAACAAAAAATTAAGTGAAAATGATTTTTTTCTGAGAACAAAAATAATTCATGGGAGGGAAGTATTTTAATAAAATACTATTAAAATAGATTACACAAATCAAAATAGATAGTTTTTCATTATGTGTAGGTAGAAAACCAATGGTCGGTAAAAAAAACAGGGATTAAAAAAAAGACAAAAAGAAAAAAAAACTATATGATGGATTAATGGTCCTAAATAACAATGAATTTGGCAGGTTGTTGCTGGACACGTGTTCGTCCAGGGGCATGGAAAGCTCAAACATTTCTTCCCAAATCACGAAAAATCATTTCTTTTTGTACTTATTTCTTGAGTTTTTAATTATTTTTTTGTTGAGGGGTCTACCCATTGTTTTATATATATAGAGACGCAGCTCAATTTGATTATCTCCACAACGAATCAAAAACCGTATTGTATAGGTGCAGAGAGAGATAGAGAGAAGATGGCGATGGGGCAGGATGAGAAGAATTTGAAATCGAGGTTCCAAAGGGTGTGCGTATTTTGTGGAAGCAGTTCCGGGAAGAAGGATTGTTACAGAGATGCCGCCATTGATTTAGGCGAAGAGCTGGTAAAACATATTCGCCATTTTTATCCTCTTTCCAAGCTTCTCTCTGCTTCTTACCTTGCTCTGTTTTACCATCTATTGTAGGTGTCGAGGAGATTGGGTCTTGTTTATGGCGGAGGAAGCATTGGCTTGATGGGTCTGGTTTCCGCCGCCGTTCACCGCGGCGGTGGTCAAGTTCTTGGGTACGTATACAGATGCACCCACCACGTCTCTTCGTATTTCTCTCTTTCTACATTTTAATCTCTCTCTCTCTCTCTCCCTAATTTCTTCTATTTTGGTTATTTCAGGATCATACCCAGAGCTTTAATGGGCAAAGAGGTGAGCAAAAATATAATCTTTCCCACCATGTTCCCACATTTTAATCTCTTGAGATTCTGACTCCGGCACCCATTTTTGTTTTGTGTAGCTAACCGGTGAAACAGTTGGGGAAGTTCGGGCGGTGGCCGACATGCATCAGAGAAAAGCTGAAATGGCCCGCCTTTCAGATTGCTTCATTGCCTTACCAGGTATATAAATTATATATACACACACATATATGTATATATAGCTTGAAGTTTTATTTCTTCATGAAATCTCTAATTATGTTCTTGTGGTATCAAAATAGGTGGATATGGAACTCTGGAGGAGTTATTGGAGGTGATCACATGGGCTCAGCTGGGTATTCATGATAAGCCTGTAAGTACACACATCTATACACATGGATAGATATAGAGAGAGAGTATGATTGATTGATGTTTTAAAAAATGGGTGTAGGTGGGATTGCTTAACGTTGATGGCTACTACAACTATCTACTCACCTTCATCGATAAAGCTGTTGACGATGGCTTCATCAAGCCTTCTCAGCGTCACCTCTTTGTCTCCGCCCCCAACGCGAAAGAGCTTGTTCAAAAGCTTGAGGTACATTAATTTCCGTTCTAAAAAATCCTTCAAAAATGAACGATTTTTTTTTTTGGTTATTGAATCTTTTGGTTTGAATTAGGAGTACTTGCCAGTGAACGATGGAGTGGTGGAGAAGCTACAGTGGGGGGTGGAGCACCACAACCAGCAGCTGCTACGGCACCAGGTCAATCATCAGTAGCGCTGCCGCCTGCGGCTGCACAACAGGTGGTGGGGATCACCGCTTTGCAGACAGACAGACAGACAGAGATCGTTCTGTAAAGGATATGGCCGTTTTGGGAAATTTGTCTAGGCATGTAGTGGAGGCTGTAGACTTGTGGTAGTAGTAGTAGGTAGGCTAGACCACCCTATATTAATTAAGGTAAATACCAATATTTTTTTGACTGCAGCTTATGATTATGTACTGAGCATGCCCATGGCCTGGCATGGCATGGCTGCATATATATCTGACCACACCAGCCTATATCTACATATATGTATGTGTGTTTATGCCTTGTTTATGAGACAGTAGTGGTTACATGAAATATGAATCCATATTTGGACAGGTTTTAAGAATACGAGGAAGTTGTGCTTGTGGTGTTTAGAGAGAGAGAGAGAGAGCAAAGGACAGAACGCTTAATGCTAGTGTGGTGGAGTGGGGACTGCTGATGATCATCCTCCTGCTGCTTGTTTTTCAGGCAGGCGTGGTCCTGGAATTTTTTGTAGCATTCGGACACGTTGTTTTGCTGCCAAGGTTCGAGAGAGATGAGTGGTCAACTGAAACCAAGACTTGAATTTGATTGTTCTAATTCTTAACGGTTAGCCTTTTCTTTTTGGGTGGTTTGTCCAATATGTCACATATTTGGACGAGTACTATCTAATCGTTGTGATAAATTAGTGTGTCGTGTTTTTTTTTTTTTTTTTTTTAAGCCGAACATGGAAAATTTCTATGTTGGGGATTTCGACACTTTGTACCCGTGAAGTTTGACAAAAATCTTACTTTGGCACCCTTGGTTTCAATTAGAGCATATAACACTTTAAAATTTTCTAATCATCTCACTATATTCGAATTATTCCCTTTACAATTTTGGCTTATGCGTCCTCCGTCGACATAGCCGCTCCAATTCGTCAATTCGTCGTCTCCATCTAACGCGGCTCTCATCTCTCAAGCTCCATGGCCGTCCTCTCCACTTCGATTCACCATGCCGCTTTGAATTCGTCGTCGTCTCTGCTTCGATTCACCATCGCTGCTCCGAATTTGCCGTCTTCTCCGCTCTGAATCACCATCGTCGCTTTGAATTCGTCTTCTCCGCTCCTATTTTGCTAGATCTAACCAGATCTAGCCCTCGCATTCTCTCTGTTCTACTGCCGGCTACCCTCGCCATTCTCTCTCTCTCTTCCACCGCCGCCCTCCCTATTCTCGTGTCCCTCTTGTGTTCCACTGCCACCCTCCTGTTCTCTCTGATCGTCGGCCTCCACCGCAACCATCACTCAGTTGAACGATTTCGCATTTTTTTTTCTTTTTTGCTTTGAATTTCAATAGATGAGATAATTATGCATTTTAACTATTTGCTTGAGAGGTGGAGAAAAAAAAATTGAATTAAAATTTTGATATTGTTCAAAATAGCCAATTAGATTCAAATAAGAATTCTTAATTATTTCATTTAGCTGATTTATTTGTCGTTTTATCCATTGCTCGCCGTTGTATGTGCAATTGTTTATGTTATGGTTCATCAAACTTAACTAATAAAGTTAAGTGGATATCCAACGATTTGTTAGTGGATATTTACTTATTGTTTTTTAGTGGATATCCATTGATTGTGTACTTTTGAGTAGAATTTAAAATTTTGCATACTTGTAGTATATGTTCGGCAACTTCTGAAGACCGTTATGATTCTGGTATTAATAATTTGATATTAAATGTTATTCCAGTATATGTTGTTGTGATTATACGATATTATATTTTTATTATGTTGTAATTTTCATGAGTTATTGATTCCTATTTAATCAATTCAAACCAATATGAGTTGGTCCAAGCAGAAGGGACATGGACTCCTTAAGCAAGTTGTGTATGGAAATGCTCTGTTGGGAGAGGTGTCCCGTTTCTGGCGCTTGACAGTATCTCTAGGAATTAATTTTCGCCGACCGTGGTACGGGGATACCCTGGAAACCGAAAGAAAAAATTTAATGAATTCAAGCTTGATCAATTTACCAGTGGCTTACCAGCTTGATTGGTTGTTGATGATTCTTGTTTCCCCATACAAGTCTTTTCCCTCACTACCTTTTCAGATGCTTAATTGTTTAATTTACTCATCATTGTTGTTGTTATATTCCAATCCTGTTGCCTTGTGTTTTCTCCCTCCTTTCATGGTTCTTACTGATGCATATTTTGTTATATTTTGAGATATGTTCATGTTTTTTTTTTTCATTTTATATATATATATATATATATTCTGGAAGAACCATCACGACGAAACAAACTGATTTGTTATTTTTTCAATTTAATTATTTTTAGTGGATTTCTAGCGATTATTTTTAGTGGAAATCCACTTGATAATTCAATATAATTTTTTATTTTTGAATGTAATCTGGGTTCTCCATTTAATTTTCACTGGATTTATTTATGAGATTGTGGTAAGTTGATGGTTTGTTTAATAGTGATTTGGTTTTTGAATATCTCAATTCATAATTTTAATTTTTAGGTTTTATAATTTTTAGTGGATTTTTACTTGATTTTTAGTGGATTTCTGCTTAATTATTAAGTGGATTTATTTAAGTGATTTTACGGGTATTTCGGGTATTTTAAAAAAAAATATATATATATTTTGAATAAAAAAAAGAAAATTCAATGGAATTTTTATTGAAAATTAAAATTGAGGGCATTTATGATATTTTAAAAGGAAGCGTATATTTTTAATGAAGAATAAATTAATTAATTTTTTTATTAAAATATTAAATTTCAGTGTAATTTTGAAAAATTAAGTGGATTTTGTGTATATAAAGGAGAGATAATTTTGGAATAATAATTATTTTGGTACTTTTGAACAAGTTTAATTTTAGTAGTCCTTAGAAAATTTTTTTTTTTTATCTTTCAGGACGTCTAAAAAAAAAATTCTAAAATATATGCATGAATAAAATTTTAAAATTGGTTAGAATCTGATAAGCACACAATTAACCTTCAATATAGAGATGAAATTAATGCGGTTAATAATTATGGGGTAAAAAGTGTAATTTAGTCGATAGATGTACAAGCAATTAAGGAGGTGATGCAATTTGTGAACTAATTAAGAAATACACGTACATGCATGCATTACAGACACAGATTTAGAGAGAGAATTTTGGCAAGTGATTAAATTTGTCCATAAACCAAAACCTTAAATATTAGAATAATGATCTAGAGAGAGAGGGAGAGAGATGGGAAGTAGTAAGAAATTGGTGTGTTTATCTTCCACAGGAGGCCTACTGCTATGGCCGCTGCTTTTGGTGTGTGGTTTTATTATTGCCTATTTGGAGGCTTCAAATTCTTCTTTCAAGCTCTCCGCTTTGTTTTTTCCTTCTTCTTCTTCTACTTCTACGGAGGCTCCGTCTTCCCCTATAACACAACCTGTAAGGACTTCAATTCTCACTTAATTTAATACACACTGCGTGTGCCAAATCTATAAATGGGTCGCGTCCAAAAGGTAAGTCTGGTAGAAAGTTCGTTAGAGAGTCTACACGTGTCACGGGTGTGTGCGTTGCTAACAAACTAATGATTACGTACTCTTTTTCCTTTTTTCGGTCGGAGGAAGGACTATAAATGTCCAAATTGGCGTGAGACGAGGTATGCACAATTTACATTTAGCTTAATTAAATTAAAAATATAAGTGACATAATTTAAATTGATTTTGTAAGATGAAGTTTTAGCCAATTAAAGAAGGAGGTGATGCACGTGTACGTGCCTACAGGACATGATTGCTTGCATTAAAATTGAGGGGTAGGACTGTGTAAGAGCTCAGGCAGAGCACCCTACCATGAATTAAGATTGAATTTGACTCTTTTTTTTTTTTCTTTGTTTTTTTAAAGATAATTAATAAATCTGTATTAATTTCAAATATGATCTTGATTTAAAAGATTATACCAATTTTAAAAAATTAAATTTCTCAAAAAATTGAGTAAAAATAATTTTTTTTTCAGAATAAAAATAATTTAAAAATAAAATATTTTAATAAAATAGTAGTCGGAGAATGGGCCTTCTGGAGAAATGATTAATCGATATACGTGTAAATTATTTGGATAATATATTATCATAAAAAAAAATAAAAAAAAAATAATATATATATATATATATATATATATATATATATATAGAGTAGTAGTGGGAGGGAGAGCAATTTGTGGATTAATGGTCCTAAATAATAATATCTGAGGGTTGATGATTACTGATGAACAGAGCGTCTTTAATGAATTTGGCAGGTTCTTGCTGGACACGTGTTCGTCCAGGGTATGGAGGCACAAAAAATCATTTCTTTTTTGTATTTATTTCTTGAGTTTTTAATTATTTTTTATTGAGGGGCCTACCCAATATTTATACATACACACATATATATAATAAATGGATTCTATCCGACCTATATAATTGCGACAGACAAAGGTTGAATTGTTGTTGTATATATATAGAAGCAGCTCCATTTGATTTTCTCCACAAAGAATCAAAAACCATATCGTATAGGTGCAGAGAGAGAGAGAGAAGATGGCGATGGGGAAGGACGAGAAGAATTTGAAATCGAGGTTCAAAAGGGTGTGCGTATTTTGTGGAAGCAGTTCGGGGAAGAAGGATTGTTACAGAGATGCCGCCATTGATTTAGGCGAAGAGCTGGTAAAACATATTCGCCATTTTTATCCTCTTTCCAAGCTTCTCTCTGCTTCTTACCTTGCTCTGTTTTACCATCTGTTGTAGGTGTCGAGGAGATTGGGTCTTGTTTATGGAGGAGGAAGCATTGGCTTGATGGGTCTGGTTTCCGCCGCCGTGAACGGCGGCGGTGGTCAAGTTCTCGGGTACGTACCACCACTTCTCTATCTACGTTTTAATCTCTCTCTTTCTCCCTAATTTCTTAAATTTTGGTTATTTCAGGATCATACCCAGAGCTTTAATCGGCAAAGAGGTGAACAAAAATATAATATTTCTACCTATGTTCTGACATTTTAAGATTCTGACTACGGCACCCATTTTTGTTTTGTGTAGCTAACCGGTGAAACTGTTGGGGAAGTCCGGGTGGTGGCCGGCATGCATCAGAGAAAAGCTGAAATGGCCCGCCTTTCTGATTGCTTCATTGCCTTACCAGGTATATAAATTATACACACGCACACACATATATGTATATATAGCTTAAAGTTCTATTTCTTCATGAAATCTCTAATTAAGTTCTTGTGGTATCAAAATAGGTGGATATGGAACTCTGGAGGAGTTATTGGAGGTTATCACATGGGCTCAGCTGGGTATTCATGACAAGCCTGTAAGCACACACACATATATAGATAGATATATATAGAGAGAGTATGATTGATTGATTTTTTGAAATATGGGTGCAGGTGGGATTGCTTAACGTTGATGGCTACTACAACTATCTACTCACCTTTATCGATAAAGCTGTTGACGATGGCTTCATCCAGCCTTACCAGCGTCAACTCTTTGTCTCCGCCCCTAACGCTAAAGAGCTCGTTCAAAAGCTTGAGGTACATAATGCATTAATCTCTGTTCTAAAAAATCCTTAAAAAAATGAATGTTTTTTTGTTTTTTGATTGAATGTTTTGGTTTGAATTAGGAGTACGAGCCAGTGAATGGGGTGGGTGCGAAGCTACAGTGGGGGGTGGAGCAACAACAACCAGCAGCAGCAGCAGCAGCGCCACCAGGTCAAGCAACAGCAACGCCGTCGCGTGCAGCTGCACAACAGGTGGTGGGGTTCACCGCTTTGCAGACAGAGATCGCTCTGTAAAGGAAATGGCCTTTTTGGGAAATTTGTCTAGGCATGTAGAGGAGGTTGTAGACTTGTAGTAGTAGTAGTAGTAGGTGGGCTAGACCACCCTATATTAATTAAGGTAAATACCAAATATTTTTTTGACTGCAGCTTATGATTATGTATTGAGCGTGCCCATGGCCTGGCTCCATATATATCTGACCACACCAGACTATATATATAAACATATATGTATGTGTGTTTATGGGACAAGTTTTTAAGGAAGGAGTAGGACAGTGGTGGTTATATGAAATATGAATCATTTTTGGACAGGCTTTAAGAATATGAGGAAGTTGTGCTTGTGGTGTTGAGAGAGAGAGAGACGGACAGAACGCTGAATGCTAGTGTGGTGGTGTGGGGACTGCTGATATTGCGTCTAGTTTGTGCTGATTATGATCCTGCTGCCTGCTTATTTGTTTTCAGGCAGGCGTGGTCCTGGAATTTCTTTGTTGCATTCGTACACCTTGTTTTGCTGCCAAATTATATATATATATATATATATATATATATATGTAGAGAGAGAGAGAGAGAGAGAGAGAGAGAGAGAGAGGGTGATGAACTGAAACCAAGAATTCAATTTGATTGTTCTAACCATTTCAAAATTGTAAACCCAACATCTAAAATTTCTAATTTCTATCTCAAAACTTGTAACTTAGTAACTTAGTGGATGGTTATCTAGGTGGCGTTTGGTAATTGTTTCTGTTTCTATTTCAGCAGTGGGATGAGAATTTTGTTTCTTTTTTGGGAGTAGAATCGCGTTTGGTAACGATAAATTTTTTTGTTTTGTTTTGGGAATAGAATTGCGTTTGATAACGATTTTATTCTAAAATTAATTTATTTATTTTTTTGGAGTTTTTTTTTTTTGTTTTGGCTGTGGTGGCGGCGACGGTGATCGGCCGACAACGGTTGCCGGAGGGGACCGGAGACTGCCGCCGGAGTTTCCCGGAGATGGCCGGCGACGGAGGTTCCTGAGGTGGCCGGCGACCGTAGTCGGAGGTCGCCGGAGGCGGATGGCGGACAGTGGCCGGCTGTCGGACGGCGGCGACGGCGGGTGGTGATCGGCCGGCGAATGAATAATGCCAAGTGGTTTTGGGAATGGAATGAGTTGAGAATTATGAAAACAACTTTTTTTGTTTCTCATTTCTTAAGAAAAAAAATTGGCACAATTCTCAAATGGGAATGGAATGGAAACGAAAACAAAAATTATCAAACGCTATTTTCAAATAGAATTTTCAAAAATCTGGAAATTGAATAGAAAATTCTGGAAAGGAATGGGTTACCAAACGGGGCCTAGTTCTTTTATAGAAGATTTAGTTCAAGCTTTCCACCAACATAATGTAGAGAAAAAGGAAAATTTTTAGATTTGGATTTTTGACACTTTGTAGCCCTAAAGTTTGACAAAAATCTTACCTTAGGACCCATTCCATTATCGCTTTTACAATTTTATGGGTATTTTGAGGCTATTTTCTTTGTATTCTTCTTCATCTATGACTATTCGGAATTCGAAAATATAACTATAGTAAAATACAAATACATGTTTTATTTTTTTGATAAAATTGTAAAAGACAAACAAATAATGAAAACATCCTCAAAATTCTCTTAAACATAGTAAGGTATATGATTAGTGACGATTTGTCATCCAACATCATAGTGAGACTACTTATTTCATTACGAAATTTTAAAATGTGTTCAAATTAAAAATTTAAAGATCGAACTAAAATAATGGTAAAAGCGGTGCAAAGTGTCAAACCCCCTTATAGATTTGGAGTATGACTTGCATTTGGACTAAAAATTCATTGACGTGAGCTATAACTTAACGACAAGACCCTTTTTTTTTTTCTTTATAGTCGATATGAAAAAAACACAACCCATGCTTTGAGTGAGTAGGTGTGATCATGGGCGGGGTACGACCTGGGCTCTACTTAGAATATTATAAAAATTTATTAGGACCAAGTTTAGACCTGGTCCTATCATCGAGATTTATAACTAGGAGTGTGCAGTGGTTTGGTTTAAACTGCCAAACCAACCCCAAACCGTCAAACCGCCCCAGTTACGAAGCCGACCGTTAGTAACCCGCGCATGCGTGGGTGTTGATGCCTCACCTTGCACAATGGTCGGACGGGGGGCGGGTTATATTAATTTTGTAGCGGGTGAACCCGCCCCACCCGATGAATGGAGAAAACCCACTTTTTCTCAGGTCTTCAGTGTTCACTCCCAGTCCATCCGTAGCCGCCTTCTCACGAAACCTTACTCCTTCCTAATTCGTTTCTTTCCTAATTCATCACCGAATTCCATATTTCTTCCTAACTAATTCTTTCCAAAGGCTAATTGGAAATCGATTCAAACCCTAATACCCTATATTAATACCGTAATCGATGATGTGTAGCCTACAAAGTCGAAGGCTGAAATTGGGAACATATTTGTTCTTAATTCTTGAGTTCTTTCTTTTGTTCAGCTTCCAATTGCTTCAATTAGGGTTGCAACATACAATTTCGAATAGGAAGAAGCTGAAGAACAAGTATGTTCAATTTTCTTTTAGTTTCTGATTTTTGTTCGCAGATCTATTCACGTCTGATTGTTATCTGTTCGTGCTTATGTTCATATTTTGTTCTTGTCTTGTTCATATTCTGTTACGATTAGTTTTCATAGATTTCATGTTCATATTTTGAGTTTTTGATGATGAAGTTTTTGATCTAAGAATGAAGTTTTTTTTTTGATGAATCAAGTTCTTGTATCATCAAATTTTTCAGTTTGCATTCTTGATTTTGTTTTTGTTTCATGTTTCTGTTTTTGATGATAAATGAAGTTCTTATTTTTCATTTTCCAATTTTGCAAATTTGTTTCATGTTTCTGATGGTTATTTGTTCATGCTTCTATTCATATTATGTTCTTAGTTTGTTCTTATCTTGGACAATCCGAAACAGAAATTTTATCAAAAAATTGAGTTCCAGTTTGCGTTCTTGTTTCTATTTCATGTTTCTGTAAAAAAGATTAATTCTTAATTCTTGTTTCTGCTTCATGTTGCTGGTTTCTCTTTCATGTTTCTGTTTAAGCATAGTTACTGTGTTTCCGTTTCATTTAAGCAATATTTATTAACCCAACCCGAAATTAGTTTCAAACCGCATACTATTGGGTGGTTTACGGCTTGAAGTAGCCAATCCGCATTCTTCAACCTGCCCCAACCCGCACACTATTGGGCGGTCCACGATTCAAAATAGTCTAAATCGCATAGTAACGGTTTGGTCTGCGGTTTTAGCCCAACCCGACCGCCGCACACCCCTATCTATAACTTTGTCTAAATATGCTCACGATAAAATGTCTCAAACCCAATCCCGACTTTGGGTCAGTCCAACCCTATAATTTCTTTTTATAAATTAAAAAATAATCATTGAAATAGTAAGTAAAAAATTAGAAAATATATTAATTTCAAAATTAAGTTCTTCCAAATATAGGTTTAATTGAGAATGCAATGAATATGAAAATCAGGATAAATTTCTTATATATATATATAAATGGTTGGGCCAGACCGACTTTAAAAAAAAATGATCATGTCCAAATTCGGCCCTAAAAATGAGCGAGTGTAAATCTTGAGACCCTATCCCTCTCCATAAGCTTAAATATTAAGCCCAAGTCCAAAAAAAGAGCTAATAGGTTGGGTGTGTTGGGCGGGCCTCCGAGCCATGATTGAGCAACCTATTATTTTGGGTCCCAAAATCCCATAAATACTTAAGTTTTAACTCACTATTATTAGTTGATCAATCAAAGCCCACTATATATATTGCACTGGTAATTAATCAATGGAAACACAAAAAACTCAACTACCCACTACTTCAACAAAGAGATATACACGCTCACAAATAAGCCATGTGAAATATAATAGTGGAGTTCTGTTGAATTTTTTTTTTTTCTTAAAATCCAATTGGGCTGAAATTTATGAGATTTATCTTAATTAAAGTTTTACATATGGGTTTATTGCAAAAAACACAAAAAAATTCAAAGATATACACATTTACATATAAGGCATGCAAACTGTAGAAGTGGGGTTCTGTTGAAATAAAATAAAATAAAAATTCTAGTTGGTCTGAAATTTATGATGTTCATCTTAGTTAATGTATTACATATGGCCTTATGGCAAAAAAAAAAAAAACAAACATATTTTTTTAATATCTCCTAAATTTGACAAGAAACATTCATGCAAAGATGTGCTTGGCGATCACTAGAGGGTTCTCCAGAATCATGGTGGAATCAGCTTCGGAGGAAACTGTGAACCTCATCAAATGAGAGTGTCCTTAAAATCATGTTTTTAGAAAATGGATCGTAGAGTGCAAGCATATTATTGAAACCCACAACTTCGTGATACAAGCTATTATAATGACCAATAATAGATGTCCTAACTACCTAGCTTAGATGAGAACAAACAGTGGATCGGAGATGCACTACCTGGAAAAACCCCCGGAGGGATTGGAGAGACTTCTTATAGACGAGAATACGAGATGAAGAGCGAGACCCGCTCCCGTAGTCCTTAGTTTTTGTGTTTGCTTTTCTTTACCAGAAAAAAATAAAAAATATTAATGTAAATTTTTATTTTTATTTTAATCAATGAAGTATTGAAATACACATTTAAGAGCGACGTCGTTTTGCAATTAGAATAGGGCTCTAAATTACAGTTTACACAGCTGAATTGCGGTGTCTTTTGGTCCCAATTTCTCTCTACGTTGATGGCGGCTTCATCGACCTCGCTGTCCTCCTCTTCCTCCGATTCATCATCGTCTTCTCATCGTGACCGTCGCCGCCGTCGTCGGCACCGCCGAGAGAAAGACAAAGATCGAAGCAGGGAAGCTGTCAGGATCCGCAAGAAGAGTCGCCCCCACACCAAACGTCGTCGCAGGCATCATTCCTCCGACGATCACTCTTCTTCATCATCTTCCTCCGAAGATTACAGGTACCCTTTCCCTCCCTCGTACGGATCCATTTGGAGGCTTACCTATGATTCCCGATCCTTCTAATATTGTTGTGAGGATGGATCGTATAATTTATCAATTATGTGAAAACTTAATCTTTGACCGGACCGTTCTATATTCTCTCTCGTACCGGCCGGCTGGCCGCAATATTTAGCGATTTGGATGAAAATCCGCACACATTTTTAGGCATCTAAATCTTCATGCTGCTAGACTATATAATACATTCTATTTATCTGTTCAAATTATAATCTCATGCAATTTGATGATCTAATTAGCTCTTGGCCCATGGAATCATCAACTGACAGTGTGTGCCAGGAATGGCAAAAATGACTTTGGAGTGAACCTCTAGGGCATTGATACGAAGCTATAGGAGGCCATTTATGCATTCTACAAATTCATTATTTGAAAATTTGTAAAATTTTGACGATCATATAAAGAGCATGGCTATTATTGAACATAAACTTGATTAGATAATGCATTCATATTGGTTAAAATACCGGCTAATAGATATTTAGAATTATACTCCAACCATGAAGGCCAAATGAATTTGCTATTGGTATTTCAATTTTAATTTTGGCTAAGTAATAATTTACCTAGTGGGTTGGAGTAGATAATATTGTTGTTGAATAGGCAAATTGGTAGTTAAATGTTCCCACCAATTTTTAGCTAACGCCTCCACCTTAGGTAGAAATGACTCTTGAGATGGCTATTAGGTAAAATAGCTAAAGTGATGGCTCTTGGGTTAGAGTTTGAATTTTTAAGTTTGGTTAAGTAAAATGATAATTACCCCAGTTAGCTTTAGAGTTGCTCTAAATTGTCTATCATGTTGCTGGTATGGCTTACATTTTGCATTAATATGCTCTGAATTCCTCTTTTGCCAATTCTATCTATTTACCTTTAGTTTTTCTTTTCATAAATGCAAACTTGTCAGTCTTAACTCTTACCATTGTGGAACGAGGACTAAGCTCTTCAAACTCCAAAGTGATAAAAAATCTTATCCGTTATTACACCGTCATCTAGCTAAATTTTTTAACTGGGTTGCAAATTTGACACGTTGTTGAAGGTGTGTCCTAGTTGTTTTTTAGTATCTGTACTTATATTAACAGGATTTTCAGCAACCTTTTTGGCTACCTAGCACAGCTCTCCTCTTTTATCTGGATTGGGACTTACCCTGTGAAAGATCAGACAGTGCACAATATAGACAAGGTTAATCAGTATCGTCTTTGCCTGTTTGTGCTTAGATTGCTCCTTAGATGCTTTCCTTTCCTTGGAAGGTGCATATATTGGTTACCATATACCAAAGTGATTGCTCCATCTATATTCAATTATCTAATGCAGTTTGTATGAATTTCAACCTTCATATTAGCTGAACAAGACATATTAATGCCTTAGGCATATTAACCCGAATGGTAAAAGTTGGCTATTGATGATGGCCTTACCAGTTCTTTGTTTGGCGCAGTTCCTCTGACAGTGATCGTGAAGCATCTAATCAGTCGAGAAGACACAAAAACAATGACACACCTAAGAAGGTATTTTTTTGGAACTACTAGTTTTACTTTTCGCTAAAATAGTCTGCTTGTGCATATCCCCCATTGGTTGCCTTCCTTTACCTTTCAGAAAAGGGATAAAGACAAAAAGAAGAGTCACCGCCATAAACGTCATAAGCATAAATCTAAGGAGGTAGCATCACTGCTCTTTCTTTACTTCCCTTTCGAGAAAGAATTGTCCGAAAACTTACTCTGCTAAAGGGTGTTGTGATTTTTTGCTTGTTTTAAGTGCATTATGTGTTGGATTGATGAGGTGCTTAATAATACTTTCTGCCTGTTTATGGAATGGCTCTGCATAATTTGAGCTGGGGTCTGTGACATGATGACTTGTGCTGGATTATCTTGCTTGGCTTTGTCCTGGCATGGGAGCGATATATAGAAGCAGCAGGAAGAAAGAAGTAGCGGCCCTGTGCAACTTTCTAAGGTTTTTCCCCTTGTAATTTCACTTGATTAAGATTTATATTTTCAACCTTTTCCTTTCTATTGAGAGAAACAAGCTTTATATTCCGTTTTAATCCAGTTTTTAGGCCGTGATAAAGAAGATGGTGTTCGTCGCAGTGCTGTTTCTGGAAAGAAGGTAAGTTTTGTGATGGGGATTAGACTTTTTGCACCCTAAAGTTTGATCATTATTTCACTTTGGTCCCTTAAGCTTCTTAATCATCCCAGTCCAAATCAATAGCTCCTTTACAATTTTGGATGGCAAACCGTCACGTACTGTGCACTGAACTATTTTTAAGAGTACCTTAAGGGCAATATCCGTCTTTTTCATTTGCCCTTCATAAAATTTCTATAAAAAAAACTTGTATATATTTGTATATATTATGTTATTTTGACTTCTCAATACTTGGGATGGAAGGAGAATGGGAGGAGGGAAGAGAGGCTGGATATGCCTGTGAAATCCCTTAAAAGCGGACATTCGCGGCAAGTGACTATTTTTTAGTCCGAAATTCCAATGGAGATAATGACTTGGACTGTGGTGTGATAATTAGGAACTTTAAGATGTTATACGTTCAAATTTAAACCATGGGACCAAAGTGAGATACTTGAGGGGGACAAAGTATCAAAACTCCCTTTGTGATCATAAAATTTTGAACTGAACCATGGAAGATGGCCTATTCACTTTCATCCGTTTTTTAGATCATGTTGAAGCTTGACAAATCGAAGGAGGATAAGGTTGCAGACGATAATCGAAATGAACTGCTGAAATTCTTGAATGCAAGTTATGATTAATTTATCTCTATCTTACTATTATTTTGGCAATATGATGATGCTATATATTACATGTTCTTAATATTTGTCAAGTTGAACAATCTTCAGTATTTGGATACATGCATTAGATGTTCTTGTACCTTGTCCTATGATCACAATGTCATTTTAGTGGTTTTTTCAAACCATTTTTTTTTGTTTATTTTATCAACTAATGTTGCGGCGGATCCATAAAATTTACTTGCCCGAATGGGTGGGGTGTTTGTAGATATTCTTTAGGGAGTGTATTAGAATTTTTTATAATTCAAGGACCGTTTATGCAAAATTTAAGGAATTTTAAGTTATTTTTTTCTAGAAGTGCAGAGGTAGTAGTGAAAAATAAGGTTGCGTTTGGGTAAGGTATTTGACAAATCCAAGAGATTTGTTAAATGATGGGATTTTGAAATTCCATCATTTTCAAATCCTTTGTGTGGATACTTATTTTAACTGAAGTATTTAATCGTGTAATTTTATGATTTTATTGTTTGAATATGTGAAGTATTTGTAAATGAAATTTTCAAAATACAAAAAAAATTGTCAAAATTCACAATATAACAAAGAATCATAGTCAATCCAAATTCACAAAAAATTGACAAAAATCTCAAAATTCATAAAAACGATGACCAAATCGGACGAAGACGACGATTGACCAAGTCTAGGATCACAAAGAACCCTAATCGGACTACCAAATTAGAGGAAGACGACCAAATCGAACCCTAATTGACCAAATCGAACGAAGACGACGGTGACCTATGAAAACGATGACGACGCCGACCTGCGAAGACAACCAAATTGGAGGAAGGATGACGATGCGAAGACGATGACGACAACGACGTGCGAAGATGAAGACGACGACGATGGACGAACTTGCAGACAATGGTGAAATTTGAACCCTAAAACCGACGAGACTACTTGCGAATGAGGAGGGGCGTTGTCGTCGGTCGTCGCAAGGACGGGTGTCATCGGCGGAGGAGGGTAGTCGTTAGAATTGCTCAGTCGCGTTGATAGAGTGAAATTTGTGAAATCCTTTGGACGAACTTGTAGATGGTGGTGAAATTTGAACCCTAAAACCGACGAGACTACTTGCGAATGAGGAGGGGCGTCGTCGTCGATCGTCGCAAGGACGGGCGTCATTGGCGGAGGAGGGGAGTCGCAAGAATTGCTCAGTCGCGCTGATAGAGTGAAATTTGTGAAATCCTTTGGTAATTAATTAGATGGAGGAGAGAGAGGGCAAATTCGTCATTCGGTTCAGACCTAATAGGGCAAATCGTGTGTTTTTACTGCTATAAATAAGTAGATGCTAGGGTTAGCTGTGCATAAACATGGAGCGTCTGCGTTGCAGCCTCCAGCTTCGATTTGATTCGTTTCCTTCTTCGATTATTCGGTTATGGCTTTTAGCTCTTTCGATCGCCATTACTGTGTCGATATGAGTTTCTGTTTTAATTTTTCTGGATAATTGTCGTCGCACATAGTTCTTCTTGGGAAGCTTCTCATGATTTCCAGGATTTTATGTGTGCGTAGAGGAAATATCTCATCATCCAATCTGCTTGAGCCTTCTTCAATTACAATGATCCATGGAGTTGCGCTTCAATGTAATTGGATGACATTTCTGAGTCTGATTTCTAGTTTTTAAAATTTGATTTGCCTGAAATTGTTTTCCGATCTGCGAAGATGAATTCGCAAAGGTTCAATTATTAGATGATTTGTGAGATCAATTATTGTTTGACATGTGTTGGAAAGCAATTAGTAGCACATTTTAGTAGTCCATTTGATGTTACGATTTCCATTAAGGAACTAATGAATCAGTAGCGTTGGACTTTGAGCTTGCCGACGATCGGAAAAATGACTGACTTCACAGGAGTGGGCATTTTTTCAGGTGAGAAGAAATTTCATTGCTGATAAATGAAAAAATCGGTAATTAGAGGTTTGATAATTGAAATTATTTTGATGATAGTAATTGCATTAATAAAGAAGATGTTGAGTTTATTTCATATTGGATATAGAAAGAGTATTGGATGTAGAAAGAGCTGGTGGTTAAGTTATAAATGTAAAATGAGCTAATGGTCAAGTTATAAAAAGTTATAAATGTGTGAGATTACGTCAAGAGTACGCATACCCTTAGTTATATTGACTCCTTTGTTGGGAGTAGTTATTAGGGATGTCATAGTTGGTGTAGGGTTCAAATTCCACCGGGTGCGAGTGGAAAAAAATAAAAAATTCAAAACCAAAATCGTTTAAGGCTGGCAAAATAGGTGACAAGTTGTATAACAGGTCATTACATGATAATATGAAACATGATAAGACCCAAACACGAACACGACACGATAAACATATGTTGTCAGACTACCCAAACATGAACACGACATGATAAATTATCGGTATGCTTTAGATTATTAATTAATTCCATATTATTGTAATTATGTGAGATTTAATCAACATGTGGTATTAGAGCTTACATAGATGATTTAGGATCTACAATTGTTTTTTGAATTTTTTATTTTATTTTTTGTTCATTCACGAAACCGAAACTTGGGGCCATGATTTCATGAGATTTTTTGTTTTGATTAACAGTAAAATATTAAGGCTTTTGTTCCTCTTGATTCAAGCTTTAAATTGACATCTTATGCGTGTCATTTGGTTCGGTAATTGACGAGTATTTCAACTTCGGAGTTTCAGTTACGAACCCTAGAAAACTCTCGAACAGAAACTTGGAGCCATGATTTCACATGATTTTTTGTTCGATTAACTATAAAACATTTGGGTTTTTTCCCTCTTAATTCAAGCTTAAAATTGATATATTATACGTATAATTTAATTCGGTAATCAGTGAGTATTTCAACTCCAAAGTTTCGGCCACGAACCTTAGAAAAATCGAGATTTACTTTACAAATTGACGAGTTTTTAGTTCAATGATAATATCTTGTATTTGAACCAGAGGCTCACTTTTTGTAAGTAAGAGAGGATGAACTGGTTCGCTTGAAGAGAATTATTTCTATGATTAAATCAGAATCAGGTTGTACATGAACAGATTAAACGTTTTAAATAGTTTTTAAATTAATATTAGGTATAAACCCATATAAAATTCCGTAGAAATAAGGGTTAAAATCGAGTTTTGGGTTTTTGCAATGGAGGTGAAAAAACCGCGATTTGTTCTTCAATTTTGGTGATGATTCTCTCATTTTTTCTTCAATTAATTGTTATATACATATTCGAAATAAGTGGATCTACACAAACCCAATAAAAAATTGTAGAAAAGGTCGCGTTTTTAGGAATTGAGTATATCGGGTCAAAACCGGGTCGCGTGACCTGGTGGCAGACTCGGCTAGAGGTTGAAGATGACCTCTTGCCGGGCCCTAGAAGCCCCACGTAATCACCTAATTGGGCAATCTTAAGAGCGTACTTCCTTGTATTGTCTTGGTGCAATCAAGATTAAATTTAGAATTTAATTCTTATTGTGTTTTTCAGGAGAGTCGAATCCTATATTGACAATAAAACGGGCAACTTCTCTTGCCATCCATAGTCTTCTCTTGCTAACCGAATTAACACTTCATGGATAGGAATTTAAATATAAACAAAACGCCTAACATATGCATGTTTTTTCTTTTGGTGCAATGGGATAATTAATGCGCGATTCAACAAGCATTAATCTAATCATTTCGCAACTATGCTCTTTAGCTTCTTTAACTCTACCTCAATATAAATCCTACTTGAAATTCTCTGAAACATATTTTTTCTCAAAACCATGGTGACTTATTCTCACATCAGGAACCCAACCACCGGTGTCGAAACCTTGTTTTGCAAGGATAAGTCAGTGAAGTCAACCTGGTAGAGTTCAACCATATTGACTGTGATCTACCGAACTAGATTTTGGAATCATCAGTTTGACGTCGTCTGTGAGAACGACTAATTTCTTACAAATCTCATCAACTACGTTAATGGTTACTTCGAGATCTGAAATCATGACGAATTATCAAGAAGGAAAAAAGCAGCCAATCCACATGGTTGATCACGAAGCTGGTCTATCTGGGAAGTCACATTCGCTCCCCACGAAATTTATAAGGGAGAATCTGACTCGGCAAAACACCTTGACATGTTTTATGCTCATCTGGACCTGCACAGGTTCACATGCCGCACGTCGATGCTCTGGACCACCTTGCAAATTGCCAACTAAAACGTGGGGCAAGTGTTGGTCAATAGTGGCAGCTTAGTAGAGAAAATCTACTTAATTGCATCTAACAAAATAAAAATCAACCGCGACCAACTGAAGTCGATGATAACTTTCCTAGTGAGTTTTGGAGGCGAAATAGTGAATTTGCTTAGCTAGATCACACTTGAAATCACAACAATCATGGAGCCAAAACATCGATAGTCAACGTGCGATTCATAGTAGTGGACTATCTATCGATGTCCAAAGCTATTATCGAAAATTCGGCGGGGACTTCTTTCCTGAGGACATGACAGAGTGTCCAGGAAATGAGACATGATGGACCCACGGGTCGAGGAACCGTGCCAACCTCGGCCTCGCCTTGATGAAGAATTGGAGGGTGTTCAAGTACACCCAACCGATCCAGATTGAATTATCCAATCAGGATGGCCTTTTAAGGAGACAAAAGGAGCAACTGATTGAGCTCTTCTGTAATGACCCGGTTTTCCAGGGCCGCTACTTGGTTTCTCCCATTGGAGAATTAACATTTAAAATCAATTGACCAAATTTTTATTTTATAAAATCGAATAAATTTTACGATATGACGGTGACAAGTAATTAATAATTCGTTTTATAAAAATATTTTAATTTATAATGCGATGGCGATAATTATATTTATCGATTGATCGAATCGATTTTACAATAGTGAATAATAAATACAACTATTACAATTTTACATAGAAATTCAATTAAAATTCATGTCGTTGTTTTACTCTCACTGACCCTACAATCAAAATTGTGGAGTTGTAAGCTAACGCTCAATAGAATTTTAACTCTTCTAATATGTGTATGTAATTAATATACCAAGTAAACACCCAAGTATGATTTCTATATAATCATAATTATTTTATAGAATTAACAATTAAAATTCGCAACAATAACAATATAAATTTCAACATAAAATACATATATTAAAAGAGTTATAAATTCTATCTGAAATTCGAAGCGAAAATTTGAATCGAAAGCGTGTAAAATATATACTTCCGAGCTTTAATATACATATAATATCTATATACATATATCTTGAAACTTCATTCACCTCCCTCTCCCCTTCTTTTAATTATATCATATTTATATAATATATAGGCCCATTAACTTTTCCCTTTCCATCGCCATTTCCAATTTTTTAATACGTTTTTTATATGTGTGCAATGCAAGGAGGTAAATTTTTGGACACCAATTCTTTTTTCTTTTTTTTTTTTTTTATGGCCATCCATATTTCCATAACTAGGAAGTTTTGAAAAATTATATTTAGTACCTCATAATTACAAAATAATTTATATTAAACCCAATAATTCACACTTATCTCCTCAAAATTATCAAACATTTATTATAAATTTACATAATATACAAAACAACCAAAAAATATTAAAATATTAAAATATAAATTTAACTTTTAACTTTCTAATTTTTTTTTATCAAGTATATATATTTATACTACAAATTTACAAAACCGTCCTAAAAAATATTAATCTTATATAAAATAAAGTTTTTAAAAATATAAATTTTTAGGAAATCTACCCCCCTTTAAATAATTTTATTCCTCGAAATTTTGTTCAAACAATAATAATTTAGAATCGCACCATGCTAGTTACTCTCGGTTAAACAATAATAACTGAAAGTCACCACTACACTCCCGTTGTACTATTCTGATAAAAATAACAATAAATAACAATATATCACGGTAGTCTCACTAAATTGGGTCTATCTCAATTCCAGCAGGTCTACAACTTAGATAATTTTTCCTGTTTGGCATGACTTTTCAAGTTCACTGCCATATCCCATAACTAGTATTTACCAATTCCGTCTAGCATCCAAACCAACATGTTTCCAACCTGCATCATAAACAATAGATAGCTCAATTCCTTTTAGACTGTTCCGTGAGACTAAAAATAATAATTTTCAATATCTATTGTAAAATTCTAATAATCTCGTAAACGTTTTTCATAAATATCAAGCAATCCAAATTTCAAATAATAAATTTTTCGCAATACATCTGAAACACATAAACACTTCTCAACTATGTAAATATGTCTCAAAAAATCCCAATACATCTCAATCATATAAATACATCTGGAAACAGATAGGTACATCTTAATCACATAATTACATCTTAAAATATACAAATATCTTTCAAACCTTATAATTACATCGCAACCAGCTCACTAGTACGCACTCATCCGACCAGATGGCTTTAGCCGCTCGACGTGTCTAACTTGGCGACAACTAGAAAAACCCTTCTTGTACTTGAGTATACTCGATACCCCAAGCCTACCCTCGAGGATGTAGACACGGCATTTTGACGGCTCCGTAAAAATTTTATGATTTATTTTATTTTTATTTTTTATTTTAAAAAAAAAAACGAAAAAAAAAAAAAAAAAAAACCCACAGATTTAAAAAAAAAAAACAAAAAAAACCTGAAAATAAAAAATTTCCTTATCAAAATGGGATTATGTTTCCTTTTCATTTTCCCTTTCCTTTTAGGTTTTATTTCCTTTTCATCGTTGAATTGGGACAAGGGTTTCCTAGAGTTTCTAGGATTTTTTACTCACATCCTTTCTATGAATAAGACTCTCCTCCTCATAGTTTAGACACGAAAACATTTAGAGAGAAACTTTTCGGGGGACATTCAAAAATTGAGAGGAGTCACCCCCTTTAAAAGAGTGATTCTCAAAACCTTTTCGGGAAGCCGTCTGCGAGAGAGAAAAATACGGGTATCAAGATTCTTGACCTAGAACATGTATGTTTTTCTAATTCTTAATTCTTCTTTCAGTTTATTTTATTCTTTTGGCAAATTTAAATTTCTACAAGTTTTATTTATTTATTTATTTATTTATTGTCGTCCGATAATCCGATGAAAACGTCGGGGTGGGTTTCTCGTGCAAAACCTAACCTCCGATCGTTAGGTGAATGACGTTTCATTTTTTATTTTAGTTTATTTATTTTGTTTACAAATTCATAAAGAAAAACTCAAAAAAATAAAGTCGTCTAATGATCCGATGAAAACGTCGTGGTGAGTTTCTCGTGCTTAAACTTAACCCCCAATCGTTAGGCGAATGATGTTTTCATCATTTATTTTTCTGCATTTTTTTTATTTTTTATTTTTTATTTTATTCTTCTTATCAAAACCCTAAAAAATAAAAAAATAAAAATCAAGAAAATAATAAAATCTTTTGTTGGTAAGAATTAATCCTTATTTTAAAGTGAATCCGACGATTTGATAAATCGTATGAGAGTTTTCCGTGATCTCATTTCCATTCATTGACTCGAGTGGAATTTAGAAACGAATGGTTTTAGAAAATCTTTTCCCCTCAGTAAATTTTTCGTGGGATTTCTTTTTAAGTATCGAAAAGATTAATTTCAACTAAATTGTTTCCGCGAACCTCCCTCGATTCTCTTATCCATAGAATTTGAAGGAATTTCAAAATGGGATTTTTTTAAACTAATCAGGCAAACTCAAAGTAAATTTTATTTGCATCCACTTAGCATATTTATTGCTTGTATCATTTAGACGGCACGTTTAGGGCACTTTCACCACTTACACTTTTCATACATATAGTTTTTATTTTTTTTTACGAATACATGCTAGTTTTTCACATCTAGTCATGACACGTGCGCTACTTCTATTTTTTAATTAAATCATTGTCATGCATAACCACATTAATTCACGTAGTGTTCTTTATTCGATTTTGTATTCATATCAGTTTACATTGACAAATTAAAATTAAATCATTTAATTTTTTTTAGTCACTCTTGCATAAAAAAAGTAAATCTTATTTATGTGTTAGTTTTGCATTTATATTTTCAAATCTCATTCATCTATTTTAGTTTGCCTATTTAAATTAAAGAAGTCTCTTGGAAACATACATAAAACCCCCCTGGGGACCGTCCTTGCAGAATCTTTAATATTTGATAAGAGGTTATACCGGGGGAATATTCCCAAAAATCCCAAAAACTTGTCTCATCTTATTTGTGAAAAATACCAAAAATATTTTATAAGAAGGGAATAATGTCAAAATAAAATAAAACACTCGGATTAAACTGATTGGACTTAATTGGACATAAGGTACCATTTTCGGACGGGTGTCTTGGGGTGCCTAACACCTTACCCGAGCATAATCGATCCCAGAGCCTTTAAATGAATCTTTGGTTTGACCGTATTTTTTGGAGTCAATTTTTTACTTAAACCCTTTAAATTGTTTTCTAAAAATTCGGTGACCTAACACACCATTTAAACTTAATGCTAGGTGGCGACTCCTTATCTTTTTAAAAACGGCCTAAGTATATTTTTGAGAAAATCGGAGCTTTAATAAACCCGTCTCCTTAAGCTTATTTATTTAATATTTTTTTCCTTTCGAAAAATTGGGGCGCGTCAGAGGAAATTAGGTTGTCGGATTACGAACCTGCGTTATGAACCCATGCTACTTGGTTCGATCTTCTACAACAGATTTTCTACAATCTACAAATCGAATAATCCGACTTACGATACAAATTCCCTGGGTCAAAGGATGCCTCCTTGGCGGCAAAAGACGGGTCAGAGGATGTCTCTTCGGTGAACAAAAAAGGGTCTGAGGATGCCTCTCCAACTACGAATTCCCCAAGTTAGAGGATGCCTCTTCAGCAGAGAAAGAAGGATTATAGGATGCCTCTCCGCTGCGAATGGCATAGCAAAAAACAGGTTAGAGGATGCCTCACATACTTATTCTAGCGGAAAGAGGGGTCATGTGTAATCTCCTGAAAAATTATATTTTGAAAATAATATTTCATTTAAGTTTAATATTTTTGGGATTGTTTTGTTCTCTATTGATGAAATCATCACCCATCTTCATGAAATCATGTTCAAGGCTCACATAATTTAAAAAAAATAAAAAATAAAAAAAGAATGAAGATGACGATCTTTTAATTTATTGTTCATTGTTAAGTGTTTCAATTACATAAGGATTACAAAATCTTCAAGAACCAAATTCCATATAACCAAACTCACTACCTTAATTTCTATTTCCGTTATGTTTCTGTTCCTGCTACTGTTCTGTTCCGGTTTCTGTTTCTATTCTTTGTCCTTGTTGTATTTATTTCTAAATTTAATTTCGATTTTAATTTTTGTTTATGTTTATATTTGGATTAATAGAAATTAGAAATGTTTTTAGTTTATATTTATATTTATATTTTTTTTGTTATATTTATACTTTTTGGGATTATTTTTTTTAGAAATTAGAAATGTTTATATTTGTGTTTTTTTAGAAATTAGAAATGCTTTTAGTTATATTTATACTTTTTGGGATTATTTTTTTGGGAAATATACATGTTTTTGTTTCCTTTCTTATTTCTGGTTTCGTTTCTATTTCTGTTCCTGTTCTATTCCATACCAATAATTTGTTTCTGCCTTGTTCCTATTTTTGTTTATGTTCTCTATTCCTGTTGTATTCATTTATACATTCTGTTTCTATTTTAATTTTTGTTTATGTTTATATTTGGGCTAACATAAACTAGAAATGTTCTTAGTTTGTGTTTATGTTTTTTCACAAAAGCACCATGGATTAAAAAGGATATCATATTTATCGTCGTCGCAATAATGAAAATGTTTAGAAAGTGAGGGGGCAAGAGGTTGCCAATAGAGATATTGTTCCTTACAATGTAGACATTTCAAAGAAGTTCGATTGTCATATTAATTTTGAAGTTTGTGTTGGATTTCGATATGTTAAATATATTAACAAGTATATCCACAAATTAAGGAGTTGATCGAGCAACATCGACTTTGGAATGAGTAGATGAGATATTTTGACAACACATGTTAACAATTAAAACTCATTACCATTTTTTTTTAAAAGTTTGTGGGTGTGAGTACTTGCAGTATAGTCTGTAATGATATTTTGGAGATGAGTTTGTTGAAAACACATGTTAATAATTAAATTTTATTATTGGCATATTCTGTAATGATACTTTTGGTATTCAGTTTGCTGTTTTTTTTTTTTTTTTTTTGCTTAATCGCTTAAATATTAAGGTTATTTTTTCCGTCTGTGCCCTCAGGCACGGGTTATACACTAGTATATGATATATTATACATGTGTGTTTATTTTATAATAATAATAATAATAATAATAACAATAATAATAATAATAATAATAATAATAATAATTATTATTATTATTGTTATTATTATTATTATTATTATTACATATGAATCAAATATGTGCCTTTGTGCGTTAATTGATCAAGAGAGAGATAATTGGTATTTGGGAATTGGGGTTAGAAAATCACACTAAGGAAGGGAGGAGAAGTAAGCAAGGAAGAGCATATCACAAAAGAAAAATAATTTCAGTTGATTAATTGTGGATTTCAGGTAGAATTTCTAACTCTTTTAATATTTATATTTAATATCTCTCTTTATTATGTAATTCATGCTAAAATTGTTGTTAATTTTCAATTGTTAGTTTTCAGGAAATATTTAGGGTTATTATGTGAAACTTATCTGAGAAACATGTCTACGCCTTTTTTTTATTTTTTTTTTATTTTTTTTGCGGTTTGATTAAATGCACGTAGCAAAGGAGTTAAAAAATCCTATAAAGATTCGACTCACAACTCTACAATTTTGATTGTAGGGCCGGTGAGAATGAAATTATACTATGAATTTTATTTGAATTTTTATTTAATTTATAATAGTTGTATTTGGAATGTTCCCATCATATGGTCCCAGAATGATAGCTAGGAATATGTTCTCACCTTATCAAGATAATAATAAATTTGAATCAAATAGACTTTCGCCACTTTGTTCCATTTCCACTATCATGAAGTGAAAAGTATACATATTCTCTTTGTTATTAATATCATGAAAATTTGTTTTAAAAAATATTCTAAATTATGGACTTTTATTTAGTTAAACTGAATTACACTTTGCACCACTCACACCTATATTCTTAAAACTTCAATTTTAAGTTTTAAATATTATGGGAATGAATACTTCTAATATAACGAGATTTTTTCACGTAAATTCTTATCCACTGTAACGATTTTTGTTATGGGGAGCTATTCTACAACTACGTAAAAACATGTATTCTATATATTATAAACCAAAAATAAATAAATCAGACATTCAATTTGGTAGTATTTTGTAAATGTTATCTAATTATTTAGTCTTAATTTCTCCTTAAAAAAATTCCAATCCAATGGATAAAATGGAATCACATTTTTTTTTTTTTTCTGTTTCTTCCTCCAGCTTTTGAATAGATTCCATGTTCATGTGTATTATTAATGTCACTTTATTACTCTATAAATAGCTGGACTGAACACGATAGTAATTAACCATCACCAAGTTCAAAGTATTGTCCATTGGTTAGTGGCAACATGCAGTGTCAACCTGCAATACCTGCCATACAGTGTTCCTACCAAGTTAAGGGCGACATTCTAAATTCGTCCGGGCAAACTATAACATGGGTCGGGAAACATGTTTGGCACGGTTCGCCTGATATAAAGTGTAACTCAGAGATTATTGAGGGCCAGACTGGTGCATTTATCCACAATGGACATGGAAAAGTATCTGGTGCACTTGTCTTCCGTGTCCCAGAAAAATGCGATGTGATGATGTCATGGTCCGCCTCTCCTACTACTCCGAAAAAGGTAACTCTCCCTTCACACATGAATTAGCGTTGTTGTTGTTGTTGTTCTTTACTGATACAATGATGAGATATATGGAATATATATTGATGTATTACTTACTAGCTATATACACATGCAGGTTTATACAGAGATTAGAGAAATCAAACACTTCCAGAGTCCTGTTTGGGATGATATAGATGTGATGCTGGAAAAGAGTGGCCAGATGTGTGAGGATCAGAATAAAGGATACATAGCAGTTCTGCGTATCAATGATGATGCAAGCGTTTATGCAACCATCAAAAAGGTGGTACCTTGATGTTTGAATGCCGATGGAAGGGGGGAGGGGTTACTTTTACTACTATTGAAATAAGAGATCGATTGCATTATTGCTCGATCGATTGTGACTTTTAGTCTATCTTTATCTTTGTTGTGTCTTCTTGTTGTTTTAATATATGTGTCAGTGTGTACCTTCCACGTGCATGCTTTTGTAAAAGCATCAACCAGTAAAATAAATAAAAGTTAATTGCCTTTTAACCCCCGATACTTTGGTTCTATTTTATTTAATATCTATGTTTTAAAAACCTATTCATCTATTCTTGATGGGAAAGAGAAACTCAGATTTTATTGATAGGATGCTAATGAAATTTAGGAATATTGTGTCCTTTTCTTAAAGGACTTATATGTGTATATATTCTTTTTTATATGAAAAATTTAACATAAAACAGAGTCACCACCTAACTATGGATTTAAAAATGTGTAATTAATCTAAGTTAATAGTACAACGAAAAATAGTGTTTTTCTACAAAAATGTTTATTGGTTGGTAAAATATCCGTAAGTTCAAGCACTTTTCAAATATGTGAAAATGACAAGGTTATTATCCAGGGAAAGTCTTATTGAATAAATACCCACTTAATCTTAAAAATTTTAAATGAATAATGTATCGCATGCTATGAACTAACCATGTACGAGCAAAATTGAAATTGTTCAAATTTTAATTAATTAGTTGAATAGTAAATTATTTAATTAATTATTTTCACCATCCTACTTTTGGTATGAACCTAATTAGTCACAAATAACAAAGACTTGGAGTTAGAAGAGTCCTCCAAAAAGGAAAGGGCGGTAATGTTGAACTTATTATTTTCACTGCGTTCTGTGTAAGTTCCTTCTCTCTGTGTGTGTGTGTGTGTGTCGATTTCAATTTTCAATTTTTCAATTTTCGTTCATTTTGATTTTGATTTTCATTTGCAGTTAGGGTTTTAGGGGATGAAATAATTGATGAAATTATTTCAACTTGATCTCCTCCATCAATGATGATTTTTGGTCTCCTCCATCAACGATGATTTTTGGTCTCCTCCATCAACCATTTGTGTAAGATCTCTCTATCTCTGTATGTGTGTGTGTCGATTTTATTTTTTTTGGTTTTCGATTTGTTGATTTCGATTTTCATTTCATTTGCAAAAATTGATTTTTTAGAGTTTAGGGACGAAATAATTAATGAACTTATTTCAATTATATCTCATCCATCAACGATGATTTTTGGTCTCTTCCATGTTTGTATTGTGTGTTACATTCAACACGCACAGTTGTGTCAGTTCAGACAATGTTTTTGGATTGATTAAAAGTTTAGTTATAATCAATTCAAGTTTATGATGTTTGCATTTAAATTTGGTTTAGTTCGGTTGAAGTTTCTGGATGGATGAGAATATATCTCCTATGTTTTGGATTGACAGTTTGTTATCTCCCATGTTTATTTCAGACAATATTGCATTCAACATGCATGTTGATATTATTCCGAAATAAATTGGTTTAATCATATTCATTTAACAACATTCTAAAAATTGATTTTGAGAATAGTAGACAATTTTACATTCAACACGATTAGACAGTATTACATTAAACACGTATTTTGAATTTTAAATTTTGATAATATTGGGAAGTGTTACATTCAACATAAATTGAGAACAATCGGGGGGGGTACAATTGTTGAAATCTATTTTTTTTTTTTTTAATATTTGGCAATGTTACATTCAACACAATTTAGATATTGTTACATTCAACATGCACTTTGATTTTTGATTTTTGGCAATATTAGAAAGTGTTACTTTCAATCACACACACTGAAAAAAAAAATTGGGGGGGGGGGGGGGGGGGTCAATTGAGAATAAATAAGACAATGTTACATTCAACACACATATTTTTTTAAATATTTGGCAAATTGGTTCAATTGGATTACATTCTAAATACTGATTTTGAGAATAGTAGACAATGTAACATTCAACACATATTATTTTTGAATATTTTTGGCAAGTTTAGACATTATTACATTCAACACGTATATTGTTTGTGAGTATCGGCATTTTCTAGTTTGTTATTTGGTTGATTTTTTTAAAATTTGAGCATGATGAGAAGTTATATCTTATGTTAGGATTGAGTGTTACATTTAACATGCACAGGTTTCTACTGGTTCATACAATGTTTTGGATGGATTAGAAGGTTAGGGGATGAAAGTGTAATGAAAAAAGAAAAAAAAATTAAAACTAAAATTAATATGTGGAGAAAATGTAATAAATACTTTTTTAATTGGAACCCTAGCTGTATTAATGGAATCGTGAACCTTTTAGGGTTGTGGCGGTGGAACTCTGTCAACGACGAATAGCTATGGTAAAGAATCGAAGAATAAACGGCGATGGCGAACGGCAGAGGTGAATAGCGACGTCGATTTTGAATAGTGACGGGGACAGCAACGGCGAAGACAAAAGGACAAATAGAGACGGAGACAGAGAACAGCGAAGGACAAACGAAGGCAGAGAACAGCGAAGGATGAATGGTAAGGCAAATGGCGAAGGCGAAAGGCAAGGTAAACAATGAGGTGAACGGCGATGGTGATAGCGAAGGTGACGGCGAGGGCGATGCCAGACGGAAAAATTTATTAGTGACAATAAAGACAATGACGAAGTGAATGGTAAACAACAAAGTGAATGGCGACAACGAAGTGAATGAGGAGACGCTGTCCTGTGAAATGGATATGGAATTAGGCATGAATTATAAAGAATGGGTATTTGGGTCAGAAAAATTCAATGAGAGTTATTGGTGCAATAAAAAACAATTGGGATTGATTGGTACATGAAAACCCAAAAAGGGACCTCTTGGTACATGTCCTATTTCTTTTTGCCCTAGCTTGTTATTGATAGATGACAAACCACAAAAAGAATTAGTTTAAATGTGAAAAACTTAGCTTATGCGCATTTTAACTAATTACTTACTTGGGCGATCTTATGAGCATGCTCTCCTACATCGTTTTGGTGCATTCAACATTAAATTTAGAATTTAATTCTTACAGTGTTCTACAGGAGAGTCGAATCTTAAGTTGACAAGAAAAGGGGGCAACTACTCTTGCCAACCGGATTCTTCTCTTGCCAATTGGATTAACACTTCCTGAATAGGAAATTTAAACAGAAACATAAAGCCTAAAACATGTTTTTTTTCTTTGGCGCAATAGGATAATTAATGCACGATTCGACAGGAACTAACCTGACTATTTGGCAACGCTGCTCTTTAGCTTCTTCAAACTTTGTTGTGTAGTCTACCATGAGTTATTCTACGCGTATGCTATTTTTTTTCTAGTTTAGTAGCAACAAACTCCCTCTGTTTATTGTTGGAAAATATTTTGTGGCTAACAGTAATTGAATTAATTATTTTATAAAAACGGATAAATGAATAGTCTATTATATAAGTAACCCAATTAATCAATGATCATATTTTGATTTGGAATATGACATATTTTAAGTAGAAGCTCAGTTAAGTGGCAAGTCTAGGTTTTGGTTCTTGTTGAAGTCCGTTATGGAAGGGCCCAACAAGAAACTCTAATTATAAATAACAAGGTCCCCTCCCTATTCTGGATTAAGGGTTTTTTCCTATTGAAAGCCGCCACAATAAAAATCTAGATCATAGAGAGGAAGACCTAATTTGTAATCCGCTACGATAGTTTAATCTTCTGCAATAACTGAAACATGTACGCTTTCGATTACTGTTGTTCATTGTTGCGTCCTATAATCGGTATGTTTTAGATTATTAATTAATTCCATATTATTGTAATTATGTGAAATTTAATCAACATGTGGTATTAGAGCCTATATACATTATTTAGGATGTATATTTTTTTTTTTATTTTTTATTTTTTATTTTTTGTTCATTCATGAAACCGAAATTTGGGGCCATGAGATATGAGATTTTTTTTGCTTTGATTAACAGTAAAATATTAGGGCTTTTGTTCCTCTTAATTCAAGCTTTAAATTGATGTCTTATGCGTGTCATTTGGTTCGATAATCGACGAGTATTTCAACTTCGAAGTTTCAGCTATGAACCCTAGAAAACTCTCAAACCGAAACTTAGAGTCGTGATTTCACATGATTTTTTGTTCGATTAACTATAAAACATTGGGTTTTTTCCCCTCTTGATTCAAGTTTTAAATTGATATATTATACTTGTAATTTAGTTAGGTAATTAGTGAGTATTTCAACTCTGAAGTTTCGGCCACGAACCCTAGAAAGATCGAGATTCACTTTACATATTGATGAGTTTTTGGTTCAATGATAATATCGTGTACCTGAAACAGTGACTCACTTTTTCTAAGTAATGGTGGATGAACTGGTTCGCTTGAAGAGAATTATTTCTATGATCAGATTAGAATCAGGCTGTACATGAACAGATTAAACGTTTCAAATAGTTTTTATATTAATATTAGGTATAAACCCACATAAAATTCCGTAGAAATAAGGGTTAAAATCGAGTTTTGGGTTTTTGCAATGGAGGTAAACCGCGATTTGTTCTTCAATTTTGGTGATGATTCTCTCGTTTTTTCTTCAATTAATTGTTATATACATATTCGAAATAAGTGGATCTACACAAACCCAATAAAAAATTGTAGAAAAGGTCGCGTTTTTAGGAATTGAGCATATCGGGTCAAAACCGGGTCGCGTGATTAAATTTAGAATTTAATTCTTATTGTGTTTTTCAGAAGAGTCGAATCTTATATTGACAATAAAACGGGCAACTTCTCTTGCCATCCATATTCTTCTCTTGCTAACCGAATTAACACTTCATGGATAGGAATTTAAATATAAACAAAACGCCTAACATATGCATGTTTTTTCTTTTGGTGCAATGGGATAATTAATGCGCGATTCAACGAGCATTAATTTGATCATTTCGCAACTATGCTCTTTAGCTTCTTAAACTCTACCTCAATATAAATCCTACTTGAAATTCCCTGAAACATATTTTTTCTCAAAACCATGGTGACTTATTCTCACATCAAGAACTCAACCCCCGGTGTCGAAACCTCGTTTTGCAAGGATAGGTCAGTGAAGTCAATCCAGCAGAATTCAACCATATTGACTGTGATCCACCGAACTAGATTTTGGAATCATCAGTTTGACGTCGTCTGTGGGAACGACTAATTTCTTACAAATCTCATCAACTACGTTAATGGTTACTCCGAGATCCGAAATCATGAGGAATTATCAAGAAGGAAAAAAGCAGCCAATCCACACGGTTGATCACGAAACTGGTCCATCTGGGGAGTCACATTCGCTCCCCACGAAATTTATAAGGGAGAATCTGACTTGGCAAAACACCTTGACATGTTTTATGCTCATCTGGACCTGCACAGGTTCACATGCCCCACACCGATGCTCTGGACCGCCTTGCAAATTGCCAACTAAAACGTGGGGCAAGTGTTGGTCAATAGTGGCAGCTTAGTAGAGAAAATCTACTTAATTGCATCTAACAAAATAAGAGTCAATCGCGACCAGCTGAAGTCGATTATAACTTCCCTAGTTAGTTTTGGAGGCGAAATAGTGAATCTGCTTAGCTAGATCACACTTGAAATCACAACAATTGTAGACACGGCATTTTGACCGCTCCGCAAAAAAATATACTTTATTTTATAGTTATTTTTTATTTTATTTTTCTATTTATTTTATTTTGATTGTACCGTATTTGTGCGGTTTAATACTGCTAAATTAAGTTTTATTAATCTCTTAAGTAAATTAAATATTAGTAATTAATTACTTTATTTTTTTGGTTTTGTAGATTTTTCGAAGTGGAATAAAAACGCGTTAATTCGGAACAAAATGGACCAGAAACAGACGAGAACGAGAGAGGCCTGGACCGAACGGGGGTGGGGGGGTGCATTAAGGTCGCACGTGCGACCAAGGGCTGGTCGCACGTGCGACCAGCACTGCTGGCCGCATGTGCGGCCAGCAGGGGGGGCCAGCCCCTCCGCCCTTTTTGGGTGCACCATTTTTGGTGCACTCAAAAGGGGGTGGGTGCACCAAATTTCGGTGCACCCACCCCCTTTTTCCCTTCTTTTTCACGCGTTTGTCGTAAGAGTCTTGAGTGATCCTTCCTATAAATATAGGAAGGATCACAAGAGGGAAGGGAGAAAAATTTTGAGGGGAAGAAATTTTTTGAGAGAAATTTTTGTAAAGGAGAGGAGAAATCTGGAGAAAATTTTTGAAGAAAATAATATTATTTTCATTTTATTGTAATTTTGAAGAAGAAAAATATCTCAGAAGGTGGTAAATTTTCATCTGCTGTAAATCTTACTCTTATTTTTTAAAGTTGTTATTATACTAATTTTTTTTTGTAAATTAGATTTTTTTTTTCTTCCTTTATTATTTATTTATTTATTTATTACTTTTTATTTTCTTTTTATTTATTCATTTATTTATTTTATTTTATTTATTTTTTTATTTTTTTATTTTTTTAAGTAAATAATACGAGGTGGAAAATTCCCAACCTTCAATATTGAATGGCTAAAATTTAGAAGGGAATTACTCCCCTCGATGCGTGTGTGCGGGTGTTTTATTTAATTTGTATTACATATAATGTGCTAACAATACGAGGTGGAAAATTCCCAACCTTCAATTTGAATGGCTAAAATTTAGAAGGGAATTACTCTCCTCGATGCGTGTGTGCGGGTGTTTTATTTAATTTGTATTAAATATAATGTGCTAACAATACGAGGTGGAAAATTCCCAACCTTCAATTTGAATGGCTAAATTTAAAAGGGAATTACTCTCCTCGATGTGTGTGTGCGGGTGTTTTATTTAATTTGTATTAAATATAATGTGCTAACAATACGAGGTGGAAAATTCCCAACCTTCAATTTGAACGGCATAAATTTAGAAGGGAATTACTCTCCTCGATGCGTGTGTGCGGGTGTTTTATTTAATTTGTATTAAATATAATGTACTAACAATATGAGGTGGAAAATTCCCAACCTTCAATTTGAACGGCATAAATTTAGAAGGGAATTACTCTCCTCGATGCGTGTGTGCGGGTGTTTTATTTAATTTGTATTAAATATAATGTGCTAACAATACGAGGTGGAAAATTCCCAACCTTCAATTTGAATGGCTAAATTTAGAAGGGAATTACTCTCCTCGATGCGTGTGTGCGGGTGTTTTATTTAATTTGTATTAAATATAATGTGCTAACAATACGAGGTAGAAAATTCCCAACCTTCAATCATAACGGTCTAGGTTTAGAAGGGATATCACTTCCCTCAATGTGTGTGTATGTGTATATGTGTATATAAGGAGGATTTAAAAATAAAATAAAAAACATTCGGATTTAAATTCTAATTGGACTTAATCGGATAAGGTACCGTCTTTGGACGGGCGTCTTGGGGTGCTTGACACCTTCCCCGAGCGTAACTGACCCCCGAACTCTTTAAACGAATCTCTGGTTAGACCATGTTATTTTTGGAGTCAAATTTTACTTAAGCCATTTTTTTAAAATTATTTTCAAAAAAAGAAAAATATGGTGACCTAGCACATCATTTAAACCCAATGCTAGGTGGCGACGCATTTTTCTAAAACAGGCTTAAGTATATTTTAATGAGAAAATCGACGTTTTTAAAAACCCTTCTCATTTTACCAGCGCCAAGTATATAAACATATATATATATATATATATATATATATATATATATATATTTGTTTTTGGTTTTCTCTGGAAAATCGGGGAGCGTTCAACAATCATGGAGCCAAAACATCGATAGTCAACGTGCGATTCATAGTAGTGGACTATCTATCGATGTCCAAAGCTATTATCGAAAATTCGGCGGGGACTTCTTTCCTGAAGACATGACAGAGTGTCCAGGAAAGGAGACATGATGGACCCACGGATCGAGGAACCGTGCCAACCTCGGCCTCGCCTTGATGAAGAATTGGAGGGTGTTCGAGTACACCCAACCGATCCAGATCGAATTATCCAAATCAGGATGGCCTTCTCAGGAGACAAAAGGAGCAACTGATTGAGCTCTTCTGTAATGACCCGATTTTCCAGGGCCGCTACTTGGTTTCTCCCTTTGGAGAATTAACATTTAAAATCAATTGACCAAAGTTTTATTCTATAAAATCGGATAAATTTTACGATACGACGGTGACAAGTAATTAATAATTCGTTTTATAGAAATATTTTAATTTACAATGTGGCGGCGATAATTATATTTATCGAATTTATAATTTATCGATTGATCGAATCGATTTTACAATAGTGAATAATAAATACAACTGTTACAATTTTACATAGAAATTCAACTAAAATTCATGTCGTCGTTTTACTCTCACCGGCCCTACAATCAAAATTGTAGAGTTGTAAGTTAACGTTCAGTAGAATTTTAACTCTTCTAATACGTGTATGTAATTAATATACCAAATAAACACCCAAGCATGATTTCTATATAATCATAATTATTTTATGAAATTAACAATTAAAATTCGCAACAATAACAACGTAAATTTCAACATAAAATACATATATTAAAAGGGTTATAAATTCTATCTGAAATTCGAAGCGAAAATCCGAATCGAAAGCGTGTAAAATATATACTTCCGAGCTTTAATATACATATAATATCTATATACATATATCCTGAAACTTCATTCACCTCCCACTCCCCTTCTTTTGATTATATCATATTTATATAATATATAGGCCCATTAACTTTTCCCTTTCCATCGCCATTTCAATTTTTTAATACTTTTTTATATGTGTGCAATGCAAGGAGGTAAATTTTTGGACACCAATTTTTTTTCCTCTTTTTTTTTTTTTTTAATGGCCATCCACATTTCCATAACTAGAAAGTTTTGAAAAATTATATTTAGCACCTCATAATTATAAAATAATTTATATTAAATTCAATAATTCACACTTATCTCTTCAAAATTATCAAAAATTTATTATAAATTTGCATAATATACAAAACAACCAAAAAATATTAAAAATATAAATTTAAAATTTAACTTTTTTAAAAAATTTATCAAATATATATATTTATACTACAAATTTACAAAACCGTCCTAAAAAATATTAATCTTATATAAAATAAAAATATAAATTTTTAGGAAATCTATCCCCCCTAAATAATTTTATTCCTCGAAATTTTGTTCAAATAATAATAATTTAGAATCGCACTATGCTAGTTACTCTCGGTTAAACAATAATAACTGAAAGTCACCACTACGCTCCCGCTGTACTATTATGATAAAAATAGTAATAAATAATAATATGTCACGGTAGTCTCACTGGATTGGATCTATCTCAATTCCAGCAGGTCTACAACCTAGATAATTTTTCCTACTTGACATGACTTTTCAAGTCCACTGCCATATCCCATAACTAGTATTTACCAATTCCGTCTAGCATCCAAACCAACATGTTTCCAACCTGCATCATAAACAATAGATAACTCAATTCCTTTTCGATTGTTCCGTGAGATTAAAAATAATCATTTTCAATATCTATTATAAAATTATAATAATCTCGTAAACGTTTTTCATAAATATCAAGCAATCCAAATTTCAAATAATAAATTTTTCGCAATACATCTGAAACACATAAACACTTCTCAACTATATAAATATGTCTCAAAAAATCTTAATACATCTCAATCATATAAATACATTTGGAAACATATAGGTACATCTTAACCACGTAATTACGTCTCAAAATATACAAATATCTTTCAAACCTTATAATTTCATCGCAACCAGCTCACTAGTACGCACTCATCCGACCAGATGGCTTTAGCCGCTCGACGTGTCTAACTTGGCGACAGCCAGAAAAACCCTCCTTGTACTTGAGTACACTCGATACCCCAAGCCTACCCTCGAGGAAGGACAACGATGATGTAGGCATGGCATTTTGACGGCCCCACAAAAATTTTATGATTTATTTAAAAAAAAAAAAAAAAAAAAAAAAAAACAAAAACCCACAGATTTAAAAAAAAAATGAAAATAAAAGGTTTCCTTATCAAAATGGGATTTTGTTTCCTTTTCCTTTTCCCTTTCTTTTTAGGTTTTGTTTCCTTTTTATCGTCCAATTGGGACTAGGGTTTCTAGGATTTTTCACTCACATCCTTTCTATATATAAGACTCTCTTCCTCATAGTTTAGACACGAAAACATTTAGAGAGAAATTTTTCGGGGGACATTCAAAAATTACGTGGAGTCACCCCCTTTAAAAGAGTGATTCTCAAAGTCTTTTCGGGAAACCGTCTGCAAGAGAGAAATATACGGGTATCGAGATTCTTGGCCTAGAACATGTATGTTTTTCTAATTCTTAATTATTCTTTCAGTTTATTTTATTCTTTTCGCAATTTAAATTTCTACAAATTTTATTTATTTATTTATTTATTTATTTATTTATGTATTGTTGTCCGATGATCCGATAAAAACGTTGGGGTGGGTTTCTCGTGCAAAACCTAACCTCCGATCGTTAGGTGAAGGACGTTTTTATTTTTTATTTTAGTTTATTTATTTTGTTTACAAATTCATAAAGAAAAACTCAAAAAAATAAAGTTGTCCGATGATCTGATGAAAACGTCGGGGTGAGTTTCTCGTGCTTAAACTTAACCCCCGATCGTTAGGTAAATGATGTTTTCATCATTTATTTTTCTGTATTTTTTTTAATTTTTATTTTATTCTTTTTATCAAAACCCTAAAAAATAAAAAAATCAAAATCAAAAAAATAATAAAATCTTTTATTGGTAGGAATTAATCCTTACGAACCTTAAAGTGAATCTGACGATTCAATAAATCGTGGGAGAGTTTTCCATGACCTCATTTCCATTCCTCAACTAAAGTGGAATTTAGAAATAAATGGTTTTAGAAAATCTCTTCCCTCAGTAAATTTTTCGTGGGATTTCTTTTAAAGTATCGAAAAGATTAATTTCAACTAAATTGTTTTCGCGAACCTCCCTCGATTATTTTATCCATAGAATTTGAAGGAATTTCAAAACGGGATTTCTTTAAACTAATCAGGCAAATTCAAAGTAGATTTTATTTGCATCCACTTAGCATGTTTATTTCTCGTATCATTTAGACGGCACGTTTAGGGCACTTTCACCACTTACACTTTTTATACATACAGTTTTTATTTTTTTTACGAATTCATGCTAATTTTTCATATCTAGTCATGACATGTGCACTACTTCTATTTTTTAATTAAATCATTGTCACGCATAACGACATTAATTCACGTAGTGTTCTTTATTCAATTTTGTATTCATATCAGTTTACATTGACATATTAAAATTAAATCATTTAATTTTTTTTAGTCACTCTTGCATAAAAAAAGTAAAGCTTATTTATATGTTAGTTTTGCATTCATATTTCCAAATCTCATTCATCTATTTTAGTTTGCCTATTTAAATTAAAGAAGTCTCTCAGAAATATACATAAACCTCCCCCGGGGACCGTCCTTGTCAAATATTTAATATTCGATAAGAGGTTATACCGAGGGAATATTCTCAAAAATCCAAAAAACTTGTCTCACCTTATTTGTGAAAAATACCAAAAATATTTTATAAGAAGGGAATAATGTCAAAATAAAATAAAACACTCGGACTAAACTGATTGGACTTAATTGGACATAAGGTACCGTTTTTGAACGGGTGTCTTGGGGTGCCTAACACCTTACCCGAGCATAACCGATCCCAGAGCCTTTAAATGAATCTTTGGTTTAACCGTATTTTTTGGAGTCAATTTTTTACTTAAGCCCTTTAAATTGTTTTTTAAAAATTCGGTGACCTAGCACACCATTTAAACTCAATACTAGGTGGCGACTCCTTATTTTTTTAAAAACGGCCTAAGTATATTTTTGAGAAAATCGGCGCTTTAACAAACCCCTCTCCTTAAGTTTGTTTATTTCTTATTTTTTTCCTTTCGGAAAATCGGGGCGCGTCAGAGGAGATGAGGTTTCCGGATTACGAACTTGCGTTACGAACCCATGCTACTTGGTTCGATCTTCTACAACAGATTTTCTACAATCTACAAATTGAATAATTTGACTTACGATACAAATTCCCCGGGTCAAAGGATGCCTCATTAGCGGCAAAAGACGGGGTTAGAGGATGTCTCTTCCGTGAAAAAAAAAAAGGTCTGAGGATGCCTCCCCAACTACGAACTCCCCAAGTTAGAGGATGCCTCTTCAGCAGAGAGAAAAGGCTTATAGGATGCCTCTCCACTGCGAATGGCATAGCAAAAAACAGGTCAGAGAATGCCTCCCATACTTACTCTAGCGGAAAGAGGGGTCATGTGTAATCTCCCAAAAAATTATATTTTGAAAATAATATTTCATATAAATTTAATATTTTTGGGATTGTTTTGTTCTCTATTGATGAAATCATCACCCATCTTCATGAAATCATGTTCAAGGCTCACATAATTTAAAAAGAAAAGAAAAGAAAAAAGAATGAAGATGATGATCTTTTAATGTATTGTTCATTGTTAAGTGTTTCAATTACATAAGGATTACAAAATCTTCAAGAACCAAATTCCATATAACCAAACTCACTACCTTAATTTCTATTTCCGTTATGTTTCTGTTCCTGCTACTGTTTCTGTTTTTATTCTTTGTCCTTGTTGTATTTATTTCTAAATTTAATTTTTGTTTATGTTTATATTTGGATTAATAGAAATTAGAAATGTTTTTAGTTTATATTTATATTTTTTTTGTTATATTTATACTTTTTGGGATTATTTTTTTGGGAAATATACATGTTCCTGTTTCCTTTCTTATTTTTGGTTTCGTTTCTACTCCTGTTCCTGTTTTATTCCATACCAATAATTTGTTTCTGCCTTGTTCCTATTTTTGTTTATGTTCTCTATTCCTATTGCATTCATTTTTACATTCTGTTTCTATTTTAATTTTTGTTTATGTTTATATTTGGGCTAACATAAACTAGAAATGTTCTTAGTTTGTGTTTATGTTTTTTCACAAAAGCACCATGGATTAAAAAGGATATCATATTTATCGTCGTCGCAATAATGAAAATGTTTAGAAAGTGAGGGGGCAAGAGGTTGCCAATAGAGATATTGTTCCTTACAATGTAGACATTTCAAAGAAGTTCGATTGTCATATTAATTTTGAAGTTTGTGTTGGATTTCGATATGTTAAATATATTAACAAGTATATCCACAAATTAAGGAGTTGATCGAGCAACATCGACTTTGGAATGAGTAGATGAGATATTTTGACAACACATGTTAACAATTAAAACTCATTACCATTTTTTTTTTAAAGTTTGTGGGTGTAAGTACTTGCAGTATAGTCTGTAATGATATTTTGGAGATGAGTTTGTTGAAAACACATGTTAATAATTAAATTTTATTATTGGCATATTCTGTAATGATACTTTTGGTATTCAGTTTGCTGTTTTTTGTTTTTTTTTTTGCTTAATCGCTTAAATATTAAGGTTATTTTTTCCGTCTGTGCCCTTAGGCACGGGTTATACACTAGTATAGGATATATTATACATGTGTGTTTATTTTATAATAATAATAATAATAATAACAATAATAATAATAATAATAATTATTATTATTATTATTATTGTTATTATTATTATTATTATTATTATTATTACATATGAATCAAATATGTGCCTTTGTGCGTTAATTGATCAAGAGAGAGATAATTGGTATTTGGGAATTGGGGTTAGAAAATCACACTAAGGAAGGGAGGAGAAGTAAGCAAGGAAGAGCATATCACAAAAGAAAAATAATTTCAGTTGATTAATTGTGGATTTCAGGTAGAATTTCTAACTCTTTTAATATTTATATTTAATATCTCTCTTTATTATGTAATTCATGCTAAAATTGTTGTTAATTTTCAATTGTTAGTTTTCAGGAAATATTTAGGGTTATTATGTGAAACTTATCTGAGAAACATGTCTACGCCTTTTTTTTTTTTTTTTTTTTTTTGCGGTTTGATTAAATGCACGTAGCAAAGGAGTTAAAAAATCCTATAAAGATTCGACTCACAACTCTACAATTTTGATTGTAGGGCCGGTGAGAATGAAATTATACTATGAATTTTATTTGAATTTTTATTTAATTTATAATATTTGTATTTGGAATGTTCCCATCATATGGTCCCAGAATGATAGCTAGGAATATGTTCTCATCTTATCAAGATAATAATAAATTTGAATCAAATAGACTTTCGCCACTTTGTTCCATTTCCACTATCATGAAGTGAAAAGTATACATATTCTCTTTGTTATTAATATCATGAAAATTTGTTTTAAAAAATATTCTAAATTATGGACTTTTATTTAGTTAAACTGAATTACACTTTGCACCACTCACACCTATATTCTTAAAACTTCAATTTTAAGTTTTAAATATTATGGGAATGAATACTTCTAATATAACGAGATTTTTTCACGTCAATTCTTATCCACTGTAACGATTTTTGTTATGGGGAGCTATTCTACAACTACGTAAAAACATGTATTCTATATATTATAAACCAAAAATAAATAAATCAGACATTCAATTTGGTAGTATTTTGTAAATGTTATCTAATTATTTAGTCTTAATTTCTCCTTAAAAAAATTCCAATCCAATGGATAAAATGGAATCACATTTTTTTTTTTTTTTTTTCTGTTTCTTCCTCCAGCTTTTGAATAGATTCCATGTTCATGTGTATTATTAATGTCACTTTATTACTCTATAAATAGCTGGACTGAACTCGATAGTAATTAACCATCACCAAGTTCAAAGTATTGTCCATTGGTTAGTGGCAACATGCAGTGTCAACCTGCAATACCTGCCATACAGTGTTCCTACCAAGTTAAGGGCGACATTCTAAATTCGTCCGGGCAAACTATAACATGGGTCGGGAAACATGTTTGGCACGGTTCGCCTGATATAAATTGTAACTCAGAGATTATTGAGGGCCAGACTGGTGCATTTATCCACAATGGACATGGAAAAGTATCTGGTGCACTTGTCTTCCGTGTCCCAGAAAAATGCGATGTGATGATGTCATGGTCCGCCTCTCCTACTACTCCGAAAAAGGTAACTCTCCCTTCACACATGAATTAGCGTTGTTGTTGTTGTTGTTGTTCTTTACTGATACAATGATGAGATATATGGAATATATATTGATGTATTACTTACTAGCTATATACACATGCAGGTTTATACAGAGATTAGAGAAATCAAACACTTCCAGGGTCCTGTTTGGGATGATATAGATGTGATGCTAGAAAAGAGTGGCCAGATGTGTGAGGATCAGAATAAAGGATACATAGCAGTTCTGCGTATCAATGATGATGCAAGCGTTTATGCAACCATCAAAAAGGTGGTACCTTGATGTTTGAATGCCGATGGAAGGGGGGAGGGGTTACTTTTACTACTATTGAAATAAGAGATCGATTGCATTATTGCTCGATCGATTGTGACTTTTAGTCTATCTTTATCTTTGTTGTGTCTTCTTGTTGTTTTAATATATGTGTCAGTGTGTACCTTCCACGTGCATGCTTTTGTAAAAGCATCAACCAGTAAAATAAATAAAAGTTAATTGCCTTTTAACCCCCGATACTTTGGTTCTATTTTATTTAATATCTATGTTTTAAAAACCTATTCATCTATTCTTGATGGGAAAGAGAAACTCAGATTTTATTGATAGGATGCTAATGAAATTTAGGAATATTGTGTCCTTTTCTTAAAGGACTTATATGTGTATATATTCTTTTTTATATGAAAAATTTAACATAAAACAGAGTCACCACCTAACTATGGATTTAAAAATGTGTAATTAATCTAAGTTAATAGTACAATGAAAAATAGTGTTTTTCTACAAAAATGTTTATTGGTTGGTAAAATATCCGTAAGTTCAAGCACTTTTCAAATATGTGAAAATGACAAGGTTATTATCCAGGGAAAGTTTTATTGAATAAATACCCACTTAATCTTAAAAATTTTAAATGAATAATGTATCGCATGCTATGAACTAACCATGTACTCTCTAGAAGAGCAAAATTGAAATTGTTCAAATTTTAATTAATTAGTTGAATAGTAAATTATTTAATTAATTATTTTCACCATCCTACTTTTGGTATGAACCTAATTAGTCACAAATAACAAAGACTTGGAGTTAGAAGAGTCCTCCAAAAAGGAAAGGGCGGTAATGTTGAACTTATTATTTTCACTGCGTTCTGTGTAAGTTCCTTCTCTCTGTGTGTGTGTGTGTGTGTCGATTTCAATTTTCAATTTTTCAATTTTCGTTCATTTTGATTTTGATTTTCATTTGCAGTTAGGGTTTTAGGGGATGAAATAATTGATGAAATTATTTCTACTTGATCTCCTCCATCAATGATGATTTTTGGTCTCCTCCATCAACGATGATTTTTGGTCTCCTCCATCAACCATTTGTGTAAGATCTCTCTATCTCTGTATGTGTGTGTGTCGATTTTATTTTTTTTGGTTTTCGATTTGTTGATTTCGATTTTCATTTCATTTGCAAAAATTGATTTTTTAGAGTTTAGGGACGAAATAATTAATGAACTTATTTCAATTATATCTCATCCATCAACGATGATTTTTGGTCTCTTCCATGTTCGTATTGTGTGTTACATTCAACACGCACAGTTGTGTCAGTTCAGACAATGTTTTTGGATTGATTAAAAGTTTAGTTCTAATCAATTCAAGTTTATGATGTTTGCATTTAAATTTGGTTTAGTTCGGTTGAAGTTTCTGGATGGATGAGAATATATCTCCTATGTTTTGGATTGACAGTTTGTTATCTCCCATGTTTATTTCAGACAATATTGCATTCAACATGCATGTTGATATTATTCCGAAATAAATTGGTTTAATCATATTCATTTAACAACATTCTAAAAATTGATTTTGAGAATAGTAGACAATTTTACATTCAACACGATTAGACAGTATTACATTAAACACGTATTTTGAATTTTGAATTTTGATAATATTGGGAAGTGTTACATTCAACATAAATTGAGAACAATCGGGGGGTACAATTGTTGAAATCTATTTTTTTTTTTTTAATATTTGGCAATGTTACATTCAACACAATTTAGATATTGTTACATTCAACATGCACTTTGATTTTTGATTTTTGGCAATATTAGAAAGTGTTACTTTCAATAACACACACTGAAAAAAAAAATTGGGGGGGGGGGGGGTCAATTGAGAATAAATGAGACAATGTTACATTCAACACACATATTTTTTTAAATATTTGGCAAATTGGTTCAATTGGATTACATTCTAAATACTGATTTTGAGAATAGTAGACAATGTAACATTCAACACATATTATTTTTGAATATTTTTGGCAAGTTTAAACATTATTACATTCAACACGTATATTGTTTGTGAGTATCGGCATTTTCTAGTTTGTTATTTGGTTGATTTTTTTAAAATTTGAGCATGATGAGAAGTTATATCTTATGTTAGGATTGAGTGTTACATTTAACATGCACAGGTTTCTACTGGTTCATACAATGTTTTGGATGGATTAGAAGGTTAGGGGATGAAAGTGTAATGAAAAAAGAAAAAAAAAATTAAAACTAAAATTAATATGTGGAGAAAATGTAATAAATACTTTTTTAATTGGAACCCTAGCTGTATTAATGGAATCGTGAACCTTTTAGGGTTGTGGCGGTGGAACTCTGTCAACGACGAATAGCTATGGTAAAGAATCGAAGAATAAACGGCGATGGCGAACGGCAGAGGTGAATAGCGACGTCGATTTTGAATAGTGACGGGGACAGCAACGGCGAAGACAAAAGGACAAATAGAGACGGAGACAGAGAACAGCGAAGGACAAACGAAGGCAGAGAACAGCGAAGGATGAATGGTAAGGCAAATGGCGAAGGCGAAAGGCAAGGTAAACAATGAGGTGAACGGCGATGGTGATAGCGAAGGTGACGGCGAGGGCGATGCCAGACGGAAAAATTTATTAGTGACAATAAAGACAATGACGAAGTGAATGGTAAACGACAAAGTGAATGGCGACAACGAAGTGAATGAGGAGACGCTGTCCTGTGAAATGGATATGGAATTAGGCATGAATTATAAAGAATGGGTATTTGGGTCAGAAAAATTCAATGAGAGTTATTGGTGCAATAAAAAACAATTGGGATTGATTGGTACATGAAAACCCAAAAAGGGACCTCTTGGTACATGTCCTATTTCTTTTTGCCCTAGCTTGTTATTGATAGATGACAAACCACAAAAAGAATTAGTTTAAATGTGAAAAACTTAGCTTATGCGCATTTTAACTAATTACTTACTTGGGCGATCTTATGAGCATGCTCTCCTACATCGTTTTGGTGCATTCAACATTAAATTTAGAATTTAATTCTTACAGTGTTCTACAGGAGAGTCGAATCTTAAGTTGACAAGAAAAGGGGGCAACTACTCTTGCCAACCGGATTCTTCTCTTGCCAATTGGATTAACACTTCCTGAATAGGAAATTTAAACAGAATAAAGCCTAAAACATGTTTTTTTTCTTTGGCGCAATAGGATAATTAATGCACGATTCGACAGGAACTAACCTGACTATTTGGCAACGCTGCTCTTTAGCTTCTTCAAACTTTGTTGTGTAGTCTACCATGAGTTATTCTACGCGTATGCTATTTTTTTCTAGTTTAGTAGCAACAAACTCCCTCTGTTTATTGTTGGAAAATATTTTGTGGCTAACAGTAATTGAATTAATTATTTTATAAAAACGGATAAATGAATAGTCTATTATATAAGTAACCCAATTAATCAATGATCATATTTTGATTTGGAATATGACATATTTTAAGTAGAAGCTCAGTTAAGTGGCAAGTCTAGGTTTTGGTTCTTGTTGAAGTCCATTATGGAAGGGCCCAACAAGAAACTCTAATTATAAATAACAAGGTCCCCTCCCTATTCTGGATTAAGGGTTTTTTCCTATTGAAAGCCGCCACAATAAAAATCTAGATCATAGAGAGGAAGACCTAATTTGTAATCCGCTACGATAGTTTAATCTTCTGCAATAACTGAAACAGGTACGCTTTCGATTACTGTTGTTCATTGTTGCGTCCTATAATCGGTATGTTTTAGATTATTAATTAATTCCATATTATTGTAATTATGTGAAATTTAATCAACATGTGGTATTAGAGCCTATATACATTATTTAGGATGTATAATTTTTTTTTATTTTTTATTTTTTATTTTTTGTTCATTCATGAAACCGAAATTTGGGGCCATGAGATATGAGATTTTTTTTGCTTTGATTAACAGTAAAATATTAGGGCTTTTGTTCCTCTTAATTCAAGCTTTAAATTGATGTCTTATGCGTGTCATTTGGTTCGATAATCGACGAGTATTTCAACTTCAAAGTTTCAGCTATGAACCCTAGAAAACTCTCAAACCGAAACTTAGAGTCGTGATTTCACATGATTTTTTGTTCGATTAACTATAAAACATTGGGTTTTTTCCCCTCTTGATTCAAGTTTTAAATTGATATATTATACTTGTAATTTAGTTAGGTAATTAGTGAGTATTTCAACTCTGAAGTTTCGGCCACGAACCCTAGAAAAATCGAGATTCACTTTACATATTGATGAGTTTTTGGTTCAATGATAATATCGTGTACCTGAAACAGTGACTCACTTTTTCTAAGTAATGGTGGATGAACTGGTTCGCTTGAAGAGAATTATTTCTATGATCAGATTAGAATCAGGCTGTACATGAACAGATTAAACGTTTCAAATAGTTTTTATATTAATATTAGGTATAAACCCACATAAAATTCCGTAGAAATAAGGGTTAAAATCGAGTTTTGGGTTTTTGCAATGGAGGTAAACCGCGATTTGTTCTTCAATTTTGGTGATGATTCTCTCGTTTTTTCTTCAATTAATTGTTATATACATATTCGAAATAAGTGGATCTACACAAACCCAATAAAAAATTGTAGAAAAGGTCGCGTTTTTAGGAATTGAGCATATCGGGTCAAAACCGGGTCGCGTGATTAAATTTAGAATTTAATTCTTATTGTGTTTTTCAGAAGAGTCGAATCTTATATTGACAATAAAACGGGCAACTTCTCTTGCCATCCATATTCTTCTCTTGCTAACCGAATTAACACTTCATGGATAGGAATTTAAATATAAACAAAACGCCTAACATATGCATGTTTTTTCTTTTGGTGCAATGGGATAATTAATGCGCGATTCAACAAGCATTAATTTGATCATTTCGCAACTATGCTATTTAGCTTCTTAAACTCTACCTCAATATAAATCCTACTTGAAATTCCCTGAAACATATTTTTTCTCAAAACCATGGTGACTTATTCTCACATCAAGAACTCAACCCCCGGTGTCGAAACCTCGTTTTGCAAGGATAGGTCAGTGAAGTCAATCCAGCAGAATTCAACCATATTGACTGTGATCCACCGAACTAGATTTTGGAATCATCAGTTTGACGTCGTCTGTGGGAACGACTAATTTCTTACAAATCTCATCAACTACGTTAATGGTTACTCCGAGATCCGAAATCATGAGGAATTATCAAGAAGGAAAAAAGCAGCCAATCCACACGGTTGATCACGAAACTGGTCCATCTGGGGAGTCACATTCGCTCCCCACGAAATTTATAAGGGAGAATCTGACTTGGCAAAACACCTTGACATGTTTTATGCTCATCTGGACCTGCACAGGTTCACATGCCCCACGCCGATGCTCTGGACCGCCTTGCAAATTGCCAACTAAAACGTGGGGCAAGTGTTGGTCAATAGTGGCAGCTTAGTAGAGAAAATCTACTTAATTGCATCTAACAAAATAAGAGTCAATCGCGACCAGCTGAAGTCGATTATAACTTCCCTAGTTAGTTTTGGAGGCGAAATAGTGAATCTGCTTAGCTAGATCACACTTGAAATCACAACAATCATGGAGCCAAAACATCGATAGTCAACGTGCGATTCATAGTAGTGGACTATCTATCGATGTCCAAAGCTATTATCGAAAATTCGGCGGGGACTTCTTTCCTGAAGACATGACAGAGTGTCCAGGAAATGAGACATGATGGACCCACGGATCGAGGAACCGTGCCAACCTCGGCCTCGCCTTGATGAAGAATTGGAGGGTGTTCGAGTACACCCAACCGATCCAGATCGAATTATCCAAATCAGGATGGCCTTCTCAGGAGACAAAAGGAGCAACTGATTGAGCTCTTCTGTAATGACCCGATTTTCCAAGGCCGCTACTTGGTTTCTCCCTTTGGAGAATTAACATTTAAAATCAATTGACCAAAGTTTTATTCTATAAAATCGGATAAATTTTACGATACGACGGTGACAAGTAATTAATAATTCGTTTTATAGAAATATTTTAATTTACAATGTGGCGGCGATAATTATATTTATCGAATTTATAATTTATCGATTGATCGAATCGATTTCACAATAGTGAATAATAAATACAACTGTTACAATTTTACATAGAAATTCAACTAAAATTCATGTCGTCGTTTTACTCTCACCGGCCCTACAATCAAAATTGTAGAGTTGTAAGTTAACGTTCAGTAGAATTTTAACTCTTCTAATACGTGTATGTAATTAATATACCAAATAAACACCCAAGCATGATTTCTATATAATCATAATTATTTTATGAAATTAACAATTAAAATTCGCAACAATAACAACGTAAATTTCAACATAAAATACATATATTAAAAGGGTTATAAATTCTATCTGAAATTCGAAGCGAAAATCCGAATCGAAAGCGTGTAAAATATATACTTCTGAGCTTTAATATACATATAATATCTATATACATATATCCTGAAACTTCATTCACCTCCCTCTCCCCTTCTTTTGATTATATCATATTTATATAATATATAGGCCCATTAACTTTTCCCTTTCCATCGCCATTTCAATTTTTTAATACTTTTTTATATGTGTGCAATGCAAGGAGGTAAATTTTTGGACACCAATTTTTTTATCCTTCTTTTTTTTTTTTTTTTTTTTTTTATGGCCATCCACATTTCCATAACTAGAAAGTTTTGAAAAATTATATTTAGCACCTCATAATTATAAAATAATTTATATTAAATTCAATAATTCACACTTATCTCTTCAAAATTATCAAAAATTTATTATAAATTTGCATAATATACAAAACAACCCAAAAATATTAAAAATATAAATTTAAAATTTAACTTTTTTAAAAAATTTATCAAATATATATATTTATACTACAAATTTACAAAACCGTCCTAAAAAATATTAATCTTATATAAAATAAAAATATAAATTTTTAGGAAATCTACCCCACCTAAATAATTTTATTCCTCGAAATTTTGTTCAAATAATAATAATTTAGAATCGCACTATGCTAGTCACTCTCGGTTAAACAATAATAACTGAAAGTCACCACTACGCTCCCGCTGTACTATTATGATAAAAATAGTAATAAATAATAATATGTCACGGTAGTCTCACTGGATTGGATCTATCTCAATTCCAGCAGGTCTACAACCTAGATAATTTTTCCTACTTGACATGACTTTTCAAGTCCACTGCCATATCCCATAACTAGTATTTACCAATTCCGTCTAGCATCCAAACCAACATGTTTCCAACCTGCATCATAAACAATAGAAAACTCAATTCCTTTTCGATTGTTCCGTGAGATTAAAAATAATCATTTTCAATATCTATTATAAAATTATAATAATCTCGTAAACGTTTTTCATAAATATCAAGCAATCCAAATTTCAAATAATAAATTTTTCGCAATACATCTGAAACACATAAACACTTCTCAACTATATAAATATGTCTCAAAAAATCTTAGGTTGTGTTTGGGTAAGGGATTTGTAGGGGGAATTTCATTTAGTTAAGGGATTTCAAAATCCTTTTTTAATGAATTCCTTGTTTGGGGGTGAAAGGATTTGAGGAGAGTGGATTTGTCAAATCCTTTGAAGAGTGAAATGGAGGATTTGGAAATACCTTTGGGAGAGTTTGCATTTGCCAAATCCTTCCCTTTCTCTTTTTTTTTTTTTTTTTTTTTTTTCCCACTTTTTTCTTTTTTTTTTCCCTTCTCATTCAAGCTTCTTCATTGTCACCGTCGTTTTCTTTTGATTCAACGTTTTCAAAAGTTTTTTTTTTCTTCTTATTCAACGCTTTCGAACGACGAAATCAAAATCGAACAACGAAATAGGGTTCGAAATCGATTTTGTTTTCGAACGACAAAATCGAAATCGATTTCGTTTTCGAAATCGAACGGCAAAATAGGGTTTGAAATCGTCGTCTGCTTCTTCATCGTCGCCGTCGTTTGCTTCTTGAACGTCGCCATCGTCTGCTTCCTGACGAAATCTCAATTTCGTTTTCGAACAACGAAATCGAAATCGAACAACGAAATAAGGTTCAAAATCGATTTCGTTTTCGAAATCGAAATCGTGGTTTGTTCTTGGATTTGTTCATCGTGGTTTGTTCTTTGAAATCGAAATCGTGGTTTGTTCTTCGATTTCAAAGTGGTTTTTCGATTTCTTCTTGGATTTCAGAAATGAGATTTGTTCTTCGATTTCGTTGGGGATCTGTTCGTCGCCTTTGTTGTGTGTTTTTTTTTGAGAAATTGGATAAAAATAGAACAAAAAAAAAAATTATCCAAACAACGGATTTGTGAAATGAAGGGATTTAAAATCCAGAATTTTGAAATCCCTTCATTTCACAAATCTCTTGGATTTATCAAATCCCTTATCCAAACGCAACCTTAATATATCTCAATCATATAAATACATTTGGAAACATATAGGTACATCTTAATCACGTAATTACGTCTCAAAATATACAAATATCTTTCAAACCTTATAATTTCATCGCAACCAGCTCACTAGTACGCACTCATCCGACCAGATGGCTTTAGCCGCTCGACGTGTCTAACTTGGCGACAGCCAGAAAAACCCTCCTTGTACACTCGATACCCCAAGCCTACCCTCGAGGAAGGACAACGATGATGTAGGCGTGGCATTTTGACGGCCCCGCAAAAATTTTATGATTTATTTAAAAAAAAAAAACAAAAAAAAAAAACAAAAACCCACAGATTTAAAAAAAAAATGAAAATAAAAGGTTTCCTTATCAAAATGAGATTTTGTTTCCTTTTCCTTTTCCCTTTCTTTTTAGGTTTTGTTTCCTTTTTATCGTCCAATTGGGACTAGGGTTTCTAGGATTTTTCACTCACATCCTTTCTATATATAAGACTCTCTTCCTCATAGTTTAGACACGAAAACATTTAGAGAGAAATTTTTCGGGGGACATTCAAAAATTACGTGGAGTCACCCCCTTTAAAAGAGTGATTCTCAAAGTCTTTTCGGGAAACCGTCTGCAAGAGAGAAATATACGGGTATCGAGATTCTTGGCCTAGAACATGTATGTTTTTCTAATTCTTAATTATTCTTTCAGTTTATTTTATTCTTTTCGCAATTTAAATTTCTACAAATTTTATTTATTTATTTATTTATTTATGTATTGTTGTCCGATGATCCGATAAAAACGTTGGGGTGGGTTTCTCGTGCAAAACCTAATCTCCGATCGTTAGGTGAAGGACGTTTTTATTTTTTATTTTAGTTTATTTATTTTGTTTACAAATTCATAAAGAAAAACTCAAAAAAATAAAGTTGTCCGATGATCTGATGAAAACGTCGGGGTGAGTTTCTCGTGCTTAAACTTAACCCCCGATCGTTAGGTAAATGATGTTTTCATCATTTATTTTTCTGTATTTTTTTTAATTTTTATTTTATTCTTTTTATCAAAACCCTAAAAAATAAAAAAATCAAAATCAAAAAAATAATAAAATCTTTTATTGGTAGGAATTAATCCTTACGAACCTTAAAGTGAATCTGACGATTCAATAAATCGTGGGAGAGTTTTCCATGACCTCATTTCCATTCCTCAACTAAAGTGGAATTTAGAAATAAATGGTTTTAGAAAATCTCTTCCCTCAGTAAATTTTTCGTGGGATTTCTTTTAAAGTATCGAAAAGATTAATTTCAACTAAATTGTTTTCGCGAACCTCCCTCGATTATTTTATCCATAGAATTTGAAGGAATTTCAAAACGGGATTTCTTTAAACTAATCAGGCAAATTCAAAGTAGATTTTATTTGCATCCACTTAGCATGTTTATTTCTCGTATCATTTAGACGGCACGTTTAGGGCACTTTCACCACTTACACTTTTTATACATACAGTTTTTATTTTTTTTACGAATTCATGCTAATTTTTCATATCTAGTCATGACATGTGCACTACTTCTATTTTTTAATTAAATCATTGTCACGCATAACGACATTAATTCACGTAGTGTTCTTTATTCAATTTTGTATTCATATCAGTTTACATTGACATATTAAAATTAAATCATTTAATTTTTTTTTAGTCACTCTTGCATAAAAAAAGTAAAGCTTATTTATATGTTAGTTTTGCATTCATATTTCCAAATCTCATTCATCTATTTTAGTTTGCCTATTTAAATTAAAGAAGTCTCTCAGAAATATACATAAACCTCCCCCGGGGACCGTCCTTGTCAAATATTTAATATTCGATAAGAGGTTATACCGAGGGAATATTCTCAAAAATCCAAAAAACTTGTCTCACCTTATTTGTGAAAAATACCAAAAATATTTTATAAGAAGGGAATAATGTCAAAATAAAATAAAACACTCGGACTAAACTGATTGGACTTAATTGGACATAAGGTACCGTTTTTGAACGGGTGTCTTGGGGTGCCTAACACCTTACCCGAGCATAACCGATCCCAGAGCCTTTAAATGAATCTTTGGTTTAACCGTATTTTTTGGAGTCAATTTTTTACTTAAGCCCTTTAAATTGTTTTTTAAAAATTCGGTGACCTAGCACACCATTTAAACTCAATACTAGGTGGCGACTCCTTATTTTTTTAAAAACGGCCTAAGTATATTTTTGAGAAAATCGGCGCTTTAACAAACCCCTCTCCTTAAGTTTGTTTATTTCATATTTTTTTCCTTTCGGAAAATCGGGGCGCGTCAGAGGAGATGAGGTTTCCGGATTACGAACTTGCGTTACGAACCCATGCTACTTGGTTCGATCTTCTACAACAGATTTTCTACAATCTACAAATTGAATAATTTGACTTACGATACAAATTCCCCGGGTCAAAGGATGCCTCATTGGCGGCAAAAGACGGGGTCAGAGGATGTCTCTTCCGTGAAAAAAAAAAAAGGTCTGAGGATGCCTCCCCAACTACGAACTCCCCAAGTTAGAGGATGCCTCTTCAGCAGAGAGAAAAGGCTTATAGGATGCCTCTCCACTGCGAATGGCATAGCAAAAAACAGGTCAGAGAATGCCTCCCATACTTACTCTAGCGGAAAGAGGGGTCATGTGTAATCTCCCAAAAAATTATATTTTGAAAATAATATTTCATATAAATTTAATATTTTTGGGATTGTTTTGTTCTCTATTGATGAAATCATCACCCATCTTCATGAAATCATGTTCAAGGCTCACATAATTTAAAAAGAAAAGAAAAGAAAAAAGAATGAAGATGATGATCTTTTAATATATTGTTCATTGTTAAGTGTTTCAATTACATAAGGATTACAAAATCTTCAAGAACCAAATTCCATATAACCAAACTCACTACCTTAATTTCTATTTCCGTTATGTTTCTGTTCCTGCTACTGTTTCTGTTTCTATTATTTGTCCTTGTTGTATTTATTTCTAAATTTAATTTTTGTTTATGTTTATATTTGGATTAATAGAAATTAGAAATGTTTTTAGTTTATATTTATATTTTTTTTGTTATATTTATACTTTTTGGGATTATTTTTTGGGGAAATATACATGTTCCTGTTTCCTTTCTTATTTTTGGTTTCGTTTCTACTCCTGTTCCTGTTTTATTCCATACCAATAATTTGTTTCTGCCTTGTTCCTATTTTTGTTTATGTTCTCTATTCCTGTTGTATTCATTTTTCCATTCTGTTTCTATTTTAATTTTTGTTTATGTTTATATTTGGGCTAACATAAACTAGAAATGTTCTTAGTTTGTGTTTATGTTTTTTCACAAAAGCACCATGGATTAAAAAGGATATCATATTTATCGTCGTCGCAATAATGAAAATGTTTAGAAAGTGAGGGGGCAGGAGGTTGCCAATAGAGATATTGTTCCTTACAATGTAGACATTTCAAAGAAGTTCGATTGTCATATTAATTTTGAAGTTTGTGTTGGATTTCGATATGTTAAATATATTAACAAGTATATCCACAAATTAAGGAGTTGATCGAGCAACATCGACTTTGGAATGAGTAGATGAGATATTTTGACAACACATGTTAACAATTAAAACTCATTACCATTTTTTTTTTAAAGTTTGTGGTTGTGAGTACTTACAGTATAGTCTGTAATGATATTTTGGAGATGAGTTTGTTGAAAACACATGTTAATAATTAAATTTTATTATTGGCATATTCTGTAATGATACTTTTGGTATTCAGTTTGCTGTTTTTTTTTTTTTTTTTGCTTAATCGCTTAAATATTAAGGTTATTTTTTCCGTTTGTGCCCTCAGGCACGGGTTATACACTAGTATAGGATATATTATACATGTGTGTTTATTTTATAATAATAATAATAATAATAATAATAACAATAATAATAATAATAATAATTATTATTATTATTATTATTACATATGAATCAAATATGTGCCTTTGTGCGTTAATTGATCAAGAGAGAGATAATTGGTATTTGGGAATTGGGGTTAGAAAATCACACTAAGGAAGGGAGGAGAAGTAAGCAAGGAAGAGCATATCACAAAAGAAAAATAATTTCAGTTGATTAATTGTGGATTTCAAGTAGAATTTCTAACTCTTTTAATATTTATATTTAATATCTCTCTTTATTATGTAATTCATGCTAAAATTGTTGTTAATTTTCAATTGTTAGTTTTCAGGAAATATTTAGGGTTATTATGTGAAACTTATCTGAGAAACATGTCTACGCCTTTTTTTTTTTTTTTTTTTTGCGGTTTGATTAAATGCACGTAGCAAAGGAGTTAAAAAATCCTATAAAGATTCGACTCACAACTCTACAATTTTGATTGTAGGGCCGGTGATAATGAAATTATACTATGAATTTTATTTGAATTTTTATTTAATTTATAATAGTTGTATTTGGAATGTTCCCATCATATGGTCCCAGAATGATAGCTAGGAATATGTTCTCACCTTATCAAGATAATAATAAATTTGAATCAAATAGACTTTCGCCACTTTGTTCCATTTCCACTATCATGAAGTGAAAAGTATACATATTCTCTTTGTTATTAATATCATGAAAATTTGTTTTAAAAAATATTCTAAATTATGGACTTTTATTTAGTTAAACTGAATTACACTTTGCACCACTCACACCTATATTCTTAAAACTTCAATTTTAAGTTTTAAATATTATGGGAATGAATACTTCTAATATAACGAGATTTTTTCACGTAAATTCTTATCCACTGTAACGATTTTTGTTATGGGGAGCTATTCTACAACTACGTAAAAACATGTATTCTATATATTATAAACCAAAAATAAATAAATCAGACATTCAATTTGGTAGTATTTTGTAAATGTTATCTAATTATTTAGTCTTAATTTCTCCTTAAAAAAATTCCAATCCAATGGATAAAATGGAATCACATTTTTATTTTTATTTTTCTGTTTCTTCCTCCAGCTTTTGAATAGATTCCATGTTCATGTGTATTATTAATGTCACTTTATTACTCTATAAATAGCTGGACTGAACTCGATAGTAATTAACCATCACCAAGTTCAAAGTATTGTCCATTGGTTAGTGGCAACATGCAGTGTCAACCTGCAATACCTGCCATACAGTGTTCCTACCAAGTTAAGGGCGACATTCTAAATTCGTCCGGGCAAACTATAACATGGGTCGGGAAACATGTTTGGCACGGTTCGCCTGATATAAAGTGTAACTCAGAGATTATTGAGGGCCAGACTGGTGCATTTATCCACAATGGACATGGAAAAGTATCTGGTGCACTTGTCTTCCGTGTCCCAGAAAAATGCGATGTGATGATGTCATGGTCCGCCTCTCCTACTACTCCGAAAAAGGTAACTCTCCCTTCACACATGAATTAGCGTTGTTGTTGTTGTTGTTGTTGTTCTTTACTGATACAATGATGAGATATATGGAATATATATTGATGTATTACTTACTAGCTATATACACATGTAGGTTTATACAGAGATTAGAGAAATCAAACACTTCCAGGGTCCTGTTTGGGATGATATAGATGTGATGCTGGAAAAGAGTGGCCCGATGTGTGAGGATCAGAATAAAGGATACATAGCAGTTCTGCGTATCAATGATGATGCAAGCGTTTATGCGACCATCAAAAAGGTGGTACCTTGATGTTTGAATGCCGATGGAAGGGGGGAGGGGTTACTTTTACTACTATTGAAATAAGAGATCGATTGCATTATTGCTCGATCGATTGTGACTTTTAGTCCATCTTTATCTTTGTTGTGTCTTCTTGTTGTTTTAATATATGTGTCAGTGTGTACCTTCCACGTGCATGCTTTTGTAAAAGCATCAACCAGTAAAATAAATAAAAGTTAATTGCCTTTTAACCCCCGATACTTTGGTTCTATTTTATTTAATATCTATGTTTTAAAAACCTATTCATCTATTCTTGATGGGAAAGAGAAACTCAGATTTTATTGATAGGATGCTAATGAAATTTAGGAATATTGTGTCCTTTTCTTAAAGGACTTATATGTGTATATATTCTTTTTTATATGAGAAATTTAAGATAAAACAGAGTCACCACCTAACTATGGATTTAAAAATGTGTAATTAATCTAAGTTAATAGTACAATGAAAAATAGTGTTTTTCTACAAAAATGTTTATTGGTTGGTAAAATATCCGTAAGTTCAAGCACTTTTCAAATATGTGAAAATGACAAGGTTATTATCCAGGGAAAGTCTTATTGAATAAATACCCACTTAATCTTAAAAATTTTAAATGAATAATGTATCGCATGCTATGAACTAACCATGTACTTTCTAGAAGAGCAAAATTGAAATTGTTCAAATTTTAATTAATTAGTTGAATAGTAAATTATTTAATTAATTATTTTCACCATCCTACTTTTGGTATGAACCTAATTAGTCACAAATAACAAAGACTTGGAGTTAGAAGAGTCCTCCAAAAAGGAAAGGGCGGTAATGTTGAACTTAAGAAGTTAAGGGGTCAATAAGTAAATACAAAAAAAACTTGTCTAGGCTTTTGAACCCTAGACAAATCTTATAAGGTTTTTGAATTCGGCACCCTAATTCTCCAAACAAGAAGATATATTTTGTAGGCATTTTCTGATGGCTAACCAAGGAAGAATTGCAAGAATCATTCTCATTCATGGGAACATGAAGGAAGAAAATTATGAATTGAATAGAAATAGGGATGGTCATGGGTTTGGAGGCCCGATAAACCCGCCTAGTCCGACCCTAATTTTTTAGGGCTTGGGCTCAAGGTTTGAACCCATGGGCAGGACTAGGGCTCAAATTTTGAGGCCCGACTAAACCTAGGGCCGGACTTGGGCTCAAGCCAAATTTTTTAGGCCCGGCCCGGCCCGAGTATTATTATATATATTGTTTAATATATATATGTGTGTGTGTGTTAGAGAGAGAGAGAGAGATAAAATTAGGTTTAATTTCTCAGCCGCCCCTCTCTCAATCTCCTACCCCGCTCACGATTTCTCTCTCACTCTCCCTAACCCTCGCAGCTCCAACACTGACGACGACGACGCGGCGGCTCATCCTTCACTGACAACGACGACGACGGCCCTTCCCTCACTGGAGACGACTGCGGCTTATCACTCGCAACGATGGCGGCGCCCCTTCCCTCTCTCTCTTTTTTCTCTTCGCCACTTCCCTCCCTCCCAGCCTCTGCCATTGCCTCGCCGCCACTGTCGATCTCTGTCTAGCTTGGCTTCACCATCGATTGCTATCTGTAGGACACGATTGTTATCACCATTGATAGCTAGGAGGCCGATGAAGCTTAGATCGGGCACCCAAACACTAGATCTTCTACCGCCGACCCCTCAGCCACCAGATCTGTTACGACGTCGTTGTTGATTGCCGCCTCGACGGAATTTAGGTAATAAACTAGTTTGATTTCTGTTTACCTTTCAAACTAGTTTATTACGAAATTAGTGATTTCTCATAATTTCTGTTTATGCTTCACGATTCCTTAGTGTTCTGAAATATTTTTGATTTTTCGATGAAATTATATTGTTTATTTCATATTTTCAGTTCATGCTCGAATTGTTCAGCGCATTGATCATGTTTTGTTGGGAAAAAATTATATGGTTGGGGGCCTTAAGGTGCCGGGCATAGAATTAAATGGAGTTTGTTTTCTGACCACCGACCCTAAACTTCTATTCCCCGTATTTCAACCTGCATTCAATTAAATCCATTTTGAATGAGTCGGGTGGTTCGGGTTTTTCGGATTTGTGAACACCCCTAATTAGAAACTTAACAACAATATTAAGGGTAATTTGTCATTTTACTAAAACTAATTCTATAGGTCAATTTAAAAATTTATCCAAATTTTAAGGGTAAAATATATATTTTTTTGCCACAAATGCTCGCTCTCCAACTGCAACGATTAGCCACCTTTTGCTGGTTCCTGCGACAAAAACGAAATGAAAACTCAAAAAGCGCCTGTAATTTTACTAGTTCCTTCAGAGCTCAAAGAGCTTTCCTTGCCTGAATCGCCATGAATACAAATTTAGAATTTTTAATCGGAAGATAAAATTACTACTTACGAAATATCCACTTGAAGACCGCCTGAATCTTAACGAAAGCCCATCTCTCTCTTCCACTATTAAAACTTGGCTCCTATGCCTTGCCTAGAAGAGTGTTACCAAAGATCAAGGCCCAAGTAACTGATATTTAGAATAAACTCTTGAAATTTCAACTCAATCGGAATCCAAATTGCTGTCTGATTTGTGAAACCAAATCACAATTCTCTCTCCTCTTCCTTCTCTCTCTAAACTGCCATATGGAATCAATTTTTGTTATGCCCTGTATATTTCGTGCTTTGCACAAAGGAAGGTTGCTACTTACATTAATCATTCTTAAGGCCCTAATAGTTTTTTTTATTATACTCCAATTTACTTTTGTCAATTAAGCCTATTTTGGGCTTTCTCTTTTTTTGGGGTGCTTACCAGATGGTTCTCAAAGGAGGAGAAAACTACAGTATAAACCTTTTCTAAAAACATGTTACCAAATAGTACTTTTCATTTTTTGGACAATTTTACCCTTGCGTTACTGTTCATCTGAGATCTATTACGAAAAAAATTCTCGTCTCAACTCCAAATTTATCGTTTATTCAACAAAACATAGAGAGATTCATTGCGTAAATCTGTGCAGAAACTTCATCAAACACATCGATTTGAAAAAATCTGAACAGATGATGAGAGACAGTATTTTCATACTGCTAGATCTGTGTTGAATATAACATCATGTTATATTCAACATGATATCATCATGTTTTAAATCATGATAATTCTTAAAAAATACGAAAAATATTTTAAAAATAAATAAATAATGTTTGTAAATAAAATATTGTTGAATATAATACGATCGTGTTATATTTCAACATGGTATCATGTTGTATTCAAATGAAAAAATGAATACAACAAATCAACATCACATATTATCACAAAAACACAAAACAATTATTCTAAAACTCTTTCCAAAAATTAATGCATCACATTAAGAAAATAAAATTATATTATATTCAACATCAACATCACATTGTTGTATAATCAATTTGAAAAATCTTTATCCACGCAATTAGAATCTTGAAAACTCTACAAGTATTCGGATCAGTATGATGATCTGAAGGTTAGTAGGTAAATTTACGGACAAGGACCTCCATCTGCTTAGTAAATGACACATGCGGACAAAGATTACAAAGAATTACGAAATTGCCATCAAATGTGCCAAATTACCATAAAACCTAGAGCAGTAGAAAAAATATCGAAAGCACCAAATAAAAATGGACAAAATCAGACTCAATATTTCGAAATTGCCATTGCATTGGCACTTTTATATATGTTATAGATATAGATATAGAAATAGAGATTGCTAGGCCAAGTTACACAGTTTAACACCATATTTGGCGATTCAATTTCTAAGTGTCGGTCTGCAAATTTTTGAATCAATTATTGATCGAAAACACTATTTCAAATAAGGACCAAAAACGTTATTTTATCTAATAATTCATGCAAAGTAGGGATGCCACAAAAAATCAAACTAATAAGTAACAACGAGAAATCGAACCGAATGGTTCGGTTTTAAAATCGACTAAATGACTTGGTTATGGTTTTGGTTTTGAAATTAGCAACCGATGCGGTTTTGGTTTTGGAATAGAAACCGTGAAATCGAATCACGAAATTGATATTTTAGATATATTTTTATTACATATATACCCTTATTTTTTTATACATATATTGACAATTTAATCCTTATTTTTTAATTTATTTACACTTTCATCCCTCCTATTTCCTATTATATATGTATAAAGCGACTTAGGAATTCATTTCTAATTAGTGATTTCACAATCGTTCTCCCATTCTTTCAATTATGATTACTGATTAGAAATTTTAATTATGATTACCGGTTAGAAATTTTAATTATGGTTATTTTGTAGTTTGATTTTATTTTTTAGAATTTATATTTTATATTTTATGTTTTTGTTTATATATAAAAAAAACAACGGTCTCCGATTTCGCGGTTTTGGTTTTTATACCAAAAGGAACCCATTATATATACATATATATACGGATCAGGAAAGCAAGGGAAAGAAGGGAATAAATATGATAATAATGTATTGACTCTATATACAAGAGCCTGTCAAAAACAGTGATAGAAAAATGATGATCATATTAGTAATGTACTGATTCCTATTAAACAAATGATATATTATTAGATTTTAAGAGTTTTGAGCGAGGAAAAAATATTTTGATCTGGATTTCGGTTTCGGATTTCAGGTAGAATTTCTAACCCTTTTAATATATGTATTTAATTTTTCTATGGTGAGATCTATGTTATTTATTGTTATCGAATTGTAGTTGTTTATTTCCATGAAATAATTGTGATTATATGAAAATTTTGTGAAAATCATGCTAGTATATTTATTTTGTATATTAATTAAATACACGTATTAGAGATGATGGAATTCTACTGAGTGTTAGCTCACAATCCCACAATTTTGATTGCAGGGCCGGTGAGAGCGAAATGGCGACGAATTTTTTTTGATTTTATATGAAATCGGACTGAAAACGAAACAGTGGCATCCCTAATGCAAAGATGTCATAAAAATATGCACAAGTCGTGGAAGGTTGTAGGTGAAGCAATGAATGTTGTACCATGAATTTGCTGAAAAAGAGAGGGGGCTGGTTGGTCTCTATGGCCATTTATGGCTTCTGTCCAGACCTGATCTAATTCACATGTAATTTTTATGTTTCTGAACTTTTTTATTTGTATAGTCATCTTCATTGCCATAAACAATAATGCCAACCACCACCTAACTGTGTTCAAATCATAATATTATGAATATATCTAGATCAATTTACACATATCTCTCGACTAATCATTATTTCAAACAATTTTAAGAGTGCATGAATTGATCTTATAAAAGTCTTTGTTATTATAAACTTAATTTATAAATTAATGATTCGTGATTTATCCAATTACAGTCCTTGCATTTATATAGTCTCGTGTCTGAATCGATTTATATAGGGTCCCCACCTATATGAATATATCCATCAAAATCAACGGGATGGACCAAAAGGAAAGGGTCTTGACCATTATATATACACAATTTTTTTTTAGTTTAAGGTGTGTCCGAATCGGCTTACACGTATCTCGGTTAATCATCTTTTAAGATGATCTTAGGGGTTTATTTGTCGATTATATCTCATGATCACAATAATAAAAAATTAATCAGTAAACTAAAGTATACACATGAATATTAGGATACAACAATAAAGAATGGTAATCGAATGTGTACTTGTCTCGGCCATTGCAGAAGATTGAACCGTCGTAGCGAAATACATATTAGGTCTTCCTCCCTATGATCTAGATTATTGTGGTAGCGACTCTCAATGGGAAAAAAATTCCTTAATCTAGACTAAGGAAGGGGACTTAATTATATATACTAGGGTTTCTAGTTTGACCCTCCCATAACGGGTTTCAACGAAGCCCTAAACCTACATTTACCATTTAACTGGGCTTTTACATAAAAGTCACCACAACCCGAATCAAAATATGATTACTGATTATTTGGACTGCTTAAATAATAAACTATCCATTAATCTGTTTTTATAAAATAATTAATTCAATTAATGTTAATCTATAAAAATATTTAACAGTATTTACTTATTTCAGCCTGATGCATTTAAAATTTGATTTCTGAAGTATTTTTCAAGAGAATCGAATATTATTTGATAAAGAAATAAAATAAATTTTCTTATCAACAAGACAAGACTAATATATATCCATATCTAAAGTCATTATATTGTTTGTTTTGACTTATAAATGTAAGGAGATAAGAATGAATAATGTTTTTTGGAAACATGAACCTACGTACAATAAAGCCTCATATATTCATGTTAATGTTTCTCCCCAACTACAATGATAAGTCCAACGGTATTGACAGATTGGACTATGTAAAACCAAACTTTTTCTTTTTTCCTATTTTCATTTATGTTTCCAATTCCAAAGCTCCAATTCTATACAACCAAACACTGCCTAGGAGTGTAACTATCTACTCATTTAAATGCACTTGAGCCCAATATTGTCTTTTTCTTATTATTATTATTATTATTATTATTATTATTATTATTATTTTGTTATTTTTTACGCTAAGATATCCAGACTAACTTATGTTTTTTTTTGACTAATTATTTTTTTGGACCATCTTAAAGATGCATTTTCTCATATTAGCCTGATATATTTTGAATTAAATTCATGATTTAGTTTTTAAAATACTTTTCAGAAGAGTCGAACTGGCAAAAAAATAAGGATCTCGCACATCTCCGATATTGATCTTTATCACCTCTTGGATAGCGAGTTCTTTATTACCCATGTCAGTATCTATATATTTCTACAGGCACACAAACAATAATACATATCTAGAGAGAGGGAGAGAGAGAAAACGAAGAGAGAGAAATGGAGGAGATTGAGCACAGGACGGTGAGCTTGAACGGCATAAACATGCACGTAGCCGAGAAAGGACCAAAGCTAGGACACGTGGTGCTCTTCCTCCACGGCTTCCCGGAGCTATGGTACACGTGGCGCCACCAGATTTTGGGTCTCGCTTCTTTGGGCTACCGTGCGGTGGCGCCGGACCTCCGCGGATACGGAGACACCGACGCCCCGGATTCCGTCGCCGGATACACGTGTCTACACGTTGTCGGCGATCTTGTGGCCCTCATAGAAGATCTGGGGGCGGGTGGGGACCGTGGGGTGCACGTGGTGGGACATGACTGGGGTGCAATGGTGGGGTGGTATCTCTGCTTGTTTCGACCGGACAAGGTGAAGTCGTTCGTTGCACTGAGCGTGCCTTTTCATCCAAGGCATCCTAAGATGAAGCCTGTGGAGACCATGCGAGCCTTCTTCGGACAAGAGTATTATATTTGTAGATTTCAGGTTCTTTCTCTCTCTCCTCCTATACATACATATATATCATATATGTGTTTGTCTGTATATGTTTTTCTTTCTATTTTTGAGTTCTAAGGAGGCAGCTACAGATATATTAGGTTAAAGCCCATATGCAACTAATAAAATCATGTATCATCGATCAAGTTCCTTTGCATGGGTTGAGAACACTATTTTAGTGGGTTTTTTCAACTCAATTTTACCTTATTATAAGTCATAGGAATAGGAAGAGAGAGAGAGAGAGATATGCATGTTAAAGTTATTAGCTTACTTTGATATTTTGATCCTTTTTTGTTTTTGTTTTTTAATTTTTTTTTTTTTTAATTTTTTTTTTATGAAAATGAGTGAAGAAGAAATTATCAGGTTGGTTGAATAGATTGTCATAAAGATGTATGCAGCTAAAATCACGGTATCCATGGGTTGTGGAAGGGACTGCTGATCAGATTACAAATGAGAAGAAAACTCTCACCTTATGAACTAGTTTTTAGTGTTCAGAGAGACCTAAGATCACCAAAGAACTAGTATCAAAGCTAGCCCATGTTACAACATCTCTAACTTAATAGCTATAAAGTGAGAAACTGGTATCGGTTAGCCGATCAAAAACTCGATGTGTGAGAAAAAAATTGTTAAGTTTGTATAATATCGGATGTGAAATGAATTGGTGGTTAGGTTATAAGTGTGAATAAATGCTTCGCTTTGAGTTAGTTTTTGGGTAGAGAGAAACTCCAGACTACCCTATATACTATGCAATATGAAATCATGAAGAAAAAAAGTTATTAGCTCACTTTGATATTTGGATCCATTTTTTTTTTCTTTTTTTGCGTGATGAAAATAAGTGAAGAAGGAATTATTGGGTTAGTTGTCACAAAGATTGTCATAAAGATGCATGCAGCTAAAACCCCGCACTATGTTAGACTTATCTCTTCGGATGTGGGAGACGCAGCTGGTCAGATTACAAGTGGAAAAATAAATCTCACTTTATGAGTTAACTTTTGGTGTTTAGAGAGATCCAAAACCACATCCTATACTGATATCAGAGTCCATGTTACAACATCTCTAACCTAATAGCCACAAACAGAAAGACTAGTCATGAGTTAGCCGGTCAAAAACCCGATATATGAGGGAGAGATTGTTAGATTTATACTATATTAGATGTAAAAAGAGCTGATAGTTAGATTATATATGTGAAGAAAAACTTCACTTTGAGCTAGTTTTTGAGGTTGAGAAAGGTTTCATACTACCCTATATACTATGCAATATGAAATCATGAAAAAAAAAAAGTTGGGTTTAATTCAATATTAAAAGTTGAATTTCTTATTTATTTTGGTTGATTGAATTTAAATTTTTTTTGGAGTGGGGCAGGAACCTGGAGAGATCGAAACTGAGATCGCACGCCATGGAAGCTCAGCAGTGCTCAAGAAACTTATAACAGATCGAAAACCAGGTCCACCTTGCTTGCCAAAAGAAAACCCTTTTGGTATTTGCCCCGATACCCATATTCAACTTCCCTCCTGGTTTTCTGAAAGCGATCTCAAGTACTACGCCAGCAAATTTGACCAGAAAGGCTTCACCGGAGGCCTCAATTACTACCGTGTGCTCGATCTGTATGTATCTCTCTCTCTCTCTCTCTCTCTCTCTCTCTCTCTCTCTCTAAAAATGGTTACTTAACTTGATTTTCCATTATTTTTTGGGTGGGAAGAAACTGGGAGCTCACGGCAGCTTGGACCGGAGCAAAAGTGAAGGTGCCCGTGAAATTTATTGCCGGCGATCAAGATATGGTTTATACAACACCGGGAATGAAGGAATACATACAGGGTGGTGGATTCAAGACGGATGTGCCTTCGTTGGAGGAAATTGTTGTGATGGAAGGAGTTGGTCACTTCCTCAACCAAGAAAAACCAGAACAGATCAACACCCATATCCATGAATTCATCAACAACCTCTAAATTATATTGTGTTCGTAATAATTAATTAATTAAATTCCTGCATTTAGACTTTTTATTTGGGTTTCTTAAACTGTTTTCAGTGACATTCCACTGCTTTTTGCTGAAGACGATCTAATGATCAAAGATATATATTATTTTGCTATTTGTTTTACCAAGAGCTCAGGATTTAGAATCTTGACCATGAGGAAGAAAAAGACATGGATTTCATTTTTGGGAAAAATATATTTTTAGTCCCTTAAGTATGAATGGGGTGGATGTATTAATGGAATGTGATATTTGCCAAATTATTACACACGACAAAAGTCCTCATTTCGCAGAAGGGATCTCCCCTTGAGCCAACGGGCTATCACAAGGGAAATCCTAGGGACCGGACATACACAAATACAGGAAGCTAGGCACACAAAATACAATACACCAAGTATCAACAAAATTAAAATTGATATTTTTGGTCTCTCAATTTTTATATTTGTTTCAATTCTACAAAATTAAAATTAATTTCAATGATTTTGGACGGAAAATGGGTTGTGTTCTACATGTGGTTTTTTAACGAATATATTTTCACCATTTCATCACCTAACTAAATTTAAGATTTTTTCCTTTAAAAATCTTTCACTGGTTCATCTCAAAAATGAGAGAGAAACCTAGCTAAATCATTGGTAAGAAAAAGATAGGATAAAACACTTTAGATTTAGTAGAGTAATAAAATAACAAAAATATCCCCGTTAGACGACCATGTGCTAAGCACAACCCATCTTCTATCCCAAATCACTAACAGCGTTTTCAATCTTGCGGGATTGAAATAAATGCAGAACTTGAGGGATTAAATGTGTAATTTGGAAAACTTCAGGATCTACATCGACACCACCCTATATTTTAGGGACCAAAATATAATTTTTCCCTCATTCTTCGATATTCTCATGCTGTTCTTTGTATTTCTTGGAAAGTAAATATCCAGCCAAAAGCAATGATGTTCTTTCAGACAAACTGACTGAGATTACAACCATTAACTGCAATCGGTGCAAGAAGATTCTTGTTTTGATTTGTTGAGTCTAGCCTTGTATTTCTTGCAAATTAATTGTCAAAGATCGCAATTTTAAATTACATTCAGCACCTAAAAGACAGAACTAAGGACATAGAACATAGAATATATACTTGCAGGAATCATTTCTTAATTACAACGTTAATTTTAAAAATTCAACAACTGACTATATGTAATTACATCTCATCTACTTTAACCTTCAAATTCATATCCCTTAATTCAATCATCAACCATGCCTTCCCCGGATTTCATTGTCGGAATCATAGGTTCATTTCCTTCTGTTCTCCTTTCATAAAAAATGATTTTTTTTTTTTTCCAATTTCTAACATGTTGCAGCTTTTTTATCCTTAAATCTGTCGCAGGAAATGTAATTTCGGTTCTGCTGTGTGCTTCTCCAATGTAAGTGTAATAGAAAAACGACATAAACTTCTAATTTTCTCTTGCTTTTGTCATATATTAAGTTGTTACTGATCAAACATCGAAAAGGGTTATCGATAATTCTAGATTCAAATATGGTTGGTGTTCTAATTAGGGGCACGTTTTGGGAATTGACGACGAAGAAATCAGCAGAGAACTACGATGCACTACCTTATATAAGCCAGCTTCTGTGCAAGAGTTTATGGGCATTCTACGGAATTCTTGATCCCGATGGCTTGTTAATCGTCACTGTAAATTCAATCAGCGTCATCTCACAAATGATATATGTATCGATTTATCTCCATTACGTTCCCAAGGATAAAAAGGTGATTAAAAGAGCACATAATTTCATGTTTTTTGATGAAATTAAAGATGGGTAATGGGTTTTTACAGAAGATGTTAAAAAAACGTTGGTTCAGGTTAAATCATTGGTTTTGGTGGGGATACTGAACATAGGTTTTCCAGGATCAGTAACTGCTGCGGCGCTTCTAGCATTCAACGGGAATGCCAGGTTAAACTTTGTCGGAATTGTATGTGCTGCAGTCACTGTTGGCATGTATGCAGCTCCTATTTCTGTCATGGTAATTAAACAGATATATATATATATATATATATATATATGTGTGTGTGTGTGTGTGTGTGCGTGTGTGCGCTTGCTTGCTTTCTATCTTCCATGAGATTGAACTTGCAGGAATCCTCAAATGCAGAAACTATATATGATCCTGAAAACAACCAAATTTTCTCACAAACTCAAGCATTTTTTTCCCTTGAAAACATATCGGAATTAGTATATATAAACACAGACACACACACATATATAGCATCGTCCATGATATTGAACTTGCATGAATCCTCGAATGCATGAACTATATATGATCCTGAAAATAACCCAATTTTCTCACAAACCCTGGCAAAAAATTTCTTGGAAACATATTGGTATTAGCATGTGTATATCTATCTATATATGTAAATTGATTCTTTTTGCTTCCATTTACCAAGACATTTTGACATTAGAGAACTGTGGTGAAGACAAAGAGTGTGGAGTACATGTCGTTCTTCGTCTCGTTTTTCCTGTTGCTCAACGCAGCTGCATGGTTTACTTTTTCACTCATCCTTCGAGATTACTATGTCATCGTAATATTCTCAGCTTAATTACTATTTAATTTTATATCCTTCTCCATTAAATCATGCATTGATCCTCTGACGTTGCATGCATGTTTTTTTAAGGTGCCCAATGTAATTGGGATGATATCAGGCTTAGCCCAACTCATCATTTACGCCATTTATTACAAGATCGAGGAGTCATCATCGGACAAATCGAATGCTGACATTGGACAACTCGAAGCCGCTGTCGAAAACAAGGCTGACGAGGAGGTGATGAGAAACCGAAGTGCAAGCCTTCCTAAACCAGCGATATCGCGAGATTACAGCGTGCGTGTGTTCTTGAGGACGGTTTCTTTGAGTAAATATGAGTCGCGCAGCGGTTTTCTTCTGGTCCCATGATCCACAAATGTTCAGTTTTTTTTATTTTTTTCTTTTAAGGAAACTTGTAATGATCCTAGGAATTATTTGTTCATTTGTTTTTTTCTAAGAGAAATTTTCTATTGATTGTGTAGGGAAGAAATAGTAACATGTAACTACCATTCATATCGGATGCTAGAGATTTTCCGTAGCTAAATACATTTTTTAATTTATAAGTGTTAAAAAATAATAATTAAATAAAAAAAAAAACAATTAAATATAAATATAAAATTTGAAGTTACAAAATTATTTTAATTTAAATTTTTTTTTAAAGTGGGGTTGTGAATTTTTTGTATAGAATTTTTTTCTCCTATTTTTCTGGTTTTTTTTTTTTTTTTTTGAGTGACTCTTAATTTTTGAATTCATTATTCATCCAAACAACTCAACATAATAATTTTATTTTCATACAATAACTTTGGATTCTGAAAAAATTAATATAGCGCATGGATCAAATGAACATAAATTTTAAGTTCGTAGATTGTTAATAAAAATCCCAAAATTTTTATAATCCACTTTGATGGATTCATTTCTTGAAAATTAATTCCAACAAATATAATTAAAAATAAAAAAGATAATAAATGGATAATTTTAAAGATTTTGGCCCATTTTGGAGGACTAAAGCCCACCATGTAGGAAAAAAAACGTAAAGCAATATGGGGCAATTTTTTATTTTTCAATTTATTTAAAGAAAAATAAAGCTGATTTTTATTATTGTTTTTCATATAATTACTCAATTATTTCTCAAGCTACATATTTTTTTTAGTCACAATTGAAAAATAAAACCCCTTCATACATTAAAAAAAATAAAAAAATAAAAATTTAGTATTTAATGTGTTGTTTTTTGGTACAAAAGAAGGAGATGAGACCGGGAGCCTATCAAAGGCCTTTAATTTAATCTCCAAAAGGAAAATATTCGTTATTATTTCAATGACATTAAACGGAAATTTAAACTTTCCTTACTCATATCCTTTGTAGGTTAGGAAATCGATGTATTTGTTATTTTCACGATTAACCAGAAATTTGCAATTGTCATCTTTCATCATCAGTTTGCAATTATTGGTCCACACCTTTAACTTGTGATTGACTGGACAGTCTTGCAGGATTAGTTTAACGACCCCTGTTCGTTTCAATGATGATCCGTAAATATCCTTCATTAACCGTCACCAACATACCTTTATACAATCCTCTTATTTCTGTCTCCAAGTTGCAACATCTTGAAGAGGAAGCACCAAGTTCCAAGTTGTCAAACTCAGAGGTGATCTCATAAAAGCCCTCCAAAATATCTTTGCTCCTGAATTTCCTTTAGCATTGCCGTCCATATTCAATTTGACAAAACGGTGTCCACTTAGTTGGTGAAGTATGAATGCATTCCATTTTCAATTTAGAACAACATTTCGGTACATAAAATAAAAGGGTTTTGACACTTTTCACCTTGAATTTTGCTATTATTTTACTATGGTTCCTATAGATTTGATTTGAACACATTGACACTCTAAAGTTTCATAATGATCTCACTTCAGTCTAAATCAATAATTTCATTACACGTTTGGATAAAAAAACATCACCTACCGTGTGCCTAGCTATTTTAAGAGGACCTTAAGAACATCTTTATCATTTTTCTTCTTACTTCGTAAATTTTTTAGGGAAATTCCCCTAAAGGTTCTATCTCATAAAAACATCACTTTATGGGATCCTGTAACAGTGATTTTTTTATACATGAGATGGGACCTAGAAAGTGATTTTTAGAATCTTGGGACTTCTAAAAAAATTTCTCAATTTTTTATGCATATAAAGAAACAACTGTATAATATGTATATTTTTTATTTCTAAGTATTTGGGTAGAAATGAGAACATGAGGAGTAAGAGGAAAATATACATAAAAATCTCTCAAAAATAGTTATAGTCACGGCAAGTGACTATTTCTGTCTAAAACTGTAATGGAGATATAATGATTTGGACTGCAGTAGGATGATTACGAAACTTTAAAGTCTACGAAGGACAAAGTGAAATTATGGTAAAACTTGAGGGGTACAAAGTATCAAAACTCCAAAAGAAAATAATGAAAAGAACAAGCCAACCGTGAGTCCGCAATGATGCCGATCACCATCTCACATGATTCCGCTGGGATCGTGCGATGATGTGCGCGTTAATCATCACCAATCAATCAATGAATGGGATTCGTGTTTCTTCGCTCTCCCCCCTGATTTTTGAACATTTCAAACTTTCAACCGCATTGAATCTTCTCGGCAGTTGGCATACCAGAAACAAATATGGATCTCAGAGATTAGAGAGAGAGAGAGAGAGAGAGAGACCCATATATATAAATATATAAAAGTGTTATATAGAGAGAGAAAGAGAGAATTACTTTAGAGAGAGGAGACGAGCAGACCACGCATCATGCGATTTTGACAACATGCCCAAATATAGAAGCCATCTTCTTCCCAATCCATTCCTGAATACCCATATTCTCGTGATCCCATCCTCTACCCAATCCATACGGATCTTACCAATTTCATAATCTTTCTTCTGCAGATTTACCTTATCTTGATCGATCATCAATCTGTGTATATAAACATTGCGTAGAAGGGAGGAGGTGAAATTGGGGAAAACCCAGAAAAATGAATATGATGACGATGGAGGGGATGATGGATGTGGGGGTAGTGGATGACATAATTCGGAGGTTGTTGGAAGGTAAAGGAGGGAAACAGGTTCAGCTCTCCGAGGCCGAGATCCGTCAGCTCTGCGTCAACGCTCGTCAAATCTTTCTATCGCAACCCAATCTTCTTCGCCTCCACGCTCCCATCAGGATCTGTGGTCAGTTAATCTCTTTAAACTTTTGTGTATTTGCGAATCTGATTGTTCATGCATATCTTTTAGGGTTTTCTCAATTGGGTGCTTGGAATTTGACGATATTATTGAATTTGGATCTTGATTAGATTATTATTTTGATGGGTCTGCATAAATTGAAGATTATGGTTCTGTAAAGAACAAAGAATAAGAATGAATTAAGGTTATTCTGTGGTTTGGTGATGTGTTTCTGTGAATTGATGTTACAAATCATAGAATTAGCGTCTGAAGTTGTATAGTTGATGATTGATCAAGGCAACACTTGCAGATAATGACTTTTTAGTATTCTGTAACGATGTAGGTGACATACATGGACAATACCTCGATCTGTTGAGGATATTCGAATACGGTGGCTACCCTCCAACTACAAATTACCTCTTTCTTGGGGATTACGTTGATCGTGGCAAACAGAGTCTTGAAACTATATGTTTGCTACTCGCTTACAAAATAAGGTATCCCGACAAAATCTTCTTGCTGAGGGGAAACCATGAAGATGCTAAAATCAACCGAATTTACGGGTTTTATGATGAATGCAAAAGAAGATTCAACGTACGTCTTTGGAAAATATTCACTGACTGCTTCAACTGTTTGCCTGTTTCCGCGCTGATAGATGACAAGATACTATGCATGCATGGTGGGCTTTCACAAGAGCTGCAAAATTTGGATCAAATAAAGGAGATTGAGAGGCCAACTGAAATACCAGAAGTTGGTTTATTGTGTGATCTGCTATGGTCTGATCCCGACCCTAGAGTGAAGGGTTGGTCTGAAAGTGACCGCGGTGTTTCATGTACTTTTGGACCTGATGCTGTTGCTGAATTTTTGGAAAAGAACGACCTTGATCTTATTTGCCGGGGCCATCAGGTAACCCTTCCTCTTTCTTACCAACCTTACAAAACCTTTACATTGCATTGTCATTTGTGGTTTATAGGTAATGGATGATTATTCACTATGATTTTCATTTTCTTGTTTTTTTTTCCATTTAATTGACAAACATGTCAAGCACTTACACTCCATTTGGATTGAGGGAAAGAAAGATTGTGTTTGGATGGGGGGGAGGGGAGATTATGAGGGAAAATTTGAAAGGGAAGTGAGGATTGCTTTCCTTCCAATATTTTACCCTAATCTTACTATTTAGCACTAAAACTAACATTTTATCTTACTTTTTCTTTCCAAACTTTGAACCTTCAACTGATTATCTAGTTCACATGAATCTCAATTTCAAATCTCTGCCATTAGAGTAGACGATTTTGCCCACCCGTGATTTATGGGATAGTCGAGATTCTTCCAATTTTCCATTTTAAATAATTATATGATTTCGTTTCAAATCAAAATATCCTTTCCATATATATTTTGCGAGCTGAATTCAAAATTTAATTTTTTTTATCATCAGGTTTAAATGTTAGATTACACCATTAATCCTACGCCATTTCATGACATCTATGGGCACGAAAGCCCTTACACTAAATAAAAGCATCCATCCTATTTCTCTCTCTCTCTCTTTCTTTTTAACGAAGATCCTATTTCAGAAAATACATAATATTCCACGACAAAAATAGCCTAATCATTTTTTTCCTCAATAAACACTCGCCACCACAACAAACATTCGCCACACCATCGAACACAACCGCAAGTAGAGCAAAATCACCACTACCATCACGATTACCACCTACCATCACTGCTGCCACAACAATCATTTACCACCGCTAAAAATTTTTAATACCACCACAACCACCATAGAAATAACAAAATCAAGTTTTTCGCTGAGCAATAGCCTTTCAAAGTTTCATGATTTCTATTTTTTGATAAAAAATAGTGAAATCGAGCTTTTTAAGTGAATTATAGTCTTTCAAAATTTAACAATTTTGGATTTTTCGTAAAAGTGGTCAAATCAAGCATTTTCAATGAGTTATAGCCATAGAAAATTTTACGATTTTTTATTTTTCTTAAATTAGTAAAATTTGGCTTTTTCAGTGAGCTCGCCTTTCAAAATTTCACTATTTTGATTTTTTTATAAAATTGACGAAATCGGTCTTTTCCAGTGATTAACCTTTCAAAATTTCATGATTTATAGTTTTTGATAGAAGTGGCGAAATCAAGTTTGTTTGTTTGTTTTTTTTTTTTTTTTTTTTTTTTTAACTATGACCTTTTAAAATTTCATGATTTTGGATTTTTTATAAAATTGGAGAAATTGGGTTTTTTTCGTTGAGTTGCAACCTTTCAAAATTTTACGATTTTCATTTTTTTATAAAATTAGTGAAATCAGACTTTTTCGGTGAGTTATAGCCTTTCGAAAATTCACGATTTTAAATTTTTCATAAAATTGATAAAATTTGTCTTTTTCAGTGTGCTAACCTTTTGAAATTGCACGATTTTGATTTATTAATAAAAGTAGTAAAATCATCTTTTTTCGTTGAACTATAAGCCTTTCAAAATTTCACGATTTTGGATTTTTCATTAAATTGGCGAAATCGAGCTTTTTCGATAAGTTATAGCTTTTAAATTTTCTCGATTTTGAGTTTCTTATAGAATTAGCAGAATTTTTTTTTCCCGGCAAGTTACAGCCATTAAAGATTTCATGATTTTGAATTTTTCGTAAAAGTAGCGAATTTAGATTTTTTCATTGAGCTATAACTTTTCTCAATTGCACGATTTTAAAGTTTTCCATAAATAGTGTTTTTTTGGTGAGTTATAACCTTAAAAAATTTCACAATTATGATTTTTTTTTTAAATTAGCGGAATCGGTTTTTTTAGGTGAGATGTTGCCTTTCAAAATTTAACGATTTTGATTTTTTGTGATAGTATTGAAATCCGATTTTTCTGTGGAACTATAGCTTTTCCAAATTTCAAGATTTTTGTTATTTTTTATCAATTGCTTCCATTACTCTATAAAATGATATTGTGGAATAAAATTAACCGAATCGAATTTTTTCGTGAACTATAGTCTTACAAAATTTAACGATTTTGAGTTTTTGATAAAAGTAGAGAAATTGGGTTTTTTAGGGTGAGGTATAGCGTTTCGAAATTTCATGATTTTGAGATGATACTTCCCTATAAAAGTAGCTATAAATGATCTTAAAGGGGGTTGATACTTCCTGATTGAAGTGATAACACGTTATTGTGGAAGTGCAGGTTGTGGAGGATGGGTATGAGTTCTTTGCCAAAAGAAGACTGGTCACAATATTTTCAGCTCCAAACTATGGGGGAGAATTTGACAATGCAGGGGCTCTGTTGAGCGTTGACGAATCATTAGTATGTTCGTTTGAAATATTGAAACCGGCATTAGCAAGCACTTCCAAGCTTCCTCTTAAAAAGGTATATCAGGAAGATATCGGGTTACCGATGTTTTAGCTTCTATCTGTGTTGAATTTCTTAATTTCGTGTATGTTTTCATTTATCGTGTTCTTTACTATGCAGCCCCCGAAAATTGGAGCAGCCTGATACATACCATGTTTATGTGAAGATTAGTTGCAGTCATAAATACAAAGAAGGAAAAAAGCATATTTCTTGCTGTTTTCTGAGGAGAAGCCTTCCTACTCATCATCCCCCATGGAAATTCTGATCTATCAGGATATTTGAAGGTTGCATATAAATTTCTTTTTTCTTTTTTGTTCTTTTCGGTAGTGTTTAAAAAAGAAAAAGAAAGGTAAAACTTGCATGTTTATATCGGCAATCAACGTAATCTCTGTTTTGGAATATGTTTCTGGTTTCTGTACACACCCTTTCGCTTCCTTTGTTCTGTAATTAGCATCAGAATTTGGTTCCTCTGAGAATGAACTTCCTCTCGCATTTTTGTGAATCAATTGTGATCCCTGTGGCTACCTTTTTCTTTTAATTGTCATTATAAAGTGGTATGGATTCTATTACAGTTTCATCAATGAACAAATACTAGTTTGTGACATTTACAGAGAAATAAAAACCCGTTGATCCAATACAGTAGGCATATCTATAACAATAACTCAGATACCAATTCTTGATAAAACAAAAGGCAAAAACTTCTTCTACCAGTATTAGCATATGACTCAAATGTGTTTACTTAAAAAAAGGGACATTATGTTCTTCCACACACAAAGACCTCATTTATCCTCCAAATCCTTTTCCTTTGCCTAGTGACATGGAGCTCATCTTTCCTTCAAGCTTCCTTCTACTACACCGAATGGCTTCTTGCTTCAGGTGCTGATCTACAAAATTAAATTTTTTCAATGAGTTATAGCCTTTAAAAAATTTCATGATTCTGATTTTTTCATAAAATTAATGAAATTGAACTTTTTTTTGTGAGTTATTATAATCTTTCAAAATTTTACAATTTTGATTTTTTCATAAAACAATCAAAATTAATTTTTTTTGGTGAGCTGTAACTTTTTAAAATTTCACGATTTATAATTTTTCAAATAATGGGAACATATATTTTTTCGGTGAGCAACCTTACAAACTTTCATGATTTCTACTTTTTGATAAAAAAAAAAAAAAAAAAATTGCTCAAATTGAGTTTTTTTTATGAGTTATAATCTTTCCAAATTTCGCGATTTTCAATTTTCCATAAAATTCGTGAAATCGAGCTCTTTCGGTGAGTTATAATATTTCAAATTTTATCAATTTTTTATTTTTTATAAAATTGACGAAATTAAACTTTTTCATTAAGTTATAACCTTTCAAAATTTCACGATTTTTACTTTTTGATAAAAGTGGTTAAATTGAACTTTTTCGATGAGTTATGACCTTTCAAAATTTCATGATTTTTAATTTTTCATTGAATTTGCGAAATTAATTTTTTTCGGTGTGCTATAGCCATTTAAAATTTCATGATTTTGGATTTTTCATAAAATTAGCGAAATTGGATTTTTTCAGTGACCTATATTATTTCAACATTTGCGAAATCAAATTTTTTCGGTGAGCTATATCCTTTGGTAATTTAACATCTAGAGTTTTTCATAAAATTAGCAAAATGAGGCTTTTTCGGTAAGTTAAAGTCTTTTAAAATTTCACGATTTTGAATTTTTCATTAAATTGGTATTATGCTTTTTCATTGACATAGCCTTTAAAAATTTTACGATTTTGATTTTTCAAAAAGTATCAAACTCAACTTTTTTATCTAAGTTATAACCTTTCAAAATTTCACGATTTTTCAGTCTTTGACAAAAGTGCAAAAATTGAGTTTTTTTGCTGAGTTATAAACTTTTCAAATTTCACGAATTTGGATTTTTCACAATATTGGTGAAATCAAGCTTTTTTGGTGAGGTAAATCCTTCAAAAATTTCGTGATTTCTAATTTTTGATAAAAAAAAAAAATAATAATAATAATAAAAAATAAATAAAAAAAAAAAAAAAATTGGTAAAATCGAGCTTTTTCAATGAATTATAACCTTTCAAAAATCTTAAGATTTTGGATTTTCATTAAATTGGTAAAATTAGGTTTTTCAGTTAACTATAGTTTTTTAAAATTTCATGATGTTGGGATTTTTCATAAAATTGATGGAATCAAATCTTTTCAGTAGGCTATAGCCTTTCAAAATTTCACGATTTTTAATTTTTTTATAAAAGTTGTCAAATCTAGTTTTTTTTGTGAGCTACAGCCTTTAACAATTTTATGATTTTTATTTTTCATAAACTTGGTAAAATTGGTTTTTTTTTTTTTTTTTTTTATGTGAACTGTATAATTTTTCAAAATTACACGATTTTGATTTATTTTTTCATAAAAATAACGAAACCAACTTCTTCTCACTAAGCTATAGTCATTCAAAATTTTACAATCGTGCTGAAATCAAGTTTTTTCGGTGAGCTATAGTCATTAAAAATTAAACATCCTTGATTTTTATTTTTTTTAGTAAAATTGGTGAAATAAGGCTTTTATGATGAGGTATAGCCTTTAAAATTTTCCGATTATGGTTTTTTCATAAAATTGGCGAAATCACAATTTTTAGGTAAGTTATAGCCTTTCAAAATTTCACGTCTTTGAGTTTTCACAAAATTGACTAAATTGAGATTTTTCGTTGAGTTATAATCGTTCAAAATTTTATGATTTTGGATTTCTCATAAAATTAGCAAAATCAGGCTTTATCAGTAAGGTATAGCATTTCAAAATTTAACGATTTCTAGTTTTTAATAAAGTGGTGAAATTGAGCTTTTTCGAAATTTCACTATTTTGAGTTTTTCATAAAATTACCTAAATAAAGGTTTTTTGGTGAGTTATAACCTTTAAAAAATTCACGTTTATGGAATTTTCATAAAATTTGTGAAATCGGACTTTTTTGATGAGCAATAACCTTTCAAAATTTCACGCCTTCGAGTTCTTTCAGTGAACTGTAGCCTATAAAAAATTCACGTTTTTTTATTTTTTCATAAAATTGGCAAAATCGGACTTTTTCGATGAGCTTAGCCTTTCAAATTTCACGATTATGGATTTTTCATAAAATTTACAAATTCGGGCTTTTTTGGTGTGCTATAGTCTTTCAAAATTTCAAATCTGAGTTTTTCATAAAATTGACGAAATTGAGCTTTTACCGTGAACTATAGTCTTTCCAATTTCACAATTTTGGATTTTTCATAAAATTGGCGAAATCGAGTTTTTTATATGTGTTATATCCTTTCAAAATTTGAATATTGTGAATTTTTAATAGGAAAATCATTTCTTTTTTTTTCGGTGAGTAGCCTTTCAAAATTTCATGATTTCTAATTTTTTATCAAAGTAGTGAAATTGAACTTTTTCATTGAACTAGCTTTCAAATATTTCACGATTTTTTATTTTTCATAAAATTAGCGAAATTAAGTTTTTTCTATGAGGTGTGACCTTTGAAAATATCACAATTTTGATTTTTTCATAAAAATAGCAAAATCAACTTTTTTCACTGAGTATAGCCTTTCAGAATTTCACGATCTCAAACATTTGATAAAAGTGTTGAAATTAATTTTTTCGGGCAGCAATAGGCCTTTAAAAATTTCACATTTTTTATTTTTTAATAAAATCGGCGAAATTTGGCTTTTTTATGAGTTATAGCCTTTAAAATTTCACAATTATGGATTTTTCATAAAATTGGTGAACCCGGATTTTTTCAATGAGTTATAGTCTTTCAAAATTTCACGTCTATGAGTTTTTCATAAATTTGACAAAATTGAGTTATTTCGGTTAGTTATAATTTTTCAAAATTTCATGATTTTGGATCTTGTATAATATTGGCGAAATTGGGCTTTTTCGGTGAGCTCTATCCTTCCAAAATTTAATGATTTTTATTTTTTGATAAAAGTGATGAAATCGAACTTTTTTTTATGAGCTCTAGACTTTCAAAATTTCACGATTTTGAGTTTTTCATAAAATTGGCAAAATCAACAAAAATTCGATGAGCTATAGTTTTTTAGAATTTCATGATTCTGAATTTTTCATAAAATTAGCGAAATTGAGTTTTTTCAATGAGCTATTGTCATTCAAAATTTTATGATTTTGAATTTTTTATAAAAGCTTCACAATCAAGTTTTTTCGGTGAATTATAACCTTTCAAAATTTCATAATCTATTTTTTTTTCAAAAAAGTGGCGAAATCGGCCTTTTTTAGTGAGATGTAACCTCTATAAATTTCATGATTTTTAATTTTTCAAAAATTTGGAAAATTGAGTTTTTTTGTGTGCTATATCCTTTACAAATTTTCCAATTTTTTTTTTCCATAAAATTGGTGAAATTAGGATATTTTGGTAAGTTATAACTTTTCAAAATTTCATGATTTTGATTTTTTCGTAAAAATAACAAGATCAATTTTTTTTACTAAGTTATTGCCTTTCAAAATTTCACAATCTCTAATCTTCCATAAAAGTGCTGAAATCGAGTTTTTTCGGAGATATACAGCCTTTAAAAATTTCACGTCTTTGATTTTTTCATAAAATTAGCGAAATCGGGCTTTTTCGATGAGGTATAGCTTTCCAAATTTCACAATTATGTTTTTTTTTTTCCATAAACTTAGCAAAATCAGACTTTTTAGGTAAGCTATACCCTTTCAAAGTTTCACGTCTTTGATTTTTTCGTACAATTGGCAAAATTGAGCTTTTTCATTGAGTTATAGGCTTTCAAAATTTCACGATTTTGAATTTTCAAAAAAGTACATTTTAAACCCTCTAACTATTGGCACATTTTTAAGTGGTCTCTCTCCGTTTGAGCGTTTCATTTTAAACTCTTTATGTATCAATGCATTTTTAAATGATCATTCTGTTAAAAAATCTGTCAAAACTAACAAAATGGAGGGACAATATAGTCTTTTTTCATATTTTTAATTTTTTTAATATTTTTTGTTTTTATTTTCTTCATTTCTCTCTGTCTCTCTTTCTTCCTCCTTCCCTCTCTCTCCCTCTCGTTCGGTTGGAACCGCCCCTGTTACGAGGGTGGACAAGGGGTGCCACCCCCAATAACAATCACCCCCTGTTACGGGGGTGTTTGTGTTTCAACCCCCGCAACAAGGGTCCCGCGTAACAGGGGTGGTTCCGGCCGGTAAAGAGAGGGAGAGAGAGAGAGGGAAGGAGAAAGAGAGTGAGGTGAGTGGGAGAGAGAGAGAGAGAGAAAAGTCAACGACGAAAAAGAAAAAATGATTAAAAATGTAAAACGACAATTTTGTCCTCAAAATTCTGTTAGTTTGGACGGATTTTTTGACAGAATGACCAAATAAAAATATGTTGATACATAGAGAGTTTAAAATTAAACGCTCAAACGGAGAGGAACCACTTAGAAATGTGTCAATAATTAGAGGGTTTAAAATACATTTTATCCTTGAATTTTTCATAAAATAAGCAAAATTGAACTTTTTCGGTGAGTTATAGTCTTCAAAATTTTACAATTTTGAATTCTTAAAAGAAGTAGCGAAATCAAGTGTTTTTTGGTTAGTTATAGCCTTTCAAAAATTTTAATTTTTCATGGCGAAATCAAGCTATTACGTTGAGCTATAACCTTTCAAAAATTCATGATTTTGGATTTTTCGTAAAATTGACAAAATTGGACTTATTCGATGAGCTATAGCCTTTCAGAATTTTACAATTTCTAATTTTTGACAAAAGTGGTAAAATTGAGTTTTGTCAATGAGTTATAACCTTTAACAATTTTAAAATTTTGAGTTTTTTTAAGAAAATTGGTGAAATCAGGCATTTTCGGTGAGCTATAGTCTTTTCAAACTGCACGTCTTTGAGTTGTTTCAAAATTTCACAATTTTGAGTTTTTTTTTTTTTTTTTTTTAATAAAATTGGCAAAATCGGGATTTTTAGTGAGCTATAGTCATTTAAAATTTCACGTCTTTGAGTTTTTCATAAAATTGACGAAATTGAGTTATTTCGGTGAGCTATATATAGCCTTTCAAAAATTTATAATTTTTGGATTTTTAGTAAAATTAGAGAAATCGGGTTTTTTTGGTGAATACGATTTTTATTTTTTTTAGAATTGACGAAATCGAAATTTTTCGATGTGCTAACCTTCTGAAATTTCATGATTCAAGTTTTCAAAAAATTTGCAAAATTTGGCTTTTTTTTCGGTGAATTATAACATTTCAAAATTTTACAATTTTGAATTTTTAATAAGAGTAGCAAAATAATTTTTTTGTGCTGAGTTATAGACATTCAAAATTTTACAATTTCTAATTTTTGATAAAAGTGGTCAAATCGTGTTTTTTGATGGCCTTTAAAAATTTCACGTTTTTTTATTTTTCATAAAATTAGCGAAATTGTGTTTTTTGGTGTATTTAAAAAATTCATGATTTCTAGGTTTTCATAAAAGTGGTAAAATTGGCGTTTTCGGTGAGCTACCTTTCAAATTTTCACGATTTTGAGTTTTTCATAAAATTAACAAATTCAAACTATTTTGGTGAGCTAATAGCCTTTCAAAATTTTATGGTTCTGAGTTTTTTTATAATTGATGAAATCGAATTTATTCGATGAGTTATAGACTTTTAAAATTTCATGATTCGAGATTTTTTAAAAATTAATCAAATTGGACTTTTTCGGTGAGTTATAATTTTTCAAAATTTTATAATTTTGATTTTTTAATAAAAGTAGCAAAATCAAGTTTTTTCGGTGAGTTATAGTTTTTCAAAATTTCACGACTTTTTTTTTTTTTTTTAAGTGGTCAAATTGAGCTTTTTCAATGAGCTATACCCTTCAAACATTTCCTATTTTTTTATTTTATTTTTTTAAAATTGCTATAATAGGGCTTCTTTCTTCGGTGAGCTATCCTTTCAAAATTTCATGATTTTTCATTTTTTATAAAACTGGTTAAATCAAGTTTTTCAATGAGCCATAGTCTTTCAAAATTTTCCGGTTTTGAATTTTTCTTAAAATTGGAAAAATCGGTCTTTTTCAGTAAGTTATAGGCTTAAAAAAAACGTCTTTTAGTTTTTCATAAAATTGGCAAAATTGAGGTTTTTCTGTGAGCTATATAGTCTTTTAAAATTTCACGATTTTTTATTTTCGTAAAATTAGCGAAATTGGGCTTTTTCGGTGAGTTATAACCTTTCAAAATTTTACGTCTTTATGTTTTTTTGTAAAATTGGCAAAATTGAGCTATTTCAGTGAGTTATACCCTTTCAAAATTTCACGATTTTTTATTTTTCATAACATTCACGAAATCGGACTTTTTCGGAGAGTTATAGCGTTTCAAAATTTCATGACTTTGAATTTTTGATAAAATTAGTGAAATCGAGCATTTTCAATGAGTGTATTGTCTTTTAAAATTTTACGTTTTTGAGTTTTTCATAAAATGGGTGAAATTGGGCTTTTTCTGTGAGTTATAGCCTTTCAAAATTTCACGTCTTTGAGTATTTCATAAAATTGGCAAAATTGAATTTTTTTCAGTGTGCTATAGCCTTTTGAAATTTCACAAATTTTTATTTTTCATAAAATTGGCGAATCGAAGTTTTTCATTGAATAGCCTTTCAAAATTTTACAAGTTTTAGTTTTTTTATAAAATTTGCAAAATCGAGCAATTTTGGTGAGCTAGCGTTTCAAATTTCATGATTTTAGATTTTTCGTAAAACTGGCGAAATTGGGCATTTTCGGTGAGCTATTGCCTATCAAAATTTTAGTCTTTGAGTTTTTCATAAAATTGAAGAAATTGAGTTTTTTTTTGGAGCTATAGCCATTCAAAATATCAAGATTTTGAGTTTTTTTTTTTATATATAGAATTGATGAAATCGAATTTTGTGGGTGAGCTATGGCCTTCTGAAATTTCATGATTTTGGATTTTTCATAAAATTAGCAAAGTTGGACTTTTTTTTAGTGAGTTATAACTTTTCAAAATTTTACGATTTTAATTTTTTAATAAAAGTAACAAAATCAAGTTTTTAGGTGAGTTGTAGTCTTTCAAAATTTCACGATTTTTAATTTTTAATAAAAGTGGTCAAATCGAGTTTTTTCACTGAGTTATAGTCTTTAAAATTTCACGATTTTTTTCATAAAATTTGCGAAATCGAACTTTTTAGTTGAGCTATAAGCTTTCAAAATATCACGATTTCTACTTTTTTATATAATTGGAAAAATCAAACTTTTTCGATAAGTTATAGCCACCCAAAATTTTACAATTTTCAATATTTCATAAAATTGGCAAAATTAGATTTTTTCAATGATCTGTAGTCTTTCAAAATTTCACAATTTTAAGTTTTTTACACGAATGGAGAAATCAAGTTTTTTTCAGTGAGCTGTAGATTTTTAAAATTTCACGACTTTGAGTTTTTTTATAAAATTGGCAAAATCAACTTATTTCGGTGAGTTATACCTTTTTAAAATTTTACGATTTCTATTTTTTTTATAAAATTGGTGAAATCGAATTTTTTCAATGAACTATAGCTTTCAAATTTTTACGCTTTTGAGTTTTCATAAAATTAACGAAATTGGACATTTTCGGAGAGCAATAACTTTTCAAAATTTCACGTTTTTGAGTTTGTCACAAAACTGGCAGAATTTAGTTTTTCCCGTGAGTCTTTCAAAATGTCATGATTTTGTATTTTAAAAATTGGCAAAATCGAGCGTTTTTTATGAGCTATATAGCCTATAGAAATTTCAGGATTTTGAGTTTTTCATAAAATTGGCTAAATCAAGCTATTTCGGTGAGGTATAGCCTTCCAAACACGATATTTAGTTTTTTCTAGAAGTGATGAGATCGAGATTGTTTTATGAGCTCTAAGCTTTCAAAATTTTAATTTTTTACATAAAATTCGTGAAATTGCGATTTTTTGGTGACTTACAGCCTTCCAAAATTTCATCTCTTTGCATTTAACATAAAATTGGCAAAATTGAGATTTTTTAGTGAGCTATGGTGGCCATTCAAAATTTCATGATTTGGTATTTTTTGTAAAATTGACGAAATTGAACTTCTTCGGTGAACTATAGCCTTCTGAAATTTCATGATTCTAGATTTTTCATAAAATTATGAAATTGGACTATTAGCTATAGCTTTTCAAAAATTTACGATTTTGAATTTTTAATAAAAGTAGAAAAAATCAAGGTTTTTCAGTAAGTTAGTCTTTCAAAAATACAATATTTCTAATTTTTTATAAGGTGGTCAAATCAAATTTTTTCAGTAAGTTATAGCCTTTAAAATTTTTGTGATTTTTTATTTTCACAAATTGGCGAAATCAGGCTTTTCTAAATTTCATGATTTCTAGGTTTTTATAAAAGTGGCGAAATTGAGTTTTTTTTATTATAATCTTTCAAAATTTTAAGATTTTGTGTTTTTTTTTTTTAATTGGAAAAATCGGAGTTTTTTAGTGAGCAACCTTCCAAAATTTAAGAATTTTAAGTTTTTCATAAAATTGGAGAAATCTGGATTTTTTGTAAGCTATAACCTTTCAAAATTTCACGTCTTTGAGTTTTTTTCATAAAATTGGAAAAATTAAGCTATTTTGGGGAGTTATAGCCTTTCAAAATTTTGTGATTATGAATTTTTCGTAATATTGGCGATATCGACCTTTTCGATAAGGTATAGCCTTCCAAAATTTCACATCTTTGAGTTTTTTATAAAATTAGCGAAATCGAGCTTTTTCATTGCACTATAGCCTTTCAAAATTTCAAAATTTTTGATTTTTTATATTGGTGAAATCGAGCTTTTTCATAGCGCTGTAGTCTTTCAAAATTTCCTAACTTTTGATTTTTTATAAAATTGACGAAATTGAGCATTTTTACGATTTTAAGTTTTGTATAAAATTGGCAAAATCGGGGTTTTTCAGTAAGTTATAACTTTTCAAAATTTTACGTCTTTTAGCTTTTCATAAAATTGGCGACATTGAGCTATTTTAGTAAGCTATAGCCTTCCAAAAATTTCACGATTTTGAAGTTTTTGAAAAATCGGTGAGATCGATTTTTTTTTTGTGAGTTATAACCTTTCAAAATTTCACGGTTTCGAGTTGTTAAAAAAGTGGTGAATTTGAGATTTTTTGATGAGTTATATAGCCTTTAAAAATTTTACAATTTTGAGTTTTTTATAGAATTGACGAAATCGAATTTGTTCGGTGAGCCATAGCCATCTGAATTTTCAAGATTCTAGATTTTTCATAAAATTAGCGAAATTGGGCTTTTAGGGTGAGCTAGCATTTCAAAAATTTCTGATTTGGAATTTTTAATGAAACTAGTAAAATCAAATTTTTTTGGTGAGTTATTTAGCCTTACAAAATTTCTCAATTTCTAATTTTTTATAAAAGTGGTCAAATCGAGTTTTTTCGATAAAATATAGTTTTTCAGTGAGCATAGCCTTTTAAAATTTCACAGTTTATAGTTTTTTAAATTTGGTGAAATCGAGCTTTTTTTCTGAGTTATAACCTTTTAAAACTTCAGGATTTTGAGTTTTTTTTTTTTTTTTTTTTTTAAATGAGCAAAATTAGGGTTTTTTTAAAAACAAAAATTCATGTCTTTGATTTTTCGTAAAATTGGAGATATTGTGCTTTTTCGTTGAGTTATAACCTTTTAAAATTTCACGATTTCTAGTTTTTGATAAAAATTAGTGAAATCAAGAATTTTTTATGAGTTATAGTCTTTCAAAATTTTACGATTGTGAGTTTTTCTTAAAAATAGTAAAATCGGGATTTTCAATGAGTTATAACTTTTTAAAATTTTACGTCTTTGAGTTAAGTATCAAAAATCAAAATCGTGAAAATTTTTTAAGTTATAGCCTTTCAAAAGTTTACAATTTCTAATTTACGATAAAAGTGGTCAAATTGAGCTTTTTCGATGAAGTGTAACGTTTAAAAATTTCACGATTTTTTATTTTCAGAAAATTAGGGAAATCGAGTTTTTTCGGTTATGTAGTCTTTCAAAATTTCAGAATTTCTAATTTTTCTTTTATAAAAGTGGCGAAATCAAACTTTTATGATGAGTTATATAGACTTTCAAAATTTCACGATTTTGAGTTTTTTTTAAAATTAGCAAAATCAAAATTTTTCAATGAGCTATAACTTTCCAAAATTTTACGATTTTGAGTTTTTCATAGAATTGGAGAAATCATGGTTCTTTGGTGAGCTTTCAAAATTTCACATCTTCGAGTTTTTCATAAAATTGGCAAAATCGAACTTTTGAGGTGAATTATAACCTTTCAAAATTTTACGACTATGGATTTTCAAAAAAAATGGTGAATTTGAGTTTTTTTTATGAGTTATAATCTTTCAAAATTTCACGATTTTGATTTTTGAGTTTTTCATAAGATTGACGAAATTGTGCTTTGTCAGTGCGCAATAGCCTTTAGAATTTCATGACTTTTGATTTTTCATAAAATTGGCAAAATTTAGCTTTTTTGGTATGCTATAGTCTTTCAAAATTTTACAATCTTGAGTTTTTCATAAAATTGACGAAGTCGGGATATTTCAGTGAGCTATAACCATTCAAAATTTCACGCCTTTGAGTTTTTTATAAAATTGGCGAAATCGATCTATTTCGATGAGCTATAGTTTTTCAAAATTTAATGATTTTCAATTTTTCGTAAAATTGGCAAAATTGGACTTTTTCGGTGATCTATAGCCGTTTAAAATTTCATAATTTCTACATTTTGATAGAAGTGGTGAAATCGAGTTTTTTTTATGAGTTATAGCCTTTAAATATTTCATGATTTTGAATTTTTTTTTATTGAATTGATGAAATCGGATTTTTTAGTGAGCTATAGCCGTCTGAAAATTCGTGATTCTGGATTTTTCCTAAAATTAGCAAAATTGGAGTTTTTCGGTGAGCTATAGACTTCAAAATTTTACAATTTTGAATTTTAATAAAAGTAGTAAAATCAAGTTTTTTCGGTGGGTTAGCCTTTTGAATTTCTCGAAATCTATTTTTTTTATAAAAATAGTCAAATCGAGTTTTTTTTTTTGTGAGCGTATAGCCTGTAAAAATTTTATGATTTTTTATTTTTCATAAAATTGAAAAATCGGCCGTTTCGGTGAGCTTAGCCTTTTAAAATTTCTCAATTTCTCAATTTTGTTTTTAAAAAAAAAAAGTAAAATCAGGGTTTTTCAGTGAGCTATAATCGGAGTTTTTCGGTGAACAATAACCTTTCAAAATTTCACGATTTCTAATTTTTTATAAAATTGTCGAAATCGAGCTTTTTCGATTAATTATAACCTTTTAAAATTTCATGATTGTGAATTTTTCATAAAATTTGCGAAATCGGACTTTTTCAATGAGCTACACTGTTTCAAATTTTTACGATTTCAAGTTTTTTATAAAAGTGGTGAATTTTAGCTTTTTCGATTAATTATAACCTTTCAAAATTTTACAATTTTGAGTTTTTTATACAATTAATAAAATTGAATTTTTTCGGTGAGCTATAGCCTTCTGAAAATTCATGATTCGGGATTGCTCCTAAAATTAATGAAATTGATCTTTTTCTGTAAGCTTTCAAAATTTTACGATACTTAACTTTCAATAGAAGTAGCAAAATCAAGTTTTTTCGGTGAGTCATAACCTTTCAAAATTTCATGATTTTTTATTTTTGATAAAATTGGTAAAATCGACCTTTTTCGGTGAGTTATAGCATTTCGAAATTTTACGATTTTGTATTTTTCTTAAAATTGGCAAAATTGAGATTTTTTGGCAAATTTTAGCCTTCTAAAATTTCACATCTTTGAGTTTTTCATAAATTGACGAAATCAAGTTATTTTGGTGAGCTATAGCCCTTTGAAAATTCTTGATTTTTTATTTGTTGTAAAATTGGCGAAATTGGACTTCTTCAGTTAGCTACAATCTTTCAAAATTTCACGATTTTCAAATTTTGTTAAAAGTGGTGAAATCGTGCTTTCTCGATGAGTTGTAGTCTTTCAAACTTTTACAATTTTCATAAAATTGGCGAAATCGAGATTTTTCAATGAACTAGTCTTTCAAAATTTCACGTGTTTGAGGTTTTCATAAAATTTACGAAATTGAGTTTTTTTGGTGAGGTAACCTTTCAAAAAAATCAATTTTTTATTTTTTATAAAATTGGCAAAATCAAACTTTTTCAGTTAGCTGTATAGCCTTTCAAAATTTAACGATTTCTAGTTTTTGATAAAAGAAAATAGTGAAATCGAGTTTTTTCAGTGAGTTATGACCTTTAAAAATTTCACGATTTTGAATAATGTATAGCCTTTTTCGGGTTTTTTCGATAAGGTGTAGCCTTTAAAATTTTACAATTATGGATTTTTTATGAAATTGGCGAAATCAAGCACTTTCGGTGAGCTGTAACTTTTCAAAATTTCATGATTTTTTATTTTTCAAAAGTTTAGCGAAATTGAATTTTTTTTTGTGAGTTATATAGCCTTTCAAAATTTAACGATTTCTAGTTTTTGATAAAAGTGGTGAAATCGAGCTTTTTCGATCAGGTACAACCTTTCAAAATTTCATAATTTTTAATTTTTCATAAAATTTGCGAAATTGGATTTTTTCAATGAGCTGTAACCTTCCAAATTTTTATCTTTTTGGGTTTTTTATAAAATTGGTGAAATCGAGCTTTTTCAATGAATTATAATTTTTCAAAATTTTACAATTTTTAGTTTTTTCATAGAATTAGAGATTGAATTATAATTTTTCAAAATTTTACAATTTTTAGTTTTTTCATAGAATTAGAGAAATTGATTTTTTTTTCAGTAAGCAGGCGTTTTAAAATTTCAGGATTCTGGATTTTTCATAAAATTAACGAAATTGGATTTTTTCGATGCGTTATAATCTTTTAAAATTTAAGATTTTGAATTTTTCATTAAAGTAACAAAAATCAAGTTTTTCCGGTGATCTATAATCCTTTGAAAATTTCATGATTTTTAATTTTTGATAAAATTGCTCAGATCGACTCTGGATTTTTCATAAAAATAGCTAAATTGGGCTCTTTCGGTGGTGTATAGGCTTTCATATTTGTACGAGTTTTTCATAAAAGTTTCAAAATTATGGTTTTTTTAAATGAACTATATCTTTTCAAAAATTTTGTGGTGTTCGATTTTCCATAAAATTAGCATAACCTTGCTTATTCAGTGAGTTATAATCTTTCAATTTCACGATTTTAAATTTTTCATAAAATTGACAAAATCGAATTTTTTCTGAAGACTTTAGTCTTTCAAAATTTCACGAATTTAATTTTTTTATAAAAGTTGTCAAATCGAGCTTTTTCGTTGAGATACAGTCTTTCAAAATTTTGCAATTTTAGATTTTCCATAAAATTGACAAAATCAAACTCTTTCGATGTGTTATAACCTTCCAAAATTTCACTATTTTGAATTTTTTATAAAAAAAGCAAAATCAATTATTTTTTTTTGGGTAAACTGCAAGCTTTTAAAATTTCAGGATTTATAATTTTTTTCCAATCAAATCAGACTTCTTCAGTGAGAAGCCTTCCAAAATTTCATACTTGTTGGAATCTTGTGGGAATGTTTAAAAAAACAATGGGAAAAAAAAGAGCTTCTAATTAGATGGAAAATGCCGCCTTTTCATCATATCAAAACTACAGCAATTGAAGCTCTCTCACTCTCTCCTGCTTCACTTGTTTGTCACATTTACAGAAAAATGAAAACAAAAACACAATAACTCAGATACCAATTCTTGATAACATAAAGCAAAAACTTCTTCTACCAGTATTAGCATATGACTAAACTGTGTTAACTTTAAAAAGGGGCATTATGTTCTTCCACACACAAAGACCTCATTTATCTTCCAATCCCTTTTCCTTTGCCTTGTGACATGGAGCCCGTCTTTCCTTCAAGCTTCCTTCTATTGCGTCGAATGGCTTCTTGCTTCAGACCCTGATTATGGCTCTTCCTTTTGCTAGATCACCCACCAAAATTAATACACAAAAACACAAAATGTTTATAAGGACTTCGAATGGCATCACATAATCACTCTCACCTTGCAAACAGGAGGCCTGCAGTAAGAACCATCCCTCCAACTGCCCAGGAAACTCTTTCTCTAAATGGCATTTCCCGACCCCACTGCAGAAAATCTTCTATGAACCCTAGCTTATTGGCTCTTTGTGGGATCCTTGATGGGGTTGCCTTCATCGAATCAGCAATGGAATCGAAGGTAGTTTTTCCACCGTAACAATATGTATTGTCAACATCGTCGGACGACTCAACAGAAAAACCTGCAACTCGGCAGAATTCAGTGCCATTAGAGATCCATTCATTGGCTTTACCACATACAAAGTCGCTTCCTCCACATGGTGCTAGAACCTGACATGTAGCATCTAATCAGAAAATGCAACATGTCAAATGATGATGATGATGATGATGATGATGATGATGAAGAAGTTAAGATACAGATTTAGAGACAGATAATCTACATAAAAATCTTCAGATGAATGAGGATAAACTTACAAAAGAACAGCAACTTTGTGATAATAAAGCATTCTTAATGTAATTACCACAATTCTAATACCGCAGGCAACATTATCTTCTAGGACGAACCTGGGTCTTAGCATCCATGGAGAAGTATGCATTTGAGCAAGCCTCATACACTCTATCACAGAAAGAAGGGCATATAAGAGGCAGTCCAGGCTGCACGCCAACATTCGGATCACATATTGAACATTCCAACAGTTCCCACAATTGCAAGCACTCTGGACTGGCTTCCCCTCCTGAGGCCAGCTTTCTAATGGATAACAAAGCAGGATGTGTCTGACTCACATCACAGCACGTTCTTTTGCGGAATATCCTGCAAAGGGTCAAATCTTTGGATCCTTTGCTAACTTTTCTGGGAGGTTTACCTTCATTTGAAAACCGGGGGAAGCGACCACCTGGAGAAATGCAAACTCCACCAGACTTTCCTGCATTTAGACAAATTCAAGAATATTAATGGCACAAAAAACTACGCGATGAAGTGAAGCAAGGCGGAAAATTGAGGTTTTGATGTGTGCGCTTTTTTAACTAAACTATCTCAATAAACTAGCACCACAGCTGAAATAATTTGACGTTTGTACAGACCCATATGGAGAAATAATTTCACAATTTTGAGTTTTAAATAAAAGTTGCGAAATCGGGCATTTTCGGTGACCTATAACTTTTCAAAATTTCACGAATTTTAGTTTCCGATTATAAATGTTATTTTGGCATAAAAGTAGTGAAATTGAGTTTTCTCAGTGAGCTATAGCATTTCGAAAATTTCACAATTTTGGAATTTCGATAGAAGTAGCAAAATCAGGTTTTTTTGGTGAGCTATAGCCACAATTTCACGATTTTGATCTTTTAATAAAAGTACCAAAATCAATTGTTTTCACTATGCTATAACCTTACAAAAATTCACGATTTTTAATCTTTGATAAAAGTGCTTAAATCGAGCTTTTTCGGTAAAATTTCATGATTTCTAATTTTTGATAAAATTGGTGAAATCGAGCTTTTACGATAAGCTATAACTATTTAAAATTTCACGATTTTGAATATTTCGTAAAAAGTAGCAAATTTGGATTTTTTTTCGTTGAGCTATAGTCTTTTACAATTTCGACTTTAACGTTTTTCATAAATAGTGTTTTAGCCTTTCAAAATTTCACGATTTCTAATGTTTTATAAAATTGGTGAAATCGAGCTTTTTCGGTGTCGATGAGCTACAACCTTTCAGAATTTCACGATTTTAGATTTTTCAAAAAATCAAGTTTTTTCGGTGAGTTAAAACTTTAAAAAAATTCACGATTTTAGATTTTTCATAAAATTGACGAAATTAGGCTTTTTCGGTGAGCTATACCCTTTCAAAATTTAACGATTTTGATCTTTTAATAAAAGTAGCAAATCAACTTTTTCACTAAGCTATAGCCTTTCAAAAATTTACAATTTCTAATCTTTGATAAAAGTGTTAGAATCGAGCTTTTTCGGTGAGCTATATAGTCTTTCAAAATTTCATGTCTTTGAGTTTTTCATAAAATTGGAGAAAACGGTTTTTCAGTAAGCTATAGCCTTTCAAAATTTCACGATATCTAGTTTTTTATAAAAGTGTTAAAATCAAGCTTTTCTGATGAACTTTAACTTTTTAAAATTTTACGATTTTGAGTTTTTCATAAAATTAGCGAAATCGAATTTTTTCGGTGAGTTATATAACTTTTTAAAATTTTATGATTCTAGATTTTTCATAAAATTAGCGAAATTGAGTTTTTCCAGTGAGCTATAGTTTTTCAAAATTTTACGATTTTGAATGTTTCAAAAGTATCAAAATCAAGTTTTTTCGGTGACCTATAGGCTTATACCCTTTCAAAATTTCACCAATTTTGAATGTTAACAAAAGTATCAAAATCAAGTTTTTTTTTATGAGTTATAACCTTTCAAAATTTCACGATTTTGTGTTTTTCATAAAAGTGGCGAAAACAAGTTCTTTCGGTGAATTATAACCTTCTAAAATTTCACAATTTTGAATTTTTCATAACAGTAGCAAAATCAAGTTTTTTCGGTTATCAAATCGACCTTTTTTCGGTGGCCTATCAAAATTTCATGATTTAAGGTATTTTCTAAAATTGGCAAAATCAGAATTTTTCGGTGAGATAGCCTTTAAAAAATTTCACGATTTCTAGTTTTTTATAGAAGTTGTAAAATCGAGCTTTTTCGGAGAGTTATAGCCTTCGGCGAAATTAACATTTTTCGGCGAGTTATAACCTTTCAAAATTTTCAATTTTGGATTTTTCACTTTTAGTTTTTTATATAAATACAGATATTAAAATCAAAAGTGTGGACAATAAAGCTATGGTCATGAGAAATACGTATTTTGCTATATATAGTCGATAAGGAAGTATTTGATTAAAAATCCAAATCATGGACAATAAGAAGGGTAAGGACACAAAAAAAATCGCTTTTCACTATTTTTATCTGAGAATTGTGTTTTATAAAGTTAAGAAAGCACTTGACTACGAGTTGAAATCATGGATTATAACAAGGCTATAGCTTATTAAATATTCTATTTTCGCTACTTTTATCTCTTATATACATTTTAGAGAGTTGAGAAAATACTAGCTTACAAATCGAAATCGAGGACAACAACAAGACTATAGCTCAATGTAAACACGATTTGCGTTACTTTAGTCTCTTAATTTATGTAGTGAAGCAAGTACTTGAAGACAAATCGGAATTCGTGGACAATAACAAAGGTATAACTCAATAAATAGATCATTTTCCCTATTTATCCCTTAATTCTATTTTATAGATGTGAACAATTACTTGTTACAAATCAAAACCATGGACAACAAGGCCATAGGTCACCAAAAATAAGTTTTTTTGCTACTTTTATACAATTATTGTATTTTATAGATACAATGGAGTTCTTGACTAAAAACAAAAAAAAAAAATTGGATAAAAACGAAGGCTTTCGCTCGAAAATACGATTTTCATTACTTTTATATGAAAATTGTATTATGCGGATTAAATAAAACCCTTAATTAATAATCAAAATTGTGGATAACAACAAAGCTATAGGTTACAAAAAATATGATTTTTGCTATTCGATAATAAAAATTTATAGATTAAATGAAATTCTTGATTAAAATCAAAGTCATTGACAATAACAAGGTTGAAGAGTGAAGCAAGTACTTGAAGAAAATCAAAAATCGCGCACAATAACAAGTCTATAACTCCATAAAAAGATCATTTTCGCCACTTTCATCTTTTAATTCTATTTTATAAATTTAGAGAAGTAGTTGATTAGAAATTGAAATTGTGGACATTACACTTTTCGCTAAATTTTATACAATTATTGTATAATTCTATGTCGTACATTTAATGAACTTGATTGAATACCAAACTCGTGAACAATAACAAGGCTATATATGTCATGAAAAATACGTATTTTGCCACTTATAATAATTGTATTTTACAGACTTAGGGAAGATTTTGATAAAAAAATCCAAATTATGAACAATAACAAGGCTATAGGACACGAAAAATACATTTTTCACCATTTTTACCTTATAATTAAGTGTGTTTCGTAAAGTTGAAGAAGAACCTGACCTAATTCATCTACATATAAAAGAGGCTACTTCACCTAAAGCCATATACACACATACACATTTTCGTTAGATTTACCTAAACCAACAGGTAGTAAAAAAATGTTAATGTTAACACATGAAAGACATGTCTCTTCTACTTTTCTTACATTCCTTGATGCCGAAAATTCGGTGGGCAAAGGAACTCAAACATTGGCCCAGAGAAACAAAAATTGCAATCATCGTAAACAATTAAACATAAACATCTTCATGGTGATGCATATTTATTTCGCTCAAGGGTTTGATTTATATTAACGAATAACGTGTCCACAGACACCCGCAAAATGTATATAAATTCCTATATCGATTTCGCTCTAGGGTTTGGTTTATATTAGCGTGTCCACAGAAATCCGCAAAATATTATATATATACACATACCAATATGCGTAAATACATATATCAAAAGCTGAGAAAGAAACCCATGTAGAGAATATAAGGAAAAGAGAAGAGTTTCGCGAGATCAGCTAGTGAAGATTTAGAAAGATGTGTACAGAACCCAATTCAAGATGGATACATATATGTAGAGAGAGAGAGAGGTACCGAAGGCGAGAGGAAGTAGAAAGTCGAAGGATGTGAGCAAGAGCAAGACGCCATAGAAATCCAATCTCATCTTCTCTATTCATATGCTGAAAGAGGGAGGAAGGGGCGTTTTACTTGGGAACCTCTGTACGGGTTGACCCCGAGTTTGGCGTTGGCGTAATTGGGTGCGCAATTGCAATCAGTGTCTTAATTTACCCCAATTTTTTATTTTTTGAAGGTAGAAATAACACTAAATAAGCTTTTTCTAGATTTCACAATGTATATAAATAATCCGATATCCGAAAAATATATTGGGTTTCGACTAATTCAGATCGAATTGGGTCGGACCATAATGGCGACAAAATTATCCCTACCGAATTTTAATACAGCTGCATTCTCAAATCTCGAATTAAAAGCCTTGATTTCACAATGTATAAAAATCAAAATACCATTTATTCCTTAATATTAACAATGTATAAAAATCTAACTTTATTACTTAAAAATGGAAAGAAAAAAAAGATTTTAATGAATTTAGAAAATGTCTTTTTTGTGTTTTAGTGAATTTTTATATCAAATAAATAGTGGCCCACTCATTTTTAATTTTTTTAATTAATACCAAAATATATTATTAGTTTTCTTAGTGCACATTTAAAATTAATTAAAAAATAATTGTAATTCAAAAATTATTTTTATCTAAAAAGGAAGTAGATAAGACATAAATAAATTAGACTTTATTGAATTGTAAAAATTGATAAAATTAATCTTAATTTATGGTTATTTGTTTGTTATTTATAGTATATTACTAAAAGTCTATTTGTATTTATAAGACTTCATTACTGACTAAAATTTATATAACCACTCAAATATTATTACCAAAATAAGTAAACGATACCTATGCGTTTGATGTTTCAATATTGAGAATTTATTATAAAAAAAAATTAAACCCCGTGCAATACGCAAATCTAAAACTAATTGGAATTATTATACATTGACTAAATACATTGATGTTGTCAAAAATCTCCAACACGTGGAAAAGACTTCCTACGTACCAAAGACCTCGTCAACCTGTAAATAAGTGACCTACAAAGCCGAAAGCTCAAAAAATAACAACGGTGTGGTGTAGGCCAAAAAAAATTCCGCGTGAAAAATAAGTTAATCTATTTATGGGTGAAAACTCAAGTACTTAGGTTTTTTTAATATGTTGATACCTCCTCTTATTCGTAGACTTCTTTGTTCATGCCGTTTGTTGGTGGAATTGCCCCCTCCACGATCTACTATCCCCAAGGGATTCACCGGAGATCACGTTGCATGTGATGAGTTAGTTGCGATTTTACTCTTGCATGGGATCTTTGGGTTTGGGCTGATGTTCTTATGGCCTTCCACGGTGAGCTTTGTTAATACCCGTAATTGGGGCCGCCTTGTCGAGCCTTCTTTTATTCATGCATTGGGTTGCTCTCATGAGCAAACCTTATTCCAAGCGGGCTGATGCGTTCAGCCAGGGGCGACCACCGGATCACTTCCTCTGGGCTGGTTTGAACAACCCGACCCGACTTGTCAAAGCCTTTCAAGCTTCTATTAAACATTGGCGAGAATTTCTCACATCATACATGTATACTCGCAATTGTAAAATTAATAAGAGCTCAAATAAATTTTTCTAAATCGTATAAGCAGTTTTAGGTTTAGATATAGATATAAATAGGTTTAGATATAGATATAAATATTGTGCGTAACTCAAGTATAAAAGATATCGTGCCCATTATAGATGGCACAGATTCATATTATCAATTAAATGAAACCAATAAGCAGAGATTAAGAGTAAAAATCTCATGGAATGTGGCTAATTATCAAACCATGTATACATTTATTCTCACAATCCTCAATGTAATTATCAAAACATATTCCAACACCATCATCATACATATAGTGAATTACACACAAAAACACACCATTATCTTTAGTTTTAAGTAGTAATAATACTATTACATAGGATGATAGGAGGAGAGGAAGAAGAGGTTGTGTGAAACCAAACCACATTGCATTACAGACCAAAATACATTACAAACTCTTGCAACCCAACTTCCGCCGAAAATTACACACACACAAACCCTGAACATTTACACATATATTACAAAAGGACAGACAACCTTTCATTGGGACTGCTAAAGCAAAAACCAGGCCACCGGTTAGTTAAGCGCCGCCGTAGCTACAGGAAAAACTAACAACCCCGATCAGATATCACAGGTCGTAAGGAGGAGGAGGGCTCCTGGGTCCAACCCCGCCTGCCTTCTCATAAGCAAATGATGCTGACCTCCTCCTAAACCTGTACGCTTCTCTACCTCCTGCACCTGAACATTCATCATCCACAATTATATTATAATCATGTTTCATGAGGATGACCGACGAGCTGATTAGTTGAAAGACCGACGATTAGTTGAGGTGCACGTTACTAAACCAAAAATAAATAAAATGATTCATGCTAGATATTTCTGTTTGACACAGTCAATCCTACTCCTACATGAATGTCATTTTCTAATAAGGAACAAGACAATAATTGCACCCACCTAATTTGTTGCACAAATGAATTGCAATATCCGCTATCGTGATTTGACTACACAACCATATGACCAGAATACCCTCCTCACTCTCCACGCACACTCGGAACTTTGAAGGGACTTTTGCGCCATTTCACACATCAATTATTGAGCTATTTTAATATGCATGTCACGTCATCCATAAAGTAATAAACAAAGGCTTACCGGCGAAGGGAGATACCGGAGGAGTTGAACCGGCCGGCGATACCGGCGGAGATCCGTTTGGATTCCCTTGTGGTTTTACGATCATGATGCTCCTTGTCACCTTCGTCACCTCCTCCGCTGGAATATCACCGTATGATTTCGCGATTCCATCGTCTGATTCTGCTTCAGAAAAGCAAACACAACGAACGATTCACAATTCAGAATTCCATAATTTTTGCACTTTAACGGAGGAAAAAACATTTCTAAATGCAATCGTGATGAATTTGAACGGCTATACAGCTTGAAATAGAAAGGGATCTACAATCATCATCTGTAAAAACATGCATGCTTTCACGAACAATTGAGCTGATTCAAACGTATAGTTACGTATTCAGTTCGCATATAGTTTCCGAATTAGTGATTTAATTCATTAAGATGTCGATAAACGACGAAAACGAGTACGATCTACGTTTGTCGACAACGACGAAAGCCGTACCCCTGCCGGAGCTTGATCGGAAGCTGAAAGTACTGTGTTTTCTGAGCTTTCCGAGACCAGATTCCGGGCGGGGACCGGCGATTGTGTCGTCCCAGAGATGGTCAAGTAACCCCATAACGCAAATTGACAAACCTAGCAGGCTAGCACCCAGTATAAGAGACAGGACCAAGAAGATGGGGAAGAGATACTTATGGACGGACAGGCGTTAAAGGTCGAGCAAGTTTATGAAGATGAGATCTAATTTTCGACCGTCGATTCAGATCTGGTAACTTTCAGATGACGTGGAGGGCAGATCGATAGACGCGCGAAAAGATAAGATCGACGCGAGGAGAGAGAGGATGGGAGAGCTGATCGGAATGTGTCTACCAAATCGTTGGAGAATTAAATTTGGTAATTGTAAAAAATTATTACTTTTACCGTTACGTAGTTAAATATATTCTTTCTGATTCCATTGAGAAAATTAATTAATTAATTTTTTAAAAAAATATTTTTAATTCCATATAATTAAAAATTTTGTTGACAATTTTGAATTGCAGATAGTCTTGAGATTTTTTTTATTTATTTATTTTATCACTAAATGAAATATTTTTTTCTTAATAATGATTCAGATATTAAAAAACTATGTGATGAATGCAAACAATTTTTCATCCAAAATGGACAATTTTTATTTTATAAGATTGAAATGAACGTAAAAAAATTAGGCTGGTTAGGTTACTGTTTCCGTTCCCTGATTCTTTTGGGGTTTGGCTCAATTTCATACAAAATCAAAATTAAAATCGTTTAACATATATAAAATCAAAATCAAAACCAAAACCGCCAGTGTTTTTTATACGGTTTTAAGAGCGGACCATTTAATTTTAACCAAAATCAAAACAGCGAAATTGTTTAAGATTTTTAAATTTTATAAAAAACCAAAACCATAACTGCGAACCACTATTTCTTAAATATGAACAAAAACATAACTAAAATATAAACATAAATTCCAAAAACAAAAACTAAATCACAAAACTATTAATTGTAAATATTCCTAACGATAAATAAAATACAACAAAATCATATATAATAGTCACAAATAATAGAAACAGTTTCTAAATCATTCTTATACATTAAATTTTTAATTCTACAAAACCAATTGCATAAAAACAGCCTTCAAAATAATACAGTCTCTACTCCAAATCATCCTCCAAAATCAATTGCCTAATAATTTTTAATCCTACATAAAAATCATTTGGTTGCACAGTTCGGTTACGAGGTTACTATCCCAAAATCAAAACCAAAACCGCTTCAGTTGCTAAATTTAAAACCAAAACCATTTAGTCAATTTTAACCGGGACCGTTCGGTTCAGTTTCTCTCGGTTACCCATCGGCTCGGTTTTTTTGTCATCCCTATTTGGGAGTAATGTAAAGAAACGCATTTGGTAAATACATTTCAGTTTCCAAATTTTTTGGAGTAATTATGTACTATTTCCTAACTTTCTTAGGAATTTGAAAACAAAAAAATGTTCATTCTTATTCACTCCTACAAAACTGTTCCCACCATCACGACCCCACCGGCCACCACCACCATACGCCGGCCACCATATATTTAAAGGAAAAAAAGGAACAAATATTGCAACCAAATATATTTTCTGTGTCTGTTCTCATAAATTAAAAGAAGCAACTTCAGGACAATGATATGTTTCTACTTTTGGATTACTTCAAATGGAAACAAAACTCTCATACTAATTTATTGGGAGTAGAAATAGAAAAACACTAAAACAGAAACACAAACCAAATGACACCCAAGAAACTAAATGTGAAATTCAAAAAATTTCAGGAGCTCTTTACTTTAAGAACTAAAAATATAATTTTCTTAAAATGGAGTGCAGAAAGCATGATTAGGAAGGGGCGGCTGAAGAGAGGAGGGAAGGGTTATCACTTATCAAATGATTTGTGGACTTCATTTTTTTTGTATTAATGCGAAATTTAAAAATGCAGTTCGATAGCCAAAATTGAAAATTCAATGCACAATAATAGACGCTGTCACTCTCGGGGTCCGCCATGTCCCCCTCTCCTCTCCTCTCCCTAAGAGGTCAAGTTGATATTGTTTAACAATTTAACCCCTACCTAATTATTGCCAAACTACACTCAATGTCTTACAGATAAGTCTATTTTATTCTGGTTTTTTTGTTCTTTCCTAAATTGAATTGAATCGCTCCAACCATGTTTTGATCTTGTTTAATTGTTGCAGGCCACAGCAGGTTAAATATCTTCTCGTATTCAGATTGATCTAGACGGGTGAGATTAAACTATGAAAAAATTTCACCCTCCCCTGCGCTTTCAGAACAGCTGAATTAAATTACATTTTTGTATCTCATAAATGTAACACCGGTTTTACCTTAAAGATTGAGTGGCTGCAATGAAACAGGTCACGTAAACAGCAGACATGTCCCCAAGCATGACCCGTTTTCAGAACATGTGGTGTGAGGAACTTCGTACCTGCAACAAACGTGACTACCTGGGTCCTGGGGACTAACCGTGTCTATTTGGCGCAGTATAAATGAATTATTATAGAAGATCAAAACAAAGTAAGAAAGTTCGTAACTCTGTTTGAGTGCACACAAGTATATAAAACAGATTTGTCAGTAGTAATGAATATAAGTTGAGAGAATATAGTGTTGTTCCAAGGCCAACAACAAGTTTACAGGTTCTATAGATTTCAAACAAACGTCCCAAGTGTGTACGTGCGAGTGCGCATGTGAAGCCACATATAAAATTCATCCACAACCCCTTTCCCTTTGTGAAATATGCCCACATTACAAAACTGCTAAAACTCACCATTTTCTTGATGCTGCTGCCAAGAACATGCCTATCTTGCTCCCAACACGACTAGAAGTCCAGAACATAAGTCAGCACCATTCTTGTGTAACTTGACTCGTGTCTAGACCCGTCATGAACAAATTGGGAGCTTACATTTCTTTAGTATTTCTGATTTATGATCTGACATAAAAATAGTGTTCCATGGTAATAATGTAGCTAATGAACATACGAAGCTGCATATCTAAGACAAGTACTCGAAAACATTCAGAAAACTTCACCTAATATATGAATCTAATAATTCTGGACTCCTCAAAAGTTTTTGCCCAACCACAAAAAGGAGAGGTGGTAATATAGGCTACCATACCAGACTTCATTTGCTGATATACCATGTGAGAAATTTACTACAAACTTGGTTTTAAATTCTTGGTCTTTAGATACATATTGAACACAGCATGGAAAATGATAAAGCTTTAGCTTGTACACGTAACTACTTCAAAGGTAAAACCGGTATCAGAACATAGCGTCCACTGTCACCATTTATTCTTCGCATCAAGCCAAATCCACCCAGTGTAAATCAAAAACACTCAAAGTAAGAACAACAAGGACTAGGAGAAACAGCTTCACCATCCAATGTAAATACCTAATAGAAGTTTTTTCATGGTAAACTTGTTTAAACCTACTTCTCTCAGAGACTCGACCACTGCTACAAGTTTCCATGACAATCTGTTCCTTTCTTTAATACAACAAGGGAAAACGTTGATGAAAAAAAAAACACTAAGATAATTGGTTCCAGCAAAAGATGCAAAATATACCAATCTTCATGCCAGTAATAGCGTTTAGTGTACGTTGTAGACGTGATTAAAGAAGGCTCGAGTTGGTAGATACTTATATAACATAGCATTGATAATAGCCGAGAAAAATGATAAAACTTAATCAACGTGCAGTCAACTTCCATTGTCGATCACATGGTGAGAGACCCTATTCATTCTTTTTGTCGCACTCCACCCAATATTCGAAACGAAACCATTCAATGAACAAGGTAAACACAACAGTTGCCAAGATAAACAGTTTCATAGTCAGAATCCAATAGAAGTTCAATGTTGAATCAAACAAGTTTAATACCTACTTCTCTCAGAGAATCAATCACTGCTTTCACCTTGCCATGATATTTCTGATCTTTCTTCAGGAAAACAGAAACAGCAGGGATGTCCTTAAGCAGCAGGCGCTCCCCAAGCAGTTTCCCAATCTTTGCAGCAGCAGCAACATCACGCGTGCTTTCCTTCCCTTGTTTCATGATCTCCCTCAGGGCCTTCTCTTGTGAGCTCGCAGAAGTGGCCACTGTTGCTGTGGGCGAGTGGACTACTTGTGCATTTACATATTTGTTTGTAAAATGCATCCTCAGCACATAGGGTTTAAGAAACTTTATCACTCTATCAGATTTGACCGGCGGAGGAATAACCATATCTATTCCATTACAAATAACAAATCATTCGTACAGAATACATCAAAAAAATCAAACAAAAACCATGTCGAAACTTCGAGACAGGACTGATTTGGGATGCAATATAGAAAAGCAATTGGAGAGTGATGTAATTGCATTATCAAACTCAAGCTGCTATTTCCAGTGGTTATGATTGAACAGTAAGATTATGAGATTTGTAGAGACGATACAAGAAAGTAAGGGATTATGCTTAAGCATACCTGGATTTTGATTGCAACGCACCGAACAAAACAAAAATATGATCAGGCGGCGGCGTCTCCTCCGGCGATGGTAGGAATCACGTTCATCTCTCTCGCTTTTGCTCTCTCTCTACACTGATCCCTCACGAGCAAAATGGGCTTGGGCTTCAATTATTGGTTGTTAATTGGGCTAATTGGATTTGGGCTTAAATTAATAAATGAGTGATTTTTTTTGGACCCAAAAACCCATTAGTTTTTAACATTATTTCCACTTCTTGTTTTATAAAAATTACAATTTAAAAAATATATTATTTTTATGACAAAAATAATTTTTCAATTTTTTTTAATAATAAGCATTAATCTCCATATACAAATATTCACTATCCAGTCACAATTATAACAAATATTTCTATCACCGTCAACATCCAATAAATATTCGTTATCATCATCGTTGTTGAATTTCACATTGCTTGTATTACCTGATCCTGAGATATATATAAGTTTAGGGGTAATCCTCTCATTTCATGACGTCTTTTGAGAATAAGTGAGGTCCATTGAATTTCTACATAATGTCAGAGACAGTTCTTTTGTTTAATATTGGGCATGTTGAATTTCATATCAATGTTGGGCCCCTCAATATCCATTTGCAGTTGTTTATAAAAAAATTACACCTTATTTGGGAGGGGCATGTTAAATCTCGCTTGTGTTACTTGACCCGAAACTATATATAAATCTAGGGGTAATTCTACTCTTTCAAGGCGTCTTTTGAACATGAGTTAGTTCTATTAGGTTTTTATAGTCGTCATTATAATAAATATTTGTTATCATCACGGTGGCCGCATAGATGTGCAAATAAGTTTTTGTGTAGTGGCAGTAGCATATCTCTTTATTTTTTTTTGGAATTGAAGTGATAATTCATAATGGGGGGTGGATATGGTGAGAATGATGGTGGGTGAAAGTAGGGCTAAAAAAGGAGAATCAAATCGAAGACCCATACAACGCAACACACAAAATACAATAAATAAATCAAATTTTTTTTTACCCATCACTCCTCCTTTCACCCTTACTCGAATACTTTGCATCCAACACGCAAACCCTGCATTGCTTTTACACTCTTCTGCCATCTTCTTCTTCTCTCTCTCTCTCTCTAAGAAGTCTGTGTGTCTCTCTCTCTCTAACCAATATCCAATCTTTCACTGCCTGCCATAGATCATCATCATGACATGCAGATGCAGGTTCTCACATCTGGTCAAAGAAGAAAGTCTTCCGCTTTTGATGAGTTGTGGGAAGATGATATTATTATGTAGCAGGCCACGGCCTCTCTCTCTTTCATTTAATGCTCTCTCTCTCTCTATATATATATATATTAATCACACATATTAATTAATACAAAAGTTATATCAACCAACGTTAAATAAATCATTACAAAGTAGAGTTCGGAAAAGAAAATATGGATGAACTATTTATATACAAACCCACGAAGGGATGTATAACTTGTACGGATTGTTGTTCCTAATAGCGTGGAGAGGGGTTAATTAATGAAGTTGGTTTTGCTTTTGAATTTCTCTCTCACTCTCTCTCTCTCTCTCTCTCTCTCTCTCTCTATTTTCTGTCTCTATCTCTGTGTCGCTGGGCATCAAATCTATCATGTAGTGAGAGCAGTAGAGCCATTAAGGACATGGGATTGACGAACACACACGGCAATGGCTTTCCTCCATCCCTTTTTTTCCACACCAAGCATCAATTGGCATTGAAATGAATACACACATACTTGATGGCTTCTTGAATGCTTTTTTCCATCTTCTTTAAGGAATGCCCACTCCAGGACTCCATCTCCCTAGCTTTAACTCCTCTCTCTCTCTCTCTCTCTCTCTCTCTCTCTCAGACATGCATTCACTCTCTCTCTCTCTCTCTCCTCCTCTCTCTCAACTTCAGTTCTATAAATACCCTTTCTTCCCTACGTTGATCTATGGCAAGTTCAGTGCTGAAACGGGTGGGTAGCTCTCGTTGGAGAAGCAGGGCACGTGCAAGCTCTCTCTCATAATTTTTCTAAATTATGTGTTGCATGCATTCAGCTCTGCACGTGCTCCCCTTCTCCAACATGAGTTCCTCACTCCTCTCTCTCCACTTCCTACAACTACTGTACAAAGTCATCCACAAAACTAAGCTCTCTCTCTCTCTCTCTCTACCTGTAAATTCTATATAATGTGTTCTGAATTGTACACCAAGTAACCCAATCTTTTGTTTGCAGGTGAATCGTGGGACCACCATAGGAGGGTCAATGGCTGCATTGCACCTGCAGGGAGGGGGGGTCTCTTTTCATCTCTCTCCTTTAATTTTAGTTAATTGTGAACTTGTAATATCCCTTTATTGGGTGGCCGGGGAAGAAATATGGGTGAATAATTATCTTGTACACTTGGTTGATCCCTCTGGTCTCTAGATCCTTAAGTGTCAGACAGAGGCTACCTGCCCTTTCTCATGGACAGATTATTGTTTTTTTAAATACAAGTTCATGCATGGAGTTCTCAAATTTTCCTTCAGCTAGCTAACGTCCAGCCATGAATATGATGGCCATACACCGCTTAAAACAATGAAGTATAGATGATTTTAAAAAATTCATCAGATTGTAAAACCCATCATAACGTGGGTTGTGTGTCCATATGGATCTCAACATTTATCAAATTATTTGTTTCAATCCCTATTGAATAAAATAAATAAATTTTATAATAAAGATATTTTGTTATTTTATCACTCTCTTAAATTCAATAAGTTTTTTCTAACTTTTCTTTTTATAAAAGATTCATGTGAAAAATGGTAGAGAAATTTGAATTGTTATTAAAAAAAATTATTTTTAATATTATAAAATTGAGAAACAATGTAAAACTTGTAGGATCAAACATTATAATTGGATAAATCTCAAAATCCACGTTGACACTCATCCATACTTTAGCAACCAAAACTACACTTTATTTTCTTATTTCAAGACTTGAATCCAGCAAGTTACTGCCCTCGGTTTTAGAATTCCATGCAAGTTCATGGGTAGATTTTTTTTTTTGACTTAAAAAAAAAAAGTGAGAGCAAAATCTGAAGTAAAATGAGTGGGAGGAAGGCATAAATGGTACGAAGTTTATGTAATCAAGACAGGAGTCAGTGAAGGGTGGATGGATAGCGTAAGGATAGGGTTTGAGTCTTAATCAAACTGTACTTTTATGGTGGGGGGAGTTTTTTTTTTTTTTACCCACGGAAAGTGGGGGATTTTTGCTTGTGGGGTGGGGGTAGTAGTTATTGGAAATTGAAATGTAGGAAGACTCGCCCATCTGGATTGGACTGAATGATGTAAATGGTGGTTGAGGGGACAGGACGGAGCCTTTAAGGGAAGCTTAAAGTGCAAGCAATGGCGTAATATGAGAGCAAATAGTGAGACAAGGAAAGGAATAATGTGTCTTTCAGCAACACGCAATCCTCCTCTTCTTGCTTGCTTCTTTATTTTACTCCCACTTTCTCCGGGTGCCACTTTCACCCTCCTACCCTCTCCCCTCCATTGACGTCATTGTTCAAACCTCTTTTCTCAACCAATAACTTGTTACTTTTAATAACCCATGACATAGAAGTGTAGCCCATAAAAGAGAGAGTGCAGCCCAAATCATTTTCATGTCGCAAGTTCGCTTCATAAAAATTGTAAGATGGTGTCTGAATTTACAAATTTTTTTGTAGAGAACTTGCAATTAGGGCATTTTCCCAAATTGCAAGTTCTGACTATATATAAAAGTTATAAGTTTATTTCAAAACTTGCAATTTTTATAAAGAGAACTTGTAACTTATATCTACTAGTAACCTGCTAACACAAAACCATCTAGATTTTTGAAAAAAAATGTACTTGGAAGGGATATAGATTGTGTAAATGGTGCCACTTGGCCCATGGATGAAACTTCTTTGGTTATGATATGAGAACTTTATCAATATATCAAAACCACTTAGATGTATTGAAATAAAATCCAATAGTTATTGTTAAGCCATAAGTAGGAATCGTTGAAGCATGTTAACAGTGGGGGAAAAACAAGATCAGGACATAATAATGGCACAAATGAAGGCAAAACTCTAGAACAGATTGTATATTTTCCACAATCCAAAATTGGCAAAAATGCAGACACCCAAGACCAACACCAAAGTGTTCTAAAAAACAAGCAACGGTAAACATAAACAAGGGTACATATAATAGATATCATCAATCTTCCTCTTCCGCCTCGTTCTCAGCAATGTTGAAGTACCTAAGTTCATAGACGTTTCGATCCTTGTTGGAAGCAATCACACGAAGCCAATCACGCACATTGTTTTTCTTCAAATATTTCTTTGTCAAGTACTTCAAGTATCTGAACCACACAACAAACACTCATAAATACAAAATCATCTATTAAGTTGAAGACTCTGAGCAGCAGACTAGAATGCTTAGCTAAGCCTCTGGCTTTATGGATGTAGACTCTAATGCCAGTTTCCACAAGAAAAAGTGTGTTCAAATTTCCACTAGATATGCATCCCATACATGTTGGTAGTCTACTCCTTCAACAAAACAATCATCCACACAGTACAAAACAAATATATTCCTTTCAATCTCACAGCAATTGGTTCCACACTTCACATTAATACCCTCACGCCAGTGTTGCAACATGGGAGAGCCCATAGACGGTACTTAACTTGTGGGGCGAAATGCTCATTGATTGTACAGACCAGGGTTTAGGGCGGAGCCCTAGGCATAAAAATTGGGTGAAACCTAGGGCTTGCGGCATTAGCCCAATAGGCTTTTTCATTTTTCTTTGTTTCAGTGAATTAAACGACAATTAAATTATTTAAGACTTTTAACTAATGTTAGCATTTAACATAACTCAAGTTACTATTAGAAAATAACTCTAAAATATGGTCAAATGTCTTGCACTTTACTTATTTTAGTTCCATTATCCTGTAGAAGTTTCCAATGTTTTACTAGTAACCTATCATAAATTTTCATACATGATATCCATTGTTTCTTCCCCATCTTATATTTTTTCTATTGGTCTCTTATTTTTTTAGGAGACTTGAATGCTGGGCACTAGCATTATGGATATAGCCTTGAAGACCACTTCAATAGGCATAAATCAGTAAGCAAAAAATTGGGGGGGAAAAGTGCCTACAATTTTCAACAAGATAGGCATCCAATACATGTTGGTATTCTACTCGAACAAAACAATTATCCACATAATAGAAAACCTATTTCTTCTTTTTAATCTTTCAACGATTGGTTCCACACTTCCACATTATTACCATCACGCCAGACATTAGTCCAATCAAAATTATGTCAATAATCCAATTATCCAAGTATCATTAAGCAACAAGTGATAAGCAGTCACTAAGACACGATTAATTCAGAGTGACAATTGGGACGTTAGAATCTAATAAAAATGAACCAGGCAGTGTTTCCACTTCAATGGCCATTTCTATGGGAATCCCAAAACCCACTGAAACCCATACATTTCTTGGTCAGGCAACGAAGATTGCATTACATTTTTGGCAGATACTCAAGGCCAGAAACAGATTACAGTCTACAAGTGTACATGACCTTACATAAGACGAAGCATGACCTCTCTACCAAATCGAATCAAAAGTTGGGGTAGGTTTGTCATTGTGTAAGCTGCGAATTGAACATTTTTATCTCACATTGTATTGCTAACAACGAGTGGAATTAACAACCAAGCTTGTCCAGTCGCCTTGTAATGCCATGGACTGATCTGGTCTCCACAAGCAAATATGATATATACACAGAAAACAAATAAAAGATACAAGCAAGCAACCATGCACATGAACACTAAAACGATTGTTAATATGTGTAATGGGTCTTGGCCCACTATGTCAAACTCTAGTCTCACTAGGAAAACCAAACCCTAATCCTATCAAAGTACACCTAGTCACCTCTAATATATAGACTCTCTGTATGTCTCAGTAATTAGACTTTTCTCATCATCACCAATCAACTTCCATGGTTACCCTAATCATGTCCTATATATAGACTCTATGTAAATCTCTGTAATTGTACTTTTCTTCTTCATCAACAATCATCCATTCAAATTTCAAAAAATTCAAAGAAAATCAAACCCTAATTTCTAAAATCATTTCAAATGATTAATGCTCAGATGCATGTAAGATTCTCCAAATCTCAAAAGAAACAAATGCATCAATACATGCGTACTGTACTTGGCAACTTGCCTTGTCGTGAGTTAGTGTTGATCTCACCAACTCATTGTGACCCCCCCCCCTCCGCTTCTCAATTTCCTTCCCAAGCACAACACCAGCCAACTCTTTCAGCCCGACATTCAAAGTTCTCACCTTCTGTACTCTTTAACAGCTGACCCTCACAAATCGACGGTGTTGGCAACCTCCAACCCATAGTCTCAAATCAACTTCTCCGAGTCGTCCTCAACCCCGACTCCAACGAAGGTATAGTCGGGATTCGACAAAACATCGAAGAGAGATTGAGGGATTCTGATGGTGTGAATGAATTGAAAGATGAGGCATCCATTCAAATTGGAAAAAATTCAAAGAAAATTAAACCCTAATTTCAAAAATCATTTCAAATGACTAATGCCCAGATGCATGTAAGATTCTCCAAATCTCAAAAGAAACAAATGCATCAATACATGCGTACTATACTTGAATTATCGTGAGTTAGTGCTTATCTCACCAGCTCATTGTGACCCCCCTAGACTTCTCAATTTCCTTCCCAAACAACTCCGGCCAACTCCTTCAACCCGACATTGCGAAGTTCTCACCTTCTGTACTCTTTAACAGCCAACCCCCACAAATTGACGGTGTTGGCAACCTCCAACCCATAGTCTCGAATCAACTTCTCCGAGTCGTCCTCAACCCCGAGTCTGACGAAGGTATAGTCGGGATTCGACAAAAACATCGAAGAGAGATTGAGGGATTCTGGTGGTGTGAATGAATTGAAAGATTAGGCATCACCGGCCAACGCACAGTTGTATGGTGGCGAGGGGATTCACGACATGGCTATTGAAGCAGGGACCCCATTCCACATTGAGTCCTACAATGAGACGGTAGAGACGGCAATGATGAATGGACTCCGTCTCAGAAATCCACATGTCGACGTAGGTGGGGGAGTGGGTGACCATGGTATGGATTTCGTAGTCGAAGAAAAGAACGTCGCAGAGGTTGTGGGTTTCTAGGGCAACTGGTAGTCTACAATGGCGGTCTACATGGTCTCAGAGATGGAATTGAGGGATTTAGGAGAAAGCCCACGACTTCCCGAACCAAAGAGAGGAAGAAACGAGAGACTAAATGCGTGAAGATTTTGATCATTACAGGAGATAATCTACGTGGAATTTCTGAACTCAAAAAATTTCTCAGTAGTTAATTCGAGATAAAAGACCTAGACGTGCTCAAATATGCATCTGACCTTCCTTCCAAGGCAAGCATCAAAACTCCACCACTTCCAACACTACTCTAGAGTTCCACGTCTCCTTGCCACCATACAATTGTGCGCCAGTCGGCGATATCTCATCTTTCAATTCATTCACGCCACTGGAATCCTTCAATCTCTCTTCAATTTTTTGTCGAATCCCGACTATACCTTCCATGGCCTTTCTCCTAAAACCCTCAATTCCATCTCTAAAACCATGAAGACCACCATTGTAGACTATAAGTTGCCCTACGAAACCCACAACCTTTGCGACGTTCCTTTCTTCACCTACGAAATCCATACCATGGTAACCCACTCCCCCACCTACATAGACATGTGGATTTATGAGACGGAGTCCATCCATCACCGCTGTCTCCACCGTCTCATTGTCGGACTCGGCGTGGAATGGCGTCCCTACTTCAACCGCCACGTCGTGAATCCCCTCATCACCATACAACTGTGCGTTGGCCGGTGATGCCTCATCTTCCAATTCATTCACACCACCAGAATCCCTCAAACTCTCTTCGATTTTTTGTCGAATCTCATCTATACCATCGTCAACTTCGGGGTTGAGGCCAACTCGGAGAAGTTGATCCGAGACTATGGGTTGGGGGTTGCCAACACCGTCGATTTGTGGGAGTTGGCTGTGGAGGGGTATGGAAGGTGAGAACTTCTCAATGTCGGGCTGAAGGAGTTGGCAAGAGTTGTGCATGGGAAGGAAATTGAGAAGCCTAGGAGAGTCACAATGGGCTGGTGAGAGTCTCTCAATTATTCTACCGATGATAAACAGGTGTCTATCTGAATTTTGTGAATCAAGATGATTGTTCAAGAGCAAAAAAATGTCACTTGCTCGATAAAGCTGGAAATTAATGTCCATTCACAGTAATTTATCAATATACATGAGGCCACAAAGTATACTGGGAAATTGAGGAAGTTACCGTTTCGAGAAATTGCTTTCAGAGGTAACTGTGAGCTTGGTCTTCTCACGAACGACAGTGACGGAGTCGCCGAGATTACCGGCCTTGCCACCGACCTTGATCCTCTCCTGGAGGAACTTTTCCAGTGAGGCGATGTCCATAATCTTATCCTCCACAGGCTTCGAACAGTCGATCGTGAATGATGAAGCTTTCTTCTTTCCACCCTTGGCCCCGCCGGCCGCACCACTCCCACCTCGACTCATCTTCTTCTATTAAACTCTGTGCATCCACAACGAAGCAAATAGATCAACAATTGGATCTACCAAAAAACAGATATGAAATATACAAATTCAGAAAGAACAAGCGTGCAAATACGAGGACGGCATGTGCAAGTGGAAGAAGAAAAATACCGGCAAGGAAGTTCGATTGCAGCTGGAAATGATGAAGCGGCGAAGAGGAGGGAAGGCAAGTGGACCGAAGAGAAAACGATTAGGGTTTTTTAGCAGGTTAAATAGTAGGATATCTGAATTTCGGGTCGGGCAAGTCTGGACGCGGGTTACCCATAATTTCTGCACTTCAGTCTCATCCTTAAAAATGTATGCACTTTGATATGCAATTCCTAACTAGCTAAATTGAATTAGTGCATAGCGTTGTTTGTGTGTTGAATATAACATATAAACTGTAATAATCTGTTAGAATGCGATGTTTATATGTATTGCTAAAAATGTGAAAACTGTTGAATACACCAACTTATGTGTGTTCGTGTTGAATGTAATATAGTTCGTGACGACACATAACATCTTATGGTGTTATAATTTCATTATTCCAACAACCGAATGATACAAAAACTCTAACTACAAATTTCGAAAACTAACGATGAACACTATGAACAATATAAATCAATTGTGTGTGTACTTACATGATGTGGTTTTCGATTGGGAATGAAAATGCAATTATGCATACAAGACTCTTGTTATGCTTCGTCGGGAGCAAATGAAGGCATACTACCAGTTCGGAATATGGCCACTCTTTTCAGAATTTGAATTTTTTTAATCAACTAACAATAGAAAAATGTTATATTTGTTATCTGTGGAAACCATTTCATATGGGAATAATGATTAAATATGAAAATTCTTATCCCGCGGATCTTGGAATGTCAAATTTGTCATGTAAATTCAAGTTTTTTTGAATAAGGAACTAAACGATTTCTAAAAAATATACAATGAAATTATTTGGCTTATTATAAAACAACTAGAATTGTTCCATAATATTGTTTGTGTATAAAATTGGCACATACCTCAAGTATAGTCCAGTCGGATGACATATATCTTTTTATTGAGTTGGAGTCAGTGGTTGAAAAAATTTCATGTGAGCTATCCTAGGTCCTGGGAGGACTGACTCGCTGTATCCAGAGTCCTATTCCTCAGGGAGCAGTACCTGCAGAAGACTTGGGTCGAGATTTGTCCCAAAGAAACTCCTCCGGCGTGAGAATAAAAGTTCAGAGAGAAAAGATATAGAAATGTGTCAAGTAAGCAAATGAACTCAAAGCATTCGCATGTAAAATAAAGCGTACCTCGGGCTTGCATACTCGTGGTATATATAGGTGTAGATTATTAATCAGGCCTAAACACGATTAATTAGGTGAAACCATGTGTTTAACCGATAATCAAGAGACGTTTAGGAGATAATCACTGGGCTCGGGCTTTTGGGCCTATTTGGCGAAGCCTGCGGGGCTCTATCAGACTAGTGGTGGTGAGCTGGTAGAGGAGAGTGGAGATCCATGGAGTCCTCCAGAAGTGAGCTGGAATGGAGAGCTGGTCGAGATGAACGATTGAGTTCTTAAAATTGGTCGTTTAGGGCACGGTGCAGAGCTCAAGATGGCACGTCCCTGTTGGACACCTTACTCCTCCCTGAGTGCAAAGGAGATTCCAGGGAGAAGCCATGGTCGACGTATATTTTAGCATTGCACTGCAAATTCCGGAATACGTCCTTGTCACAACAAGAACGAACACGTGGTTAGGTTTCATGTACTGACTTAGTAGTGTCCGAAAATACCATCATCAAATATCATGATTAATTTGGAAGAACCCGATAAATTTTCCTAATAAAATGACCAAATTACCGCAACGAATTTAGTTGCAAAGAAGCGAGGGTATAATAATATAATGGCCTAGGAAATAAAAAATGAGAGAGTAAAGTGCAAGTTAGCCATATCTTTGGGGGGTAAAATGCAATTTTAGCCCCAAAATAAAATATTACGATTAAGAACTAACTAATCGCACAAGGCATGGTTTGTTCGGCGCGCAACAGTTCTCTTTTTAGATTTTACTCGAAATTCCTCACAGTTGCAGAGAGCGGAATTCAGTGTTCGTCGAGTTTTTGAGCAATGAAGTATGAAAAATCCCTAGAGAGCGTCACGGATTATTGATTAGCTACTCAGATTGTAAGATCTACTTCTTTTGAGATTCACTTGAGAGTTGCAGGATTAACTGAAGCTTATATTCGCATCCGTCGATTGTTATCTATCAAAGACTGTAAGATCATTCATCATACATGTATAATCTATCATTTTTGCATCAAACTCGTTTGGTTCGTGCATGTTCCATAAGATTCTGAATCTTCAATAAATTAATTTACTAGTAGCTTCAATTAGCATTACCTGATTTTGCACTGAATGTGATGCGGCCGCGTAGCGGCATGCATATCCAATTGCACAAGTAGTTAACTAGTAATTTGTCTCGATGTTGATCTCAAAGTTAATTAATACGCGGTGCATTCTAGATTGGATTACTGGTTCATACTTGTGCTAATGCTGTTCTTCGTTTACTTTTATTTTTATAGCTTATAAAGCAAATGAAATTCAATATATATGTATATATGTATAATGCATTTACATAATCACAGGCCCTAATGGGTAATGCGGCATTGGCAATTCAATTTAGGTACCCATTCTGATATTGAATTATTGGTTAAGTAGTAAGATATTTATCAAATATTATTCTACTTATATAATGTTTAAGTGCATTCTTAGTTTCTGATATTGAGTTGCTGGTAAGGTAGTACGGTGTGTAGTTAATATTATTCTTCGTATATAACTTAAGTGCGGTATTTCTATTACCTAAACTATGGAATGACCTCTTGATTTTAGGCATCTGACGGTTGGGAGTGTTGGGACAGCTTTGGTGGTTGTCCGATCTCTATTTGGACTATTGCGTCCAAATAATAGTATATATTACTAAGAGTTTTTAGTATATATGTTCAGGTTAGGGCTATAGAAATTTGTGAATATGAATTTCAAGTTCTGCACTTCTGTGTGCTTGAGCTTTCAGCTCAATTTAGTTTCCGAGGAGCTTAATGGATTTGAGGCATGGAAGGACAATATGTTACAGATCTGATTATTATATTGGAACAAGTTTTCTTTAAATAGAATTTTCATAAGTTTTCAAATCCTTGTAAACTGAACGAGTTGGCCCCAGTATTATACATCCTACTCCAGGTGAAGATCTAGATGCATCATATAGGAATTCTTGGTGTAAGATTGTTGTGCTATACCAACATATCATTAGTCTTGAAATCTTGCACCAATTGAAGGTGGTTGGGGGTATATTGAATTGTTTGTTTATGAACTCTCTTTCTCTGTTGTTTATTTTTTTCACTTCATTAATCAAACAAATTTACACGAAGTACAGGAGTCTGGATCACAAAATGACTTCTCATGATTGATTGGTTAGATATTAAACAAATTCCGAAACTTATAGTTTTGTCCACTATTTCACCAATCACTAATTCATGATCTTGCAAACGATATTTGTATACATTTTAAAGTTGTGTCCACTATTTCGCCAATCACTAATGCATCATCTTGCAAACAATATTTGTATACATTTTATGAGTAGCATTATTCATAAATGTATATTGTTTCTTTTCCTCAAGTATCTTCCTAACTTGTTGTCTTCCTATCTTGGATTTTCGCAACTTCCACGGTTCCACCAGATTAATCTTTTTGTTCCCACCTTTTTGAAGTGTCAGATTAAACTGTTTGAAGTGGGCTGAATGGACCAGGTATGAGAGTCATCCATTTCCTCATGCATTTATCATTTATAACAGGCTTTTACTAGATGTAATCATGTAATGTGTGTGAGAATTGCAGTACGAAAAGGTTGAGAAGGTTGGTGAAGGCACTTATGGTGTGGTATATAAGGCTCGTGAGCGTTTGACCAACAAGATTATTGCTTTGAAGAAAATCCGACTGGAGCAAGAAGATGAGGGAGTTCCATCTACTGCAATTAGAGAAATTTCTCTTTTGAAAGAGATGCAGCATGATAACATTGTCAGGTATGTATTGCTGTTGTTTGGCTCTCTTGTTGTTTGGCTCTCTTACAGTTTACAAGCAATAATGCTATCACTGATGAGAGTGTGATTTGGTGTTATATTGCATGATCGAGGTACACGTTTAATCATCTGTGCATGTGCATATGGGACTTCTCAATGTTCTCATCTATCAGTGTTGCTATTCATGCTTGAGGAATGGTACACGCACACACACAGCTTGGTGGTAACCAGAAGTTGCAGATATGGAATACCAGGAAAAATTCGATTCTTCGTCCGGATTTGCATTTGTAAAGATTCCATTATCTAAGCATGTCATATCTTGTCCATGTAACTGGGACCTGAGATGCTTTAGGATTTTAACTTGTAGGAGTGAAGCAAAATTGTAAATGCCTGCTTCCTTTAAGAGTAAGACTGTAAGATTACTGCACAATTACTGTGCAACTTTGATGTTTGTACACATGTTAAGTGTCTTACAAAACAACCTTGGAATAAAAAAGATGAAATAAGGGGTTCAAGGTTTATAGCTAAATTGATTTTTAGCTTGCATGAGTGGGATTTTTCATTTTTATTAATGACGATTATATATATTTTCTGATGAATATACCATTATCCGAATGACGTTGATCATAGACTAACCTATTTAATTAATGCAATTGGAAATATGTCTATTTGTGCCTATAGGCCACTCTGCTCTTGTTTAATTTTAGGTGTTTGATAAATATTTGGGTGACAGGTTATATGATGTGGTGCATTGTGAGAGGCGATTGTACATGGTTTTTGAATATCTGGACTTGGATTTGAAGAAACACATGGATTCTTTTCCAGGTTTTGCGAAAGATCCTTTACGGGTAAAAGTGAGTGAGATCTTTCTTCACCTTTGAGCTTGGTCATATACACTATTTTGAGAAGAAAATTTTCTCGAGTGATTTCTCTTATGGGAAAATATAAACATCGAGATATTTGTTAGCAATGAAATAAATTCATCTATGCAGAGCTTAGAGGCATGAAGCCTGAGAGGTCTCTCTCTCTCTGTTGCTTATCCATATGTTATAATACCGTGGTTGATACGTGTCCTTGATTAATTGCATTGTTTCTCTGAAGTTCTATTATCTAGCTTCTGATTGTTAAGGACTGAAGTACATTGGATTACATGGAATTTAATGTCATTTGGTTATCTTCAATTTTCAGATGTTCCTGTATCAAATTCTTTGTGGTATTGCTTATTGTCATTCTCGTAGAATTCTTCATCGAGATCTGAAGCCTCAGAATCTGCTTATAGATCTTAGTAACAATACAGTGAAGATTGCAGACTTTGGATTGGGCAGGGCTTTCAGTATTCCTGTTAGACCTTATACGCATGAGGTAGTGCTGGTTGCCACTCTTAATACATACATCCCAATGTTTTCAGGACATTCGCTCTTCCTTTGTAATACATACAGCCCAATATTCTTTCACTAGTTCATAGAAGAAACATTGCTTTTGTGAAATGAAGATAAAAAGGTTCCCTTATTTTCTATTTTCCCACCTTTTGGTCATGAGCAATTCAGCTATCTTTAATTTATAATATTTCTCTCTCTCTCTTAAACTTTGGTCTTACCTTCCAGGTGGTGACACTATGGTACAGGGCCCCTGAAATACTCCTAGGATCCCCCCATTATTCCACTCCTGTTGATATATGGTCCATTGGGTGTATATTTGCTGAAATGGCGAACAAGAATCCATTGTTTCCTGGTGGCTCTGAAATTGAAGAATTACATCTGATTTTCAAGTATATGGCTTCCTAACCAGCTCTTTATACCTTGTTTTTGTTTCTGAAAATTGGTTAGCATGTTTCTAATTCACAAATTGGCTAGGTATGTTCTCTGTAGTCGTTCAGTAAACTTAGAATTTAACAAGGGAAAGGCTTGGGATTGCATCCATAGGATCAAGTCGTCCATTGCATCTTTGTTTTTTCCTACTTTGAGATGTTTTTTTAGGCCCATCTTACAGCCTTCCACCCAAAAATTAAGGATCTCGATTACTGTGAAACGATGTAGATGATGAAAATTATACAAGCTTGACTCTAAATGAAAACACTGCACATAACTAATTATCTATTTTTGTGTCCTCCCAGACCCTCACCTGGACATCACTTAGTGTAGACAAAATTAGGTGATACTTTTATTTTGTGTACGTATACGTGTTCTGTTCATATGTGGTAGTTATCTTTTGCTTGTTTCGTTATGAAGCGTCATGGGTACACCGAATGAGGATACATGGCCTGGAGTAAAATCTTTGAGTTATTTTCAATCTGCCTTCCCGAAGTGGCGCCCTAAGGTGATAAATATTTTCTTTAATTAAATCTAATTTCCATTCTGGTAACAGTTATTCAGAAATGTTTAATTATGCATTCCAAACAATTCAGGATCTGGCAGAAGTGGTTCCTAATCTTGATTCAGCTGGCATTGATCTCCTCACGGTATGCGTATGCTGAAATTCTCTTCTATAGACAAAGTAATCATGCATTAGCTTCATGTCTTGACCCTTGATAAAGAATTACATTGCCCATTTGCTGCAATCTTGTTTGTTTTTTTTCCAGAAAATGCTGTGTCTGGATCCGCGCAAAAGAATTACAGCCAGGAATGCTCTTAAACATGAATACTTCTCGGGTATTGAGGCCGTCCATTGATGTCATTCTGCCTCTCATCCTGGCTTTACAAGTGTACATTTGATGTGTAGAATCTCCTGAAGTTTGTTTGTTTTGTGAGATACCAAGTGTTGTTTCTCAGTTTTGGATTTCTAGTTTGCTTTCTATTATTACAATGGACATGTTTACAAATTACAAAGCCGAGGCAGGACGTGGTTATCTGCTCTCATAAAGTCGAGTTTACTAAAAGATAAACATGGCATGGATGGTTCATAGAAGATAGGCTGTTGTACTTTTCTCTTGTAGCAACTACGTTTGTCTCCCTTTTGTTATGTTGACTCTCTAGAATTGCAAAAACGTCTTCTTTTTGGTTTTCCCAACAGAAGAAGAGAAGGGAAGAGCTAGGAAAACCAAGGCCCCGTTTGGTTATGTTTCTAATCTCTGAATTCTGGTTCGGCTCCTAAAAATTTTGAGATTAATGCACCAAAAGGCATTTGATAAACACATTTTTGTTCTCAGTAATTTGAGACTATTTTTTGAATTCCTTACGAATTTAAGAAAAAAAATATCGATTCTATTCACTTCCACAATACTATTCCCAATACCATCTCATTGGCCACCATACATTTAAAAAAAAAACAAAACAAATGTTACAATCAAACGTATTTTTCGTTTATGTTCTCGACATATGTTCTCATGAATTTAAAAAAATAATTTCAGGACATTAGTCCTTACCAAATATAGCTCTTATTTTCAGAATATTTCAAAATTGAAACATGGCAGTAAAACATAAAAACAAAAACACTAAGGCATGAGAAGAAACATTAAAATGATGAAATTATGAGGAAATGTTTGCGGTTGTCTGAAATCAAATCTAATGTTCGTGGTTGTGGTTGTGGTTGTGGTTGTGGTTGTGGGTATCCATAGGCGTAGGTAGGAAGTTGGGATATCGATCCTGAGCTTTTGGTGTTTTATGGTCGTAATACTCGACCAGTGCAGCTCCAGCCAACGCAGCCAGCGTCAGAGCCTGTGCGTGCAGCCTGAAATTGCGTTTCCCATCACATATCATATATTCCTAGCAATGGACACTATCAAAACAGAGGATTGTACTTTACCTGGCATGGATGATCTTGACGCTGGTTTTCATGGCGGGTTGAGACCAATTGTAAGCGATTGATCCCGCTATCCCCGACACCCATAAACATCCTTTTTTCATAAATCACAAATCAAAAACAAAGTTTCCAAAAAACTCAAATTTAGAGAGAGAGAGAGAGAGAGAGAATTACCGACGCTGCGAAGCTTATGCTCGACGACCCATTCCCGGAAAGACTCCATTGAGGTTTTTGCCATGGCATTAGGTTCTGCCATCTCTCCAATGTAGAAATTGTACCCAGATGATATGGAGAATCAATATATATATATATATAGAGAGAGAGAGAGATGGTGGGATGAATGCTGACCGGCGGCGACGTGAAAAGTGAGGGGGTTGAATGGAGAAATGCAAATCGGACTTTTCCACCGAAGAAACCGTGGCCTCCCGTGCTTGGTTTATTTTAAAACAAAAAGAAAAAGGGAAAGGAAATAAATTATTAATATTTTTTGGTGGGTCAACAACAGCAAGACACCTGTCCTGGGAATTATGGTCCAAAATGAAAGCGTACAGATGTCGGAGAGTGAGATTTCAGTTATCAGGGAGGGAAGAGAAGCTCATCCAAAAACACAGATTCCAAACTCCCTACGTAATCGCCTTTGTCTCAAAGCCTCAGTTCATTCAACATCGGATTTTATCGCCTCCGCCTCCGTCACCGGTAAGCAATTTTGCAGATTTTTCAACACTTCCCTTTATACTTGTACGATGTATCCCCCACTTTTTTTTTTTTTTTTTGGGTACAGATTTCTCAAATTTTCGCTACGATTGATCTGGGTGAACTAGATTTGCTTACCCTTTATCGCAAAATTTTTCAAATTCATTTCTTTTTCTAATTTATCATTTGTAAAAACGGGTAAATTGGGTTTTGATCTACATGCTTGCATTTCATTTGTTTTTGTGTTGAATCAGTAGGATGAACAGAACAATTGCACGGGACGATGGATGTTCTTAAATTTTTTGTTCGTTCTCTGACCCTACTTCTAACGTATTTTAACTTTATTCTGTATTATGAATAAATTTAATAGTATTTATCGACTACTTAAATTTAATTATGGGGTTGTCGGGGATTAAGTTTGATGTTCTACAGATCTTTGGTCGTAATCTCTCTCTCAAATTTGATGATGTTTGATGTATGATCTATAGTCTCTGAGTTTCTACTTGATCCGTAGAGCGAGTTGTCTGACGCTCATTCAGAAAATTTGTTTTTCTTTTTAAAAAATTCAGCTTTTAAAAAAAATTCGCTCGCAATAAGTTATCATATTTAGCCATTTTCCTCCATTTTCTTCTTCTTCTTAAGGACTGAGTATATAATGATGGGTGCAGGAAGAATGAGCAGCCGGTTGAGCAGAACGATCTACGTGGGAAATCTTCCTGGTGATATTCGTGAGAGTGAAGTAGAAGATTTGTTTTACAAGGTCCATTTTGTATTTCATTTCATATAGCTGCCTTTTTTGATATATTTTTCTTGCTCTATATATGTATATGGAGACGGTTCTTTTGTCGCTTTTTGAGTTTATAGGCAAAAATACACTATCTCGAGTGTTATGCAAACTGTTGCTGTTTTATTTTAAGGGCATATGACAGTTATTTCAGTTAGTGAATTCTCATGATTGGAGAAGATTGTTCATTAACCTTCCATTTCTGACCGTTTTCTTTTGTGCAGTATGGACGCATTGCTGAAATTGATCTGAAAATCCCTCCAAGACCCCCTGGTTATGCATTTGTGAAGGTGAGATTTGTATTAGGCTTACTAGTAACTCACTAAGAACACTATTTTTGCTACTTTTAAGTTTTATCACTTATAAAAACCATGGTTTAGCTCTTTTCATTGCCATTTGTCTACATGTCTTTTTAGTTACAATTTGTGTAATTTCTATATTCTAGTTTGAAGATCCTAGAGATGCTGAAGATGCCATTCGTGGTCGGGATGGCTATAAATTTGATGGCTACCGTTTACGGGTTAGTACTTGCACTTTATCGTTTTGAAACTAGACTATTAACTTTCAACCGTTAAAGTGAACCCCAAGGCATTGTTCTGATTGCCATCTCCTACTTATGTATAGGTTGAACCTGCATATGGTGGGCGGGGATCTTCATCAATTGACCGTTACAGTGGAAGCAGTCGTGGTGGAGTTCCTAGGCGGTCTGATTATCGTGGTGAGCAGTGCCTTCTGTTTTGATTTCTTTGTCATGGTGTTTATTGTGGTATGAATTTGTTCTATAATACTTGCTTTTGCAGTTCTCATCACTGGTTTACCTTCTTCTGCTTCATGGCAAGATCTGAAGGTAAGAAAATCTTTGTTGTGTTCATTGTCTATGTTGTGTTCCTTAAACCTTTTTTCATGTTAGATTTGTCTGTCTTGATATAATGATACGTTTCAAATTAGGATCACATGAGGAGAGCTGGAGATGTCTGTTTTTCTGAAGTTTTTCACGATCGTCATGGTGAGTTGTTAAATTTATGTTTGGATTTTACTTCTCTGCAACGTTTTAATGTTTAAACTAACGCCTTGAATTGGCCAACTTGAATGGAAAAGCTTGCAAGTGCAGCCTCAAGCATAGCCATTTTTCTAAGAAAGAAATCATTATTTATTGATACTACGGTAAAAAAATAAAATGTCAAGATCTATGAATATATATTTTTATTTGCAAAATCTAATAAAACTAGGGAATTAATTTTTTAATTTTGGGTTTGGAATTTGGCTATAAGTAAGCAATTAAGCGTATATTTTTTACTTTTTATTTTTTTAAAAACACACGATGATCTCATAGTTGCTGGTACTGTTATGCTTGTAGGGACAAGCGGAATTGTGGACTACACGGACTACGACGACATGAAATATGCGGTAAGTCATGAATTAGTGTGTCTACATTCACTGACGTGAAACAAATACCATGGTTCTATAGCATTTGTTTATCTAATTTTGGCCAAACTTTTCTCCACTATAGATACGGAAGCTAGATGACTCGCTATTTCGCAATCAGTTTTCAAAATCTTACATACGGGTACGTAATATGGATGTGGGAAATCCTGATTTTTATTGTGCAAGCATGTTTTTTATTTTTGACTTACTAGTTTCTTTACCAACTGTAGGTGGAGGAGTATGATCGTAGGCGTAGCTATTCTAGGAGTCGCAGTCCATATTATTCAAGAAGCAGAAGCCCTAGTCGAAGCTATAGCGTTAGTAGCAGGAGCAGAAGGTCTAACTCAATTCTTTTGCCATGCTAAAATTGAACTATCTTTACAATACTTTAATTAGTTACTTTGAATATTGACTGAGAATAAGTTGTTATATAGTGAGTCGCCCAGGTTCAGATATTCTCGCCGTTCACCATCTAGATCTCGTTCAAGATCTGTTTCTTCAAGGTCGCTTTCTGAGTCACCACCACATTATGGTTCAAGGTATGTTTTGAGGCTTATGGTTGTTAATTATAAAAGAAATGCTTTGTTGTTCCTTGCGTTGGATCTTAAATTTATTTGATTGACCATTCTAAAATGTGTTGGCATGGATTCATGTGTGTTGTGATTAAGAGGTTGATGGGAGTTGTTGAGGAAGAGCACTTACCAACTTTGCATGGTTATGATGCCCTGATTGTGCAGATTACCTTGTTTGTTTTCTAGATATTGCGGCGATCAGGGGATTGCATGTTAGGGACTTGGTGGGAAATGGTGCTTAAAATGCGTGCAACTCTTTTGGTTGTGGCGATATGCTGTTTAGTTGAGCAGCGCTGGCAAAACCTTGATGGTAATTGCATTTTAATATGTTGTGTGCTTGTGGTGGATGATAAGGCCAAGGCTGTTATTAACGCTTGGATTATCTTGAATTACTCAAAACCTATTATGCAAAAAAAAAAAAAAAAAAAGCTTTATTAGCAAATTCAGAGCGTCTTATGTAACTGATCTTGAACATCGGATTCAGGAAAGCGACATTGGGGGCAATTTTTGAACTAATACTTTAAATGGAACATGGAGTTTAAATGAAATTTCATGGGGCTTTTTATTGAATTTTTTTGAATTAAAGGGTAAAATCAACAATCCTTAGAAATTGGGGGAGAGGGCTCGAGTTTCCCTTTGGCCATTTCATGTGCCCGCCATTGCCAATCTCTTTTGTAATTTGTGGTAAGAGCCTATAAGGGTGGTGGTTTTAATATTGGTGGGTTGTTTCTTATTTTCTCGTTGTGAGGTGTACGCGGTTTTGATTCTGGATTGCAGGCTCTGACACAGACTTTATTTGGGTTGTGGCCAAAAATTATTTGACATTTATTCCCATTCCTTTTTAAATGCAATGGTTTGTGGTAGATTAGTTATATATTATTTTCATTGGTGTGTAATGTCATTTCCCAAAATGCTATTGGATGCGGATGTCCTCAATGCGTGCTGTGGATATTGACTAAGTTCCCTTTTGTTTTTGGTTGCAGATATAGATCAAGGTCCAGAACTCCGGTAAGTGTAGAGGGATAATTGATATATGAATTTGAGAATGCTGTAGTTGCATGATTTTCTGTAACTTTGTTCTTGTTAGCAGCCTCGTCAGAGCAAACGTATGAGGGAGCTGAGTCCTAGCGGCAGTCGGAGCAGGAGCATATCGCGCTCACTTTCACCTTCTGTATGTCTGTTTTTCTGTTCTATTAGCCTTAGCTGATGGTTATCTGCCTTGTTTAACATGATCATTAGGTTTTGTCAATGATTTACAGGTGAGATCTGATTGAAGAATGAAGAGTTGTGGCAGATGGGTGGCCTTATCAGAACCTTCCAAGCTGTTTCTACTGTTACCATTACAATTTTACTCCTGGGATGGGAGGAGTTATGTATTATCTATCTAGCAGATACTTGGTTTAGTATTCGCAAAAATAACTAATTTTCCATGTATTGTGTCGGGTTTGACTAATTATGTTGAGATTAGACTCTTAATACTTGATTTATGATGTTTCTGGTGCTGCTTTAATATGATGTTCTCCAAGATTGTGCTTTTCAGCAAATCCTGGGTCCTGATGTATTGTGGCCTTCTATGTGAAGGTCTGGTCTGAGCTTCCACCTTAAAACCAAAATGGAAATCAAAACTGACAAGTTTTAAGATTAATACAAGCAACACTACTGGAAGAGGGATTAACCAAGAAATAAAATCATATTTTTCACAAATCCGAAGGGCAAAGCTCAATACAGGGTCATGCAAGAGTTTTCATTCGTTTATAGTTTGTAGACCCTAACAACCATCAAAATATGTTTATCAGGCATAGCAATCGTAGTCGTTCCCGCAATGTAAACAAAATGAAATAGAGCGAGAGAAAAGTTGTAGTCATTCTATGGCCAATTCCGATGTGGCCGTGTTCCATGTCTTTGGTTTCCATGTCTTTGGCGTGGCTGAGGAGGTCCCCAAACTGGATCACCATCTGCCTGCCGCACCCATTCATGAAATTGCCTTGATTGTGCATTATCTGCTTCTTGATAATTATACCCAGTTGGTCCTAAGTATACACCGCTGCCAGTCTGAGTAGATGATGAGGCTGGGGCTGTGAGGTTGCTTGGTTGCTGAAAATATGCTTGAAGGGCATTCACACGATCACGAGCCCGAGCTTCACTCCCAGGGTAATCACGAGCCCGAGCTTCACTCCCAGGGTAAGGAGCCATCGATGCAGTCCCTGAATTCACAGCTCTACATGCAGACGATACATAGTCAACATTAGCAAGTTTCACTGAGGCTGAACACCAAAGAACAGAGAAAAGGAGGGAAAAAAACAGAATTCAATAAAATTAAATAGAAAGACAGAAAACCCTAGTTCATCCCTCCAATTTCTTCCCCCACATGAGGGTAAGAGTTATATGAGGTCACATGGAATGAATGAAATTGTCATTTACGAGGTGACGCGATTTCAACCCCATTCATTTCAAAATCATTAAAATTCCTTTCGGTGGCATTTAATTAGTTATAATGCAACTTCGAAATCAAGGGGAGTTACAAAAACGACCCGACTGTGAACTAAAAACACACACAAAAAAGGGCTGATGTCTTAATAATAACCTGTGGCCACCATGTAATGGATGCACAAAAGATCCTGATCTTGGGATATCAGAATTGGACCTAGCTTCCCTTTGGACAACAGGAATAGAGGGCTGGTCTGCAGCACCAATTCTGCTGCCTGTTACAGGGAAGGGAGAGGAACGCTGTTCCCAATTGCCATATTGGACATCCATCGAAGCTAAAGCAAAAGACTGTATCTCACTCGGAACTGATGGGCCATTCCACTGGGTGTTAAAATTAGACCTTTCTGAAGAAGACGGATGAACGGGTCCACTGTAAGCAATATAGGGGTTACCAGCAGAAGATAAGTGTGGATGTTCAGCAAAGATAGCATGTTGTTGTCCACCAAGATTACGATCTGTACATGGCAGAGACAAAAATTACAAAATGAAGCTTAATTAAAAATCAAAAGTCAGGAGAGAAAATCCTACATGTACTGGATGACAATTCTTCGCTGCAACACAATCAAAACAGCTTGTCAGTTACACCCAAAAACATTTATCGAACCCAAAAAGTATGGGCAATAACAAACACAAAAGCAGACATCGGAAGGCAACTCCAGGCCAAGTCATGACGTTGACACGAAATTATAGAAGAAAGCAGCATGCATAGCCACCTATTATTTTGAATCAGAATCACTGCTTAATATTACTTTATTTATGGACGACATGATTGGCATAAATTGAAGATCTATTAAGCGTTACATTTTTGTTACTAAAGGGTGCAAACAACAATCAAGTTTGAAACTCAAAATCACGGTTTAGGCCGTTTGGCCCTGCACAATTGGTCTTGTTACCTAAAAAGGTACTTCTGCCCTCAATCACTGAATTGCTACTCCTTGATCAGACCACGGCCAGTTAAATATTTTAATATGCAAGGGAATATTTCCATACAACCCCCAGTGTAAATATCTTAAAATTAAATAATAAAAACAAGCCAGCATCAATGAAACTAAACTGCAAACTCCTTTTCTCGATGTATCAACATATAAAAGAAATTCCCTAGTCATCTAAAAAAGGCAGGCAAGATGTGATATGCTGCTTACTTGAAAGATGGAGGCAGTCTTGCTAATCCACTAAATGGGCACCAGTGAACTCCAACAGACTACAATGCATTCCAACAAGAGAAATTTGGTCAATAAACCAATTTAAAGGTGGTTTCAAATATTATGACACGAAATAATGCAATCAATGTTACTGTGACCTCAACATTCGGATAGAAATAATAATAAAATTCAAGTTTCCGTAAACATGCTACAGAAGCCAGAAGTGAGAAAATGGGATTGGAAGTTTGAGATTATCAACAAAATTCAATAACAACAGTATCAAACTAAATGCTTTTGGTTTACCAATTCAGAGAAGCTTAGATTGTAAAAATCCTCATCGGGGGCCCAGTCATCCAAGTTAATCTCTGCAACAGGACGAGAACCAGCAGAATAAAGCCAATTCCCTATCTCGATTTTTCTGCAGTTAGGGCACTGCATAGCTCCTTTTATATTGAAGGCAGAACCAATGCAATCTGCATGTAATCATCAAAGATACAATGACTATAATAAACCCAAAAATTTGTTATAAAATCTCATTTGATATACTTGATGAGTTTTGTCATAGTAACAAGCGAGTAGGAAAATAATGAGACGGTTCGATTATTGTGTTAGCCTCTCCTCTATAATAATAAAAATATGAAAACAATACAGAGACCCTAAAAAATAGAGGAATGACATAAATACTCTTTAAAAAGTTTATTCAAAATACAAGGGAAAAGAATGGCAAAAAAACAGAAGAATGGAGAAAATAATTAACATGTAGTAAGTTTCGTTTGACAAGTAAACACACTTCCAAACGCTCCTAGCTAAATGGCATGGCATAGTTGATGCATACTAGCACAACAAGATAAGTAAAAGTTCAACAAACAATTGCTCACGTACTAGAATGACAAGATAATTCAAAGGAGAAATGATTAGTTTTTTCCAACACAGATCTTATGAAGCACATACTTACTAAGAAAATAAATAAATAATGCATAGAATGCGTACAGACCAATTGTCTAAGGGCTGTACAACAAAGTGTTGAAAACCCACAAAAAAAATCCATTGTCATTTATTTAGCCGTTGTTGAGTATTTTATTTAGCCGTCAAGTATGATAACAACAACAACAACTAAGCCTTTGTCCCACTTAAGTAAACTTGGCTACATGAATCTGTTTACGCTATAATGAACGATCAAGGGTCATCCCCTTAGTCAGGCTCAATGTCATCAAATCAGTTCTAATAGTCTCGTCTTAAGTCTTCTCAGGCCTACCTCTCCCTCTAGTAGCCCCCGCACTTGAACTAAATCGCATTTTCTCACTAGTGTTTCTATGGGTCTTCTATGTATATGTCCAAACCACCATAGACGATTTTCTCTCATCTTCTCTTCGATAGGTGTTATTCATAAATTCTCTATAATAGTTTCATTATTAATTTATCTATTCTCGTTTTTTCACTCATCCACCGTAACATCCTCATTTCCGCTATACTAATTTTCTGAACATGTTTTGTTTTTACTGCCCAACATTCTGAACCATACAGAAGCGCTGGTCTTATTGCAGTTTTATAGAATTTTCCTTTGAGTTCCAATGGTATCTTACGATCGCATATCACCTCAACTGCACTTCTCCATTTCAACCATCCTACCCTTGAGTAATAGCCCCCTCGATTTCGCCATTACTCTAAATTATTAAACCTAAACATCTATAATGATCCACTTTTGGAACCTCCTCATTTCCAATTTTGACCGCACCATCACCTCTTCAGGTATTACTAAAATTGCATGCATGCATTCCATCTTATTTCTGCTAACTTCCAAACCTTTAGATTCAAAGGCTTCTCTCAATTTTTCTAACTTAACATTAAGACTTGTTCTATTTTCATCAATTAGTACTATGTATCTGCAAATAACATACTCCAAAGTACTCCATCTTAGATATGTTTTGTTAGCTCATCCATCACTAAAACGAAAAAGTAAGGACTTAAAAATGATCCTTGATGTAAGCCTATATTAATAAGAAATGCACAAGTATCGTCTCCTCCTATTCGAACACTAGTGACTATACTTTCATATATATCCTTAATTACCTCAATATATATGTTGGATACAAATTTCTTTTTTAGCACCCACCACAAAACTTCTCTGGGCACCCGATCATAAGTCTTCTTCAAGTCCACAAATATTATATATAAATCTTTCTTCTTTTCTCTACATTTTTCCATTAAGCTCCTGAGTAAATAAATACTTTCAGTGGTTGATCGGTTGTGCATAAATCTAAATTGGTTATCTTCTATACTCGTTTCATGTATTATCCTATATTCTCTTACTCTTTCCCAAAGTTTAATAGTATAGCTCATAAGTTTTACGCTCTGGTAGTTCGCGCAACTTTGAACATCCCCTTTATTTTTATAGATAGGCACTAAGATACTCCTTCTCCAGTCATCCTTCCCCAGTCATCAGACATTCTTTTAGTCCTCAAATGTCATTAAAAAGTCTAGTCAACCAATCTATCCCAAGATCTCCCAGACCTATCTACACTTTTATTGGGATCTCATCTGGCCCTACTGCTCTTCCAATCTTCATCTTCCTTAGTGCTATTCTAACTTCTGAAACCCTAATTCCTCAATGAAACCTACAGATCTTATCTGAAAGTAAATTAGGCAACTCTAAATTAGATTTTCCAGCGTTGTCATTAAATAAACTATAAAAATAACTTCTCTATCGTTCCATAATCTCTCCATCCTTCACCAGGACTTTCTCATTATCATCTTTAATGCACCTGACACTTCCTATATCTCTAGTCTTTCGTTTACGTCGCTTAACAAGTTTTTTAAAAAAAGGACACCCTGCTACATGAAGGCTCCCGCCAAGTATAATATAAAATCATAAATCCACCTAAGGGTCCACAAGAAGGCCGTTTCCAACTATATATAAGCCGTTTCATACTATATATAATTTTATATTACATATTTTGACCCTTAAATGTTCAATTCCAAATTCTAAAAGATTAAGAACTCAAAGTTATAGACAACGTTGACTCGCATTTTGTTTCCCCCAGTGTAAATTTTCTTGATTTATGACTTGGAAGAAAAAGACATACTGGATATATGAGAACCTTAATGAGTTAATGTTTTTCAACACCACTTCAGTCGTGTGGTAGTTGTGTGGTAGTGATGCATGTTAGCAAAACAGTTCGGGTAAAAATGTATCAGCCAACACATAGGGGCCCAAGGCCTGACTACAAAGAGAAAATGAAGGCTGCACTATATAATCGATGTTATAACAAGTTCTTCCACTATGTATAATTTCTTACGATCTTGCGGCCAGAATACCTTCTATTTGTGTGTCTCAATGGTTTTTCCTCACTAAAGAATTGTGCTTTCTAACAAATGTACCCCCACCCCCCAATCCCCAAAAAATATGATAGTTTCAAACTAAGTACAAGATAGCTACAAGCAAAAGGCTAAACATTTACGTGGAGTACTACGCTTTGACAATTCATACATCTCTTCATTTCCCAGGTATAAAGCATAAAAATTACTCATAAATACATGATATTAATACACACACACACACACACACACACACACACATATAGCCTCCCTTATTGCATCCACAAGAATCTGTGACCACCAAGCTATTCACATTTGATCTTTTCAACAAAAAACGTTGATCTTGATCCGAATGAAAACATTGCCTAAATTTTGAACAAGACCATAGTACAATTTCCAGTCATAGTTTGACAAAACCAAATTTATTGTCATATAAATGTCATTAGCTAAAAAATGAAGCATCGCCGTTGTTATGTGCACGCAAAAATGAACAAATCTCAGCCACTTCTAGTTACATTTGTATTTGATTTAATATTATGTTACCGAGATGAAATTCATGGCCGCAGAAGAGCTTAGCCCGAGATCTTTCCCCATCATCGTTGATTGCCTCGAGGCATATCGAACAGGACGCGACCGAAGCTTTGCCCCGGTCATCGGTATTGTCCGGAAGATCAGCGTCGTCCAACCCCATAATTCACAAACGTATAGGGTTATCCCGGTAAATACCTAGACATATAGATATATATATAGATATACCCTCTCAATAATTCGGTATCAAATCCCGAACTTTCGGGCTCTTTTTGGGAAATGGATTGACGAAGATATTGAGTACTGATTTCGAATTCAAAATTTCTGACTGTCGACAGATTTTTCGGATTCAGAAATTTTAGGGAGAGAAAGAGGGGATGATGATAGATGGCTTCGCGACGCGATGTGGGTTGAAGGCGTGAGGGAAGGGAGGGGGGAACCGGAAACTCTTCTTGGGGCGTTTTCCTTCCTACTCTCTTTCTCTCTCTCTCTCTCTTCTCGTTCTTACTTTTCCCTGTTTGACGGCCGGCTTGCACCGCCCACCCCCCGAAAGGCTTAAAAACAAGGGAAAAATACATTTTACACTTTTGAAACGTTTTTATATAGTCCAATAAATTTTTTTATTTCAATTTAAACCATATAAGTATACACTCAATTTTAAATCATCATTTTGTTACATTTTTCATCAAAGCTAATAGAAATAAGAGGTAAAATATTTTTTTTCTATTTTTTTTTCTTCTTTGCTTATGTTTTTTCTTTTTTTTCTCTGTCTCTCTCTCTTCCCTACTCTTTGATTTTTGCGTCCACAGTTTCAGATTTTTATATATACTTTTAGTTAGTATTAGTGGCGGATTTTTATGGCAGAAGGGGAATCAAAGAAGGTAGAATTGGAGACGACACCAAAGCCTCCACCGGCTTCGGTACCAACACTAGCACTTGAAAACGTTGAAGCTCCGAAAGACGTTTCCAAAGAGAAGGCCGTGATTCCGCCTTCTCTGGAAGAGAAACCGAATGAATGCAAAAGCTCTAGCCATAATCGAAAGTAAATCTATCTTTCTTTGCCTATTCTGTTCTTCAATTTCAACATAATCTCTTGCAATATCGAGAAATTCGGTTTGTTAATTTTGGTTTTCAGTTATTTTGAACTCGATTACTGAGGAAAAATCTGATTTTGTCATAGTTATTATCAATAGCTCAAAGATTCATTTCTATGCAGATCTATATTATTTGTTAATTTCTGATGATCATAATTTAACTTCATGAATTCAGCAAGTCATGGTTTTGATTTCATATATTCATGTTTTTCTTTTCATTCTTAATATACTATGTATTTGTGTCTTTAAAATTTAGATCTGATTGGATGTTCTTCCTATGATGACCCTTTGTAACAGGGGGTGATTCCTCCCCATAACAGGGGGTGAACCGGCAGGGAAGGAGGGAGGGAGGGAGAGAGAGGGTTGAGCGGTAGAGAGAGAGAGATGTGAAGAAGAAAAAGGAAAAGGAAAAAAAAAAAAAAAAAAAAAGGAGAAAGAAAAGAAGAAAAAAAAAAAGGAAAAAAGAAAAAAATTGTTTTACCTCTCATTTTTGTTAGATTTGATGGAAAATACACTATAGAATGACCATTTAAAACTGAGTGCTTAGAGGGTTTAAACTGAAATAAAAAAATTTATTGCACTATATAAAAATATATCAATAGTTAGAGGGTTTAAAATGTATTTTTTCCTAAAAACAATATAAAATTCTTGAAAAAGACGCTAATGCCACACCAAGGATATCCAACTCCACTTCCAATATCATTATTATCTCACAAGAAAAATGCCATGGGAGTGCAATTATTTTGTTAGTTACAAACGGTTGGTGGAATTTTGTGAAGATTAGATCACCTAGGAGACACACTAGATAATCATTAGGTTACAAATTTTGGATCGATTATCGGAGTTCAATTATGAAATGCCAACAAAAAAACAGATGAAAAAAATAAATAAAAAAAATTACATTATTTTCCCGGAAAAAACTTGCATGATATATTTCTTCTAATAATCAAATAGCAAACATTGAAATTTTATAAAAAAAAAAAATCATTATTTTCTAGTAAAAAAATAACTTGATTTCTTGTGATAATCAAATAGCAAAAATTACATTAAAGATGGAATGAATGTAATTAAAAAGGTTAATATAAAGACGAATGTATTTAGCATTGTAATGGTTATATTTTTATCATTTTACCACTTTTTTAAATCTAAAAAATAATGATTTAAACTTTTTTCTTATTTTTCAAACAAACCGTTGCAATGGAAAAATTGAGAAAAAAACGAACTACGTTTAATAGAATGATAAAATAACAAAATATCACTATTGGAAGCCCTATGGAGAAAAAAGAAGCATCATCTGAAGAAAAGTGCAAATTACTCAGCAGCAGTCGCATTAGATGGATATCCCATATCAACAATGGGCAAATTGAAAGAATAAAATAGAAAACTGGGCCATAAAACAGACTATGAAGTTCAATAAAGTCTAAGCATAGTAGTTTAGGCTTGCTTTCTTCTTGGCTTGAACTTGGATGATGCCTTCGTTGAAGTCTTCGTGGTTCACCTAACAAAAGAATCCTCCCATCAGAAAATCAAACTCACCATTTTAGCTTCTGCTAATTGTGTATCCACAGATTATGCACCATACATGCCGATAAAATTGTTGGCTACATCTAGTGTCCTGTCCTATATATGGTCATGAGAGAGAGAGAGAGAGAGAGAGAGAGAGAGAGAGAGAGAGAGAGAGAGAGAGAGAGAGAGAGAGAGAGAGAGAGAGAGAGAGACCTCAGTGGCGTCACGGCGAAGAGCAAGCATGCCTGCTTCCACACAAACAGCTTTCAGCTGTGCCCCATTGAAATCATCAGTGGAACGGGCAAGCTCCTCAAAATTCACATCTGGGTGAACATTCATCTTCCTTGAATGAATCTACAACAGGAATGGGGAAATAACCAATATCAGACTTTTGTAATAATTTAATGAAAAGTGTAAAGACCTCGGGTAGAAAGGATACCTGCAAGATTCGAGCCCTAGCTTCTTCAGTAGGATGAGGGAACTCAATCTTACGATCCAATCGACCAGAACGCATTAGTGCTGGGTCTAAAATGTCAGCTCTATTCGTTGCTGCTATCACCTACATTATTTACCCCACAAAGATTAAATAAGTTAATAGGATGTTTTCCCATTCTCAAAAAATAGTAATCAATAATCAAATATTAAAGTTCCAGAGAGTTTCCATAGCACAAAAACAAGGGACTAGAAGCAATCAATTCGATGGTCAATACTCACAATTACCTCAGAATGACCAAAAACTGAAAACAAGTACAAACTGAAGGGCAAGGGAAAAGACCTTTATCCGATCGTCACTGCTAAAGCCATCGAGCTGATTAAGTAACTCTAACATAGTCCTTTGAACCTCCCTATCTCCACTAACTTCGCTGCATTATAGACAAAGTTCCATCAGCAGCCAGTCCGCTTATGGCATGGCCTCGCTCAGTATTCCAAACCCAAACCATAAAATGATGATGAAAAACTTTCACAAGAAACCAGACCAAAATAAAGCTAAATATACACGCAACAGGGATATGACATACCTATCAAAGCGTTTTGTGCCAATAGCATCGATTTCATCTATAAAAATTATGCAAGGAGATTTTTCTTTAGCAAGTTGAAACGCATCACGAACAAGTTTTGCTCCATCTCCAATGAACATCTATATTCACATTCCATTACCACATTAGTAATATAATTTCAATAATAACTTGTCACATCAAAAAAGTAACTTCGTTACATCAAAATATATATATTTCGTGTTCCAAAAATGATAAAACATAATTAACTGTATGGTAATAAGATAATCATCAAAAGTAGATTTGCATTGGTAGCCTTTTAACAAATAATGTTTCTATAGCTTGTAAATGACTTTGACGAGAATACTGGCCCAGAATATAAAGAATAATTTTAACGGACCCCTTGCCATTTTTAAAATCCGAAGGGTAAGCCCTTATCATTTTGGTAAAATAACACCGTGACCCCTTCTGAGTAAATTCTGCCTTTAAAAAATGCAAAATGCCCAATGTTACCTTGAATTTAAATTATATTGCAATAATAAGAAAACATTCATTCTAATGGTGGCAGCGTGTGGCGGTCGTGAAAATAAGTTATAGTTCCCAAAATGGGATAAGACATAAATATGAAACACCAGCACTTCTTAAGAGCTACCCCTCAAAAAAATACCAAGTTCAAAATAATGAAATAAAATGAAGAATGAGAAAAAAAAAATACCTGGACAAGTTGGGGCCCAGCTAGCTTCAGAAAAGTAGCATTTGTTTGGGCAGCACATGCCCGAGCCATCAAAGTTTTTCCTGTACCAGGAGGTCCATACAAAAGCACTCCCTTGGGTGGACGAACCCCTAATTTCTGAAATCGCTCTTTGTGTGTCATGGGCAAAACAATTGCCTCAACCAATTCTTGGATCTGTTCAAATCAACCAAAGTTCAAATGGAATGACAAACATCAGATTCCAAATCAGACAACAACTGGGGGGTTTGATCACTTGATGACATATTGACATTGACATCTGATGTACTTGCCTGTTTCTCTAGCCCTCCAATGTCATTGTAGTCTTCGGTTGGTTTTTCATCCACCTCCATTGCCTTCACCCGAGAATCATACTCTGATGGCAATGTATCCAAAATTAAGTAACTATCTTTGTTCACCCCAACAAGATCACCGGGCTTTAGCTTATCCGGATCAACAAGACCAACTACAGGCAGGAAGATAGTCTGCAATCAAGAAGAGTAAATATTTCTCCACATTTAGAAACTCTTCAAAGTGTAGCAAGTGAGCGTGTGTACATGTTATTACCACGATGCATATGCCAGCGGACCAAAAAATAGTATATATGTTTGTTATTCGCAACTAAAACTAATTTGAGAGAGAGAGAGAGATTAGTAGTAGTAAAAGATAAAACAAATATAAGGAGATTTTCATGCTTCAGCTTCATCCTAGATCATAAATTGATAGTTAGTTACTAAAATCAACATAAAAAAGAGAGATTACTTGACATGAATCATAACTTGGTAATCAATGCTATTCAACACTACCCAATTCCCTAAATGGAGAAAGATGGTAATGTAATGAGGAAAATAAGAGAAAAGATAGAAAAAGACTTCAAGTCATGACTCTCTCACCTGGCGCGTAGATGTTTTCAATACTACACATTTACCCTTCCTTTGGGAGTCAAGATCGATATTTGCACCATCTTCCTCAGCATCATCCTCTGGATTCATTTCCAATATCTGAAGTTTAAGCAAGAAGTATTTTAGTCATTTCTTCTGAATAAATTACAGACACAACAGAATATGCATCAAATCACTGTCATAGAGATGGGAAGAACTAACAAAGGCCCAAAAGAACATCATGTTTAACTATAAGGTAAAGCATTATAGCGTCCAATTTATATTTTACGCAGATAAGTTTCAATACTTTTTTAAAAAAAATTAACTATATTTATAACATAAATTCATTTTTTTCTGAACTCTCAATCTTCTAATCCCGACATACCCAGCCCTGACACAGAAACCTAGCCCCACTGAAAATCATAAATTCAGCCTTTGATGGTTAATATCAAGGACCAAGTTCCATCCAAAAAATCCAAACTAAAAGCAAACAACGAAGCAACTCCAAAGCTCAACAAAAATGCACCAATCATCAAAACCTTCATAAATTTGAAGCCATTTCTTTTCCTTAAATAGTTCTCAAACCCACATCCACAGCAATTTAACGATACTTTCACAGCCCAAAATCACTTCAAATCGTGAAATGCACATCCCTAAACATACTCTAATTGCAATTTTAATTGATATGTATCAAATACAAACCATTAGCCTGCTCTAAAAATATACACACTTAAAAGCACCTAAACAAGACAATATCCACGAATTGAAAATTTAAGATTTAAATAAGAGTAAATAATAGGAATTCCAAATCGTAAAGATATACATACCCCAAATTGCATTCACTTCTTATGTTACTATTTTTTTCAACAACCGAAGAAAATGAACGGACCAATGTAACAGAATTTACATATAAGAAGAAAGATTAAATACCTCAACGATGTTGCCGACTAAGTAAGGAAGTTGCTTGTTGAGCTTGATCTTCTCCTGGTTCTCCTTTATTTTTTCCTTGAATGATTCCAATTCCAGATTTGTTCTCTGCAACTCGTCCTTTAATTCATCGGCACAGAAGTATGAGAGTTTAGATTAGAGACTACAACTTACGAAATCAATGGATAAACAGGGAATTGAGTAGTATGAGTAAAATGATAGAGAAAGAGAAGTGGAGATCGGAACCTTAAGGATTCGAATCTCGTTGTCGAGGAGGCGAGAAGCCCTAATGATATCGTCCGTGGACATGGAAGCCAGCTGATCATCCTCGAAGTTGGTGTCTTCAACCATTGCGGTAGCCATCGGTGTAACCTAGAGGGAGATGAAGGAGACGGACGGGACAGAAAGATCTCGAGTCCCCTTTGCCAAGCAACTGTGATGGGTTCGTTCCTCTTCGAGGTTCACAGACAGAGAGAGTGTTAAGGGTTAATTAGTCTTTTCACCCAATTTTAATATGAGTTAATTTCACATTGACCCCTAAATTTTAGTCTGAGTTTTAATTTTCTCTCTCGTCAATCCTTTTACTAGATTTGGTTCCTAAAATCAATTTTTTCCCCCATTATATGGTCAAATTTTTTTTTGGACCAATTTACGTTTACTTCGACTAATCACCTCTTTGCACGATCTTAAAGATGCATTCTCCCACATCGACTTCGTATATTTAAGATTAAATTCAAAAATTTAGATGACGTTTGGTAACCGTTTCTGTTTCCATTTCAGCAGTAAGATGAGAATGGGATGGGAATTTTATTTTCTTCTTGAGAGTAGAATCGCGTTTGGTAACGATAATTTTTTTATTTTTTTTTTTATTTTTTTGAGAAGAGCATTGTGTTTGGTAACGATTTTATCCTAAAATCTTTTTTTTTTTTTTTTTTTTTTTCCCTGTTTTGGCCGGACGGTGGTGGCTCCGGCGCCGGCGCCGAAGACGGCCAGACGGCAATGGCGCCGGCGGACAGCGGCGGCAGACGGCAGGTAAACAATGACTATGTGTTTTGGGAATGAAATTGGAATAATGAGAAACAATTTTTTTTTGTTTCTCATTTCTTAAGAAAAAAATGGGCGCAATTCTCAAATAGGAATGGAATGGAAACGAAAACAAAAATTACTAAACGCTATTCCCACACAAAATTCCCAAAAATCTGAGAATGGAATGAAAAATTTTAGGAAGGAATGGGTTACCAAAGAGGCGTTAATTTCTAAAATATGCTCCAGAAGATTGAAACTCTAATTGATTGACAAAACTTCCTCAAATCAATTTTATTGTGTGAAAATTTGAGTTCAGACAAATTAAATGAGGAACAAAATCAAAACTTCTACCAACCAATGACTTCAAAATAAGAGTAATGTTAAAGATGATCAAATTTTAAGGCCAAAACCATAACAATGAAAACAAACATTGTCTTTGTACAACAAAATCAAATGATATTTTATACAAACTAAAACTAGGATCGCGCATTCAAGGGTCAGTAAATTTAAACCAATCCGATTGTTCTTAAGTGTCTCATCCCGTTTTCTTAGGCGCATCTCTCCTCCTTGGAGCTTGAATTAAATCATATTTTGGCAACATAGAAACATCAACCACAGGCACTTGATGTGTAGGTGTTCATCTGCAAGTGCATTCGACTTTGGCTTTTGCAGCTAAAAATTAAAGACCACTTGAATTGGATAAAAATCACAAGCGAAAGCAATTCATTGATGAACAAAGAAAAAGAAATCTGGTCAGCTAGCAACCTTATCTCTGTTTTATCATCAGAGATGCGCTTCAACAAATAAGGCGTCTGCTTGCATTGAGCAAGAAAATGCCTTAAAAGGAGCACGTCGATGTCTGATTTGGCTAAAGATGCATCACTCCAGAATCCAAATCTCCCCGTGTGTGTGTGCGAGAGAGAAAGAACAAAAAAGCCTCACAGATTCAAAAATAGAGGAAACTTTACCGTGGACTGAAAATGATCCTGCCGATGCCCCCCGTCTTAATTAGGGCAAGTGGAGGCTGAAATATAATAATCAATTCAATCAGTACAAAAGCAAATAATAATCGAATTTCTTCACATTCATACAGCAATTGAAACCTCGACGAACAGCACCAGCTTCGTAAATCCAGAAAAAGACAATCAGAAGTTAAATCAAAGAGCGAGATTACACAGTTTTTAACTTTTCAAAGGAAAGAGAGTGGAGATCAAGCATCTATGTATCTTCTGTTTACAGGAGCTCCTTGAGCAACCAAGCTGAAAGTGGAGTCTGGAGATGAAGCACGGCTGCTGCCTGCTAATTTAGGGTTTACTAAGCTCCAAATATTTGCTATTATACCCTCACACTTTCGTAAACTTCCCATAAGAACCCATCAAAACAAATTCCGTTCTCCATCATCAATTATAAATTGCAAAGCAACACCAAGCATCCGTTGTCGTCCAGCGGTTAGGATATCTGGCTTTCACCCAGGAGACCCGGGTTCGATTCCCGGCAACGGAATTTTTGTTTTTATTATCAGCATTCATTTATGAAAATTTAGGGGTGCATTTGCATATTTCACATTTAATCAAAGACATTTACAACCATGAGCTTATTCATTTCACTCTAAAAATCTGCAGAAATTGGATTTTTTATGGATCACAGGACGTCACTATCAAAGAGAAAATTCGCAGCTCTTAAACAATAACAAAACTGACACTCTGATAAAAAAAAAAATGAACAACAAAAGTTTCTACTCTATTCTATTCTCCCTCACAAATCCACAAAAAATAAACCCAGAAATAGGAACAACAACTCTTAATAAACACTCAGTTGATACAAAGAAAAGCAAGTTCAAGAGAAGACTTGAGTTCTACTTTCTGATTTCAAGTTCTTTTGTGATATCTCTCGTCAAGTTAAATTGCAAAGTATTATGCCATGGGAATAGAGTACGTGTAACTGGAAGCTTCCTTTGAGAATCTTGCAGTGGGGTTGCATTAGTGGACATGTAACACTATGCAAAATAAAATAAATATAACACGTTTAGGGTAAGATTGAAACATGATACCTTGAAAGTGGTATCAGACATATTTGAGTAGCACATCTGCCAAAGTATATGATTGTTGGCAAGAAAGTCCTGAAATGGTAGAGAATTTGGCTTATAAGACAAGACGTGTACTACACCTGAAGAGAAAACAAGTATTTTGTCTCATGATGGCGAATAATGTTTGTCAAAGTAATTGCACAATCATCAGAAGACTGAAACAAAATAGCGACACACAATACAATTTTAACCAGAGGATGAGAATCCAAAAATAGTAAAAATACAATGAGCATATGGTTCGCCCTAAGGAGATAAATCTCAAAGAAAAAAAAATCCTTTAGAAACTTGAAAAATAGTTGAATCTTTGCATTCATGTTTTGCATCTAACTGAACATTTTTCCCTCTTCAAAGTAATGAGCCCCCACCTAGATTACGAAGCAAGCATGATTGGAGCTATATTAGAGTAGATTAATCTATGCACAAGAAGAAACAAACTATATCGGTTACTTATTAACGTAGATAACAAAATACACCTGCATTATCCCTCTTATTTCCACCATTTGTATATCATCCTTAAACTCAATGTTCCACGTTGAATGCCAACTGCCATTGTTTGACAATAGGTGCAAGAATAAGAACTTTGTAACTGCCATAATCATAGTTGATGAGGCCGAATTCAAAGCGCAAAATGCTAATTGTCATTATATCATAAGTGTATTGCAACGCTGCCTAATGAATGACTAATATGCAATTATTTGTTTGAAGAAGCTCTAAAATGAACTTTCAAACTGATCAATCACATTGCAACATTACTTCAAAAAACATTAGCACAAAAATTATTATGGCTTAATAGACATTTTTAACATTTAATTTGTGGAATCTTGATACAAACAAACCTATTTTCTAATGACAAAGATTATGTAATAACATTTGAATCCTGCATGGGGAACACAGTGAAGAATAGAAGGCTATCACTCATAGTGTTTATATCAACCGACACGAGAACGCCATCAAATTTTTTTATATAGGTTGGTGCAAATTTAATTTGACCAGAATTATAAATAACTAATTCGCAATTACGCACCAAAAAGTCTATGGGCTAAGTCGAGTAGCTGAAATCACCACAATAAGCTCAAAATCAGACACCATTTGGAGCATAATACATTGAACAGACACCATTTGGATAAATTTCACTAACCTACTTGACAACTTCTGCATCTATTGAATACCTGCCACAAAGGAACCTTTTTTTTTTTTTTTTCTCTCTTTAAGTCACATTAACTCATCAGAGAAACCAACTCTACAGATTCCTTTTATCGGAATTCATTTTTTTAGCAATCATTTTTCGAAAATTTAGGGGGTGCATTTGCATACTTCATATTTAATCAAAGATATTTACAACCATGAGCTTATTCATTTCACTCTAAAAATCAGCAGAAATTGGAATTTCTATGGATTACAAGACATCACTTTCGGATAAAAAATTCACAGCTCTTAAAAAATTACAGTACATGCACCCCGACCAACTAAAAATGAACAACAAAAACTTCTATTCTGCTCTATTCTCCCTCACAAATCCACAAAAAATAAACCCAGAAACAGGAACAACAACTCTCAACAAACACTCGGTTGATACAAAGAAATGCAAGTTCAAGAGGTGACTTGAGTTCTACTTTCCGATTCCAAGTTCATTTGTGATATCTCTCGTCAAGTTAAATTGCAAAGTATTATGCCATGGGAATAAAGTACGTGTAACTGGAAGCTTCCTTCGAAGATCCTGCAGTGGGGTTGCATTAGTGGACATGTAGCACTATGCAAAATAAAATAAATCTAGCACATTTATCGCAAGATTGAAACATGGTACCTTGAAAGTGGAATCAGGCAGATTTGAGTAGCACACCTGCCAATGTATATGACTGTCAGTAAGAAAGTCTTGGAATGGAAGAGAATTTGGTTTACAAGACAAGACGTGTACTACACCTGAAGAGATGACAGGTACTCTGTCTCGTGATGGCGAATAATGTTGGTTAACGCAATTGCACAATCATCAGAAGACTGAACAAAATAGCGACACACAATACATTTTTAACCAAAGGATGAGAAATAAAAAATAGTAGATAAATCTCAAAGGAAAAAAAAAAAAAAGTCATTTGGAAACCTGAAAAATAGTTGAATCTTTGCATTCATGTTTTGCATCTAACTGCACATTTCCCTCTTCAAAGTAATGAGCCCCCACCTAGATTAAGAAACAAGCATGATTGGAGTTATATTGGTGCAGATTAATCTATGCACATGAAGAAACAAAATAAACTGGCTACATACTAACGTAGATAACAAAATACACCTGCATTATCCCTCTTATTTCCACCATTTGTATATCATCCTTAAACTCAATGTTCCATGTTGAACGCCAACTGCCATTGCTGGACAATATGTGCAAGAACAAGAACTTTGTAACTAACTATAATCATAGTTGATGAGGAAGAATTCAAAGTACATAGTGCTAATTGTCATTATATCGTAAGCGTACTACAGCGCAGCCTAATGAATGACTGATGCAATTATTTGTTTTGAAGAAATTCTAAAATGAACTTTCAAACAGATCAATCACATTGAAACATTACTTCGAGAAACATTAGCACAAAAATTATTATGGCTTTATAGACATTTTTAACATTTAGTTTGTGGAATCTTGTGACAATCAGACCTATTCTATAATGGCAAAGATTACGTAATAATATTAAAATCCTGCCTGAGAAACACAGTGAAAAATAGAAGGCTACCACCCATAGTGTTTATATCAACCGACACAAGAACACCATCAAATTTTTTCATATAGGTTGGTGCAAATTTAATTTGACCAGAATTATAAATTAACCAATTCGCAATTACGCACCAGAAATTTTGTGGGCTAAGTCGAGCAGCTGAAATCACCACAATAAGCTCAAAATCAAATCCTGGTTCCTCAACATGTTTTCCGCTAGCACAATACACTGAACATACACCTTTTGGATAAGTTTCACTAACATACTTGACAATTTCTGCATCTAGTGAATACCTGCCACAAATGAACATGTTTTTTTGTCAACTTTCTTTTAAGTCACATTAACTAATGAGAGAAACCAATTCTACAGATTCCTTTTTTATTTTATATAAATATTTAGATTTTAAGATAATTAGCAATTATGTCATTTCAAGTAACTGGAATATACGGCTGCTTTCAGACATAAATGGACAGCCTAACACAACTAATGTTGTGCAATCAGAAGAAACCTATAGCCAGAGAAAATTAGGACCACAGCAACTCAGTTTTTCTTACTTAGAAGAAAAAAACACAAAGTAGCAATATGATTTTATTTGGAATTTCACTATCTTTACCTTCAACTACTGCTAGGCACGAATAATACCTGAATTCCTCAACATAAGCTGATGGAAGTTCCTCATCATTTGCCGGTCTCACGTCTGTACAAACCTGAACCAATTGGTCCAATTCAGTATGCATCATTTAATAGAACAACTAAGAAACAGATAGAATTATTTCCCAATGCAAAATTTGGGGTTCATGCACATATACTTTGAGATTTAGAAGTTGAGAAAAGTGGATACTAATAATCTATTTATATGAATTGGGAATTGATAATCAAGATCACTTCAGCCTTTCCTCCATGTGATTTCTTAGGATGAAGTCAGAATTACAAAACCAACAAAGCCTTTGTCCCATTTAAGTAGTGTAGGCTACATGAATCCGTTTGCATCATAAAGATTGTTCCAAAGTCATAGGATGAAGTAAGAATTCAAAACCTAAAATAGTATAAAATGAAGTCAAACCCTACCACTGCTAGTTGTGGTTGATCTTATAAATGTTATCTCACCGTTCACCCCATCCACAATAATGATTTGGTTTACACTGCATGCTACAAGGAGAAGAGTCAGGTGAGGTCAAGCTCTTTCCATGACTCCCTGTGCTAGCCTTATAATATAATCGCTCGTTCTCCCATTAAATTACTTTTTCTTAATCTTGAAATAAAATATCAGAGGATCACAAGCACTAAAGCCACAAATCACGAGTCATCTAGTAGATGCTAAATTGCCAACATGAAATTATCCCAGCGTGAATTGATTTGAACAGAAGACTAGTTAAGTTTATCTGAACTTACCATGAAGATAAAAGCAAGCAAAAACTATATCCATCTTATTTTGCTTTCTGATACCTTAATGTGGTGTTTTGCTTCATGGAATTGAAGGTTTGGAAATATTATTGAAATGAACTCCCTTAAGACATCTAAAATAATTGTGTGCTAACTGTTAATTTGTAATCAATTACAAAAATTCATTTTGTGCGTCCAAACACTAACCAAGGATGCAATGCACACCATGCTGAATAACCAGAACAAAAATACAGTAAATTACTTGCTTGACATGGTCAACTACGGCCACTTGGGCAGTCCTGGGATCAAGGTATTCATTTGTATCGATCTCACTAAATGATGAAATAAGCACCTGCAGAGAGAGAGAAAAAGAGATTAACAATGGAAGCTGTGACTCTAAAGAGCATCTGCAACCATGCTCTTTATTTGATTTTAAAATAGCTACAAAAACAATTTGACTCTAGAGATCTGCCTAGCCAAAACAAAAGTGGAAGATAAAATAACTAGTTGAGTGGGTAGTCCACTGGAGAACAAATTTTACTGAGTTTTATCTAAAATAACTAAACATTCGAGTTTAGCTAGAGGGTTGCAGATGAAACCTGAGGAGCAATGTAAGGTAAGCCTACAAAACTATAAATGAACACATGTGATCTCCCTAATTGTATCCGACACAATTTTACAGAAAAACCATACAATCCTAGCCCAAATTTACAAAATCAGGGAATGAAATTTAAAAACAAAGTGAAGTGAAGAAAGAAGAAGCAAGGAATTCTTGAATGCCGATTAAAAAACAGGTGAAATTAAGCCTTACATCACCACTCCTGTTAGGCAAATCAAGGCACATCATGTGAGATTTATTGTACGAAGGAAATGCCTCCGAAGCCGCAGTTCTGTACACATTCTCATCCTTCAAAATCGATCTAACATCTGTAGGCATCAAACATCAACACTAGAGATCGGTAATGTCATCAAAACCACATAAATATATCCACGTAAGCACAAAGCCAGAGAGATCGTACGCGGAACGAGAAACAACAATGGAATGGATCGTAAATACAGAATAAGAACACATGTGAAGACAAGAAATGATAAGTACGGGAGAAATGGACCTTTAGCGACGTATTGAATTTCACCGGCGGGGGAGTTGAGAAGGAACCATTTGGCAATTTCAATCTTCTGTTTCTCACTCAACTCCGTCTCTTCTTCGTCTGACATTGCTCAGCAATTCCGTCTGAATATTCTCGTCTACTGAATCTACGAATTAAATGCGAAAATGAATAAATCTACAGATACATATATATATATATATCGTCCTCAATCCACGGAGGCGAATTCAAGGAGAAGATGAATGTCCGTCGTGATCTGTAAAGGGCTCGGTTGGGGCACATGGGTAGAGGCGTAAAATGAGCCCGCCAAGCTTCACTTTTTCATGGCCCAGAGCTCCGTGGGCCGTGATTTGGCCAACACACACCCACCCACCCACATATAAATTTTGGTAAACAAAGGCGAAACACTGAAACTTAGGACTGCGGGAGCGGACCTCGGTCTTCATCTCGACTATAAGAAGCATCTTCAATCCCTCCGGAGATTCTTCAAGGAAGTGTATTTCCGATCCATTATTAGTTCTCATCTAAGCGAGGTAATCAACACATCTATTATTAATCTTTCTGGTCACTTAGATTGTGAAGTTATGAGTTTCAATAACGTGCTTTCACTTCACGTTCCATCCTCTAAGAACATGGATTTCAGGACACTCCCCTTTGATGAGGTTCATGGCCTCTTCCGAATCCGATTTCACCACAATTCTAGAAAAGCTCTAGCAATCGCCAGGCACATTCTTGCATGGATATTTTTTATTTCCACCTCGAGGCAAGTACAAGACTTGAGATAACCAAATAATCCGATCTTCCACGAACCATCCACATGTCTGATAAGTCCTCTAATGCCACCTTTTCCCGGGTCACCAAGAACACTACCATCCGAATTAAGTTTGAAAAAAATTACAGGGGAAAGGAGCCAATTAAGTCTCAGGTTGTATTATGGAAGGTCTTCAAGTAAATCTCCTCCCCCAAAAAATATTTTTTTGATGTTCCTGGAACAGTCGGAGGAGGTGATCCAGTGTGTAGAGGCATTCTGGTTAGTAGTGCAGTAAGGTTAACGGTGAGAAACTTGGATCGGAGAGCACCAAAGCCTGTATGCATGGAAATCTTTATTGGGACAGTAAAAGCCTGGGGCAGTTTAGTGAGGAGGTGCAAGGCACTCCTGGGCATCGGTGAGTCTGATAATCTTCCAAGTCTTCCGTCCAAAATCTCAACGAGGATCCATACTTGGAACTGTCGAGGAGCTGAAAATGGCCATTTCCGAATTGCTTTTTGGGATATATTTAATGTGAAAGAGGCTTAAGACTGTCGTTCTCCTAGAAGTTTGGTGTGCATGTCAATTTAGTTTTCATTTTTTTTTTCACCTAATTTAGTTCTTAAGATTATTTAATGTTTCAATCAAAGACAAAATGGATAAATTATTGAGTATTTTTTAGAGACAACTACACAGGACAAACACGGTATTTACTCATGTATAGAAAATTAATCACCTTAAAATTTAATGTTTATACGATAAGAACTTTATTTGCATGATTTTTTATATACGACTCTGTTTGTATCGGAAAATGATTTACACCCATAATATGGTCCAGTCGGAATCCACATAGAGCGTTGCTAGTGATCTGAAAATTGTATTTGGTTGGGGAGAATCTCTTAAAACTTTTATCCTTGAATCTGCACTTGACCGAGCTGATTTGAGCATTGTTCGACCTGAGCTCCAAACATGTACTTGCACAGGACCCACCGGAGCTATGCCTGATAAAGCCCATCCAGAGAGAGAGTAAGAGCTCGGGGGGTGAAATTATAAGAATGTTTTTAATATTCTAAAAGCAATTACCTCTTTTGTCACTATTCACATTTCATTTTATAGGAGAAAAACTGATTAGCGTCTTGGAGATTAGGGGTCTTAAGCTTGGTTATCGACCTTAATACGGTGCGTGGTGGAGAAAAAAAGCGCGTAAAGGGATTAGAGCCATGGGTTTGGGCTTTTCAGTGTTGGTGGAAAAGTCCATGGGCCGTGCTGCCAATATCGGCCTGGACATGTGTACAAACACTGGTGTGGGCATGCCGACTATAGTATCGTCGGTTAAACATTCCTTACTTGTAGAAGATTTATGGGGTTAACTGTCCAAGTGTCAAAGATCAACCGACCTAAATTTGTTGAGCTGGGCAGGCCAGTTAGCAAATTAAACTGACCAAAAAATAGATTTTGCCACCCACACAGTCGATGTCTCACGACACGCCATACGCTTGGTCCACGTGGAGGGCTTAGATAAAATGACATGGGCGCGGTTGATTTTTACCCTCATCAGACTCTATCCGCCGCATAACAACTTAACTTGTGAATTAAAATAATTTTTCCCCTTCTTTTATCTAGGTTTGATTTGAGTGTTCTATTATTCTAAAATTTAATTTTCTTCTTTTTCATATATGATGTAGACATTAAATCTATTTCTTGTAAAATCCAATAACCCGGAATACAAAGGGTAAAGATGATACTGGTATGGTGTTAACCAAAGAATCTTGGTCGTGAGAATAAATTAGTATGTTCTGAGAGTAAAGAAAGATTCAACTGTGTTATTCATATGAATTTTCCTTTCTATTTATACCTTTTTTTTAGCTTCCGGATTTTACGTTTTACGCATGTAATTGGCTGATAATAACTTCTCACTTCTCCCATGCTAGCCAAACTGTTGTATTCTTACTTGAGTGACCGTCATGGGCAAGTCACTTGAGTTGGTTCCTGTTCAACCCAAGCTCTACGTGGGTCGGCTTCGGGTAATTTCAATGGGTATTTCTCATTGTGCTGGGCAACTTTTTAAGAGACCTATTGGGCTGATTCAGTTTACCAGTTATTTGTCCTTTACTCTCGGGCCCAGTTAATGAGTCCATGAGTTGTGCCTCTTAGCGTTTAGAAGGCTATTGGTGGGAACTTCCAACCCCCATCAATATATTTGAAATTTTGAGATAGAAATTATATAGAAAATGTTTATTTTCCGCTTAGGCTCGTGAGACACTTTTATATTCAATTAAAATATACTAAGTTTAATTACGAATTCAAGAGAAAATATATTGAAACTCTTAGCCGATTAAATTGATTAATGGATTTTATTTTAATTAATTAAATCTAATAGCAAATAGAAGTGACATGTTGTGCAATTAGATTGAAGATCAAATTGAGACGAGAGTAAGACTTGAGGGACTAAAAGTGAAATTTACGTAAATTATTAAAATAATTTATGGGATAATAACCGACTAATCCCAACTTTGACTTGAATCTACCAATAAAACCCATCTCCCTTTTCTTACATCGATTAGTCCATTTTTTAAAAATGGCCAGTGACGAGATTACCGAAATACTCCTCCCGTGATTTCACACGAACACCGCCTTGCTGCTATCACTGTTGAGATCTGACACACTCCCGTCGTCGCCATCCAGATCCGATGTCTTTCCCATTATCGCCGACGCCTTCCCCACCATTTTCGTCCAGATTCGGTTTCTCCACCACTTTTGCAACTTAGATCCAAGTATTTCAATGGATGCCGTCACCTTATTTATGCTCTGTTTCAATCTGATTGGATTTTTCTTTATTTTTTGAAAGAGAGAGAAATGGTAAAATGAGTATTAAAGCCTTTGGAGTTTTTTTTTTACTATCTACACACTACACCCTGCAATATCACATGTAACATCCCTTAAAATATAGTGAGAGAAATGTGAGTATATGATAATATGAGTTTATGGTAGTAAGAGAAATTGCAAATCGCATTAATATTACATGTAACATCCTCTTAAATATTGATATTACATGTGTATTTAGAGTTCTTTTTTGACTATCTACATATTGCACCCTGCAATGTTACATGTAACATTCATTTGAAATATAGTGAGATAAATGTGAGTATGTGATAATATGAGTCTGTGTTAATGACATAAATTGGAAATCGCAATGTTATATGTAACATTCTTTGAAGTATAGATGTTACATGTGAATTAATGAGAGAAATTGAAAATCGCATTAATGTTACATGTAATATCATCTGAAATATAGATGTTACATGTGTGTTAGTGACATAAATTGAAAATCGCATTAATATTATATGTAATATTATTTGAAATATAGATGTTACATGTAAATTAATGAGAGAAATTGAAAATCACATTAACGTTATATGTAATATCCTTTGAAATATAGATGTTACATGTGTGTTAGTGAGAAAAATTGAAAATCGCATTAATATTACATGTAACATTCTCTGAAATATAGATGTTGCATGTAATATTTACATAAAAATATGTTTTGCATGTAACATCAACTGAAAATAATTATCGATATAGATATTACATGTAATATCCATTGTGAATATTTTTTTTTGAATTTCGGTAATATTAGACAGTGTTATATTGTTATATTTGATATTACATGTAACATCCACGCATAATACGATCTATGCGTTCAAAAAATATTATGAGCATATCGTAAAAAAGAAGATATTTTATTGATTAATACAGTGTAAAAATATTAATTTTACGACATCAGAAATTACAAAAAAATTTATGTGCTTTAATGTTAGCATTGAGAGTTATACAGGAAGAGTATTCTGATCAGAAAAAACACAAAAAGAGTAGCTCGTGTATGAAAAGAGCAGTAAATTTGATCGGTAGTTTTTACCGCTTTTTAGGACTTCTTGGTCGTCCCATTTATTCATAATTAGAGGATTGGATTGTTCTGGAAAAAGATGACGTTTCTCCTCTCAAGTCAAGAACAGATCAAGAGGATTGTGGGTCCCCGATATGGAGATCACTGCCACGTGGTTATGGTGGTCCCTACAAAGATATTTTCGTTATCCTAATTAAAGGAGTCGTGCGCACTATGTGCACCTAGCGCATGCTAACCGCGATCGACGAATAAAAGACCAGCTCATTTTAAACCCTCATTTTTCTCTACACTCGCGCGGTGGTACTGTCGCTGCACAAACTGTGGATCTAGAAGCTTGCTGCACAGGGACACAAGCCCGGTCCCTCTCTCTCTCTAGGAGCGAGAACAATATGGTTGAAACGGGAGATCTGTGGAAGGATAGGGCTCGGTCTCTCCAGCTTCAACTTAGAGATCGTTTCAGAGTTGCCGTCAACCGCCACCGTCGCCGTCCAAGGTTATCCGATGGATATTTTTCGTCTTCAATGCAACGGTGGCTTCAACGCTTTCGCAATTTTCGTAGTGATTCTTTCTCTTCTGCCGCTTTCCATCGTAAGAGAGGTTCGTCCAATTGTCTCCCGCCGCTCTCTCTCTCTCTCTCTCTATATATATATATATATGTGTGTGTGTGTCTATCGATGTGCGTATGCGTGTATATATGTATGGGTGAGAAATGCGGAGTTGCACAGCTGATTATATGATTATGCGATGATCACTGGTTAATTTTCTGGGGACCTACTATTTGATGCAATACGTTGCTAATCTAATGATCAAGACTTCGGTATCGAATTGAAAGATCATGGAATCAAAATGTGATGTATTTGGTAGCTTGCTTGATCATGATGGTTAAGTTAATTTAATGTAAGACAATCTACTGCTTCTTCTGCGCACACATGAAACACGTATATCAACTATCAAGGTATATTTTCATAATTCTAGAGTAGTCTTCTTATGGTGCTGCTTTGTTATCCTTACTCATTGTTGCTTGTCTACGTGCTGGGATTGTTTTTCTGGATGAATGTTTCCTTTCTTTTTTGTATTTACGTCTTGATGACTACAATGTGTGCAATATGGTAAGCTTCAGTGGGGAAATATGTGAAAGAAAAAGCATCTTAGAATCAAAAAAATCGAAGCATCGATTGAATTTTATTTTTGATCTTATGGACCAGTTAGTAAAACTATAGATGTGGAAGAAGATTCAATCCTTACCCGAATGCTGCAAGCTGTGGCTGTTCCTGTTATTGGAAACGTTTGTCATGTTTTTATGCATGGTCTTAATAATGTTCAGGTAATCCTAATATTATGGGTTAGAATTGTTTTTACAATCAACCTTGGATTTTAATTTAATTTTGACGTCTTGAAGTGCTAAGTTGGCTGCTATCACAGATATATGGTGCAGAAAAACTACATCATGCATTGCTACATAGACCTCATGAAAAGCCCCTTATAACGGTATGTCGCAATCTGACGTTGATACTCATTAGACATGTACTTTGACCCTATCAAGTTTACTTAAAAACGGTGATGAAACGGTACACACTAATTGTAGGTGAGCAATCATGTTGCCTCGGTGGATGATCCGCTGGTTATAGCTGCACTGCTTCCTCCTAGTGTTATATTGGATGCTAATAACTTGAGATGGACTCTTTGTGCCACTGACCGATGTTTTAGCAATCCAATTACATCTGCATTCTTCAAGTATGTCAAAGTTTTACCGGTTTCTCGTGGAGATGGAATTTACCAGAAGGTACTCCCCCTATACATCTTAAGGATTTGGGGAGCACTTCATGTGCTTAGGCCTTTGAGTAAAACCATGCTTTTTTACTCCACGATTTAACAGTGTACTCGTGTTATTCTTTTAATGCTTCTCAGGGAATGGATATGGCTATATCAAAATTGAATAGCGGTGGATGGGTTCATATATTTCCTGAAGGAAGTCGCTCGCGAGATGGTGGCAAAACAATGGGGTCAGCTAAAAGAGGCATTGGGAGGTTTGTTCGTCTAGAATTGTCATGTTACGTGCATTTACTTGTTACCCACTCACAACCCAAGGGAAAAAGGAATAAAATGAAGCAAAAGATACATACCAGAGAGACTCTCTCTCTCTCGCGCGCGGGTGCACTCATTTTGACATTTGGACTTGAAATATGGTAAGTTTTAATTGTATATATTCGATCTGCAACAGGCTAATTCTGGATGCTGACAATGTCCCCCTTGTCGTCCCATTTGTGCATACTGGAATGCAAGAGATCATGCCTATTGGAGCCAAGTTTCCAAGGGTTGGCAAGACGGTATGTGCTTCACGTTCATTTGTTTATGATTGTGCACATGTATTATAGTCCATGTAGTTCATGTATCTCTCTCTCTTGCAAGTTACAACTACCCCCTTCAGGGTGGGGCAAGTTATAGTCTCTGATATTGTTTACTAATTATTTTAATTTGAAAAATTGAAAGGTAACGGTACTCATTGGTGATCCCATTGATTTTGATGATTTAATTGGGGAAGAAAGCCAGTGCGTATCAAGGGGAAAGATATATGATGCCATATCCGCAAGGATTGGTGATCGATTGCAGAAACTTAAGGCCCAAGTTGATAGATTAGCCATTGAACAGTCTCTGTTATCGCAAAATTATCCCTGGCGTTCAGCACGAGCAGCCGGTATTTTGGAGCAAATTGACTGGGAATCACTCGGCATGGAACACTACTTACATTATGAAGACGAAACCTCACCTTTGAGAAGAGATTTAAGCTTGGAGCCTGATGTGAATCTACACACTCCAGAAGGAACTGAATTTCCAAATCAACATGGAAATACTTCCCCCGATGGGTATTTTAAGATGGGTTTCGCTCTTGAAGGTGGCATTGTGTCGAGGATTAGGGGATACATGGATTCAACAGAGCTAATGGGTTTTGCAGCTCGAGGTCTATCCATCAAGATCAGAATGAAAGAGAACCTTGCGAGCATTCAAGGTGTCGGCCCATTGAAGGCATGTAATCATTTCTGGAAGCTAATGTATCCAAATTTGTGAATTTTCAGTTTTGATGTTTTGAATCCGGCCACTGGTGCCTTGTAATATAGATGAGTCTGTCGTCTACACTGAGCAATTGGCCAGAAATAAGTAGCAAAAGATGGCGTAGAAGTTGCCATCCATAGTATGTACTAATAGAGTTAAAACTTGAACGAGCAGATTGAATACATTCTACAGTGCACTTTACACACAAACACAGATGATATAACCCAATAGGTTTATAATTCAAGTTGGGCAACTTATGCCAAAAGCATTATCAAAGTATATACCACAAAAACTTAGTAGGAAAACAACATCAAGCCATCACAAATTACCAAATACAAAATACTAGCAGCAAGCGTTAACCGCATATGCATCATCTTATCAATCAATTAGCCACTTTTTCTTCAAAGGCTTTGGCAATCTTATCAAGGGGTATCACTGGGAGATGCGAGAAACCCATGTAACCCTTACTCACCCCATGTTTTACAGCCTCATTGTACTTCTCGGTGCAGTAGCCGGCAGTGGGGACAACCACCTGAACCACTTGGGGAAACAGTGGAAGCCGACTCAGGGTACGGTACGTGGCAATAGCGTATTGCTCAGCCACGGGTTCGTACTTGGAGTAGAGCTCTTTGGCAGCGGGTTCGCACTTGGAGTAGAGCTCTTTCGCAGTGGGTTCGCACTTGGTGTACACGGTTTTAGCGAGTCCAGCGGCAGTTTCGATCACTCCTGCCTTCTGGACTTCAGAAACCACTGCTTGAGCAGTTGCAGGAGCTTTCTGGGCTGCTAAGAAAGCTCGTGTTGATACCTGCTTTACAAATGGAGGCACTTGACCGTCCAGCTTGCCGACAGACTCGTCCACCTGCAATATTTTCCCAAACATGAGATTAATCTTGTACTACTAAGTTTAAAATAGCTCAAATTTAGAGCTCAATTTTGTTGAACTGGTTCACTATTTGCACCGACAGAGTCTACTTCTTTCCTCTTGATTCATGTTTTTTTAGAATCATCATTTTTGAAGTGAAGTTAATAAGGATGATAACGCTTCCAACGCATGATGAGAAACAAATTATCATCTGTTTTTGATAGTTGGGGCATGATCAAAATCATTGCATAAACACTAGATTCAAATGTAAATGATAGAATTGAAGTTTTTCGTGATCAAAAAGCACCAAATGAATCAAACAGCGAGGACGAACCTTTCGATCAACAAACTTGAGGAATACGACGGGGACTTCATGAAATTTGTGGTAGACAGGGCCGACGACAGTCTTGACGGTTCCCTCGACGGCGTCTACGCTTGGCTTCAGCGGCCCAGAATTGTTCTTGGCGCAACCGTAGAGCTTCGATGCGCACAACACAGCTTGCAGAGCCGCCACTTGCACGAATTCCAGGTACTTTAACCTCCTCTGCTCCTCGCTCCCAGCCTTCAATACGGAAAAAAAACCCCTCAAACTCAAACTCAAAAACAAACACAAACATGATAAACCCTAGATTATCAATTGAAGAATGTAATCATCAAATTTGAATGGAAAAAGAAACACTAACCATCTCGGATTGGAGTATCGGATCTGTTTCAGCCATATAACGATGAAATTCGAAGAAGAAAACTTGGTACGAGAATGAATTAGAGAAGAGGTGTGTTCAGCGATTTATAGAGGTGCGGAAAATCAATGTAAACGGATGGCCGTAGAATACGAACCGTGTGCGCGTTAATGGTTAAATCAATAGCTTAGAGACTAAGGTATCTTAGTAGCTTCACTCGCGGGAGGACACGTGGGCAAACATCAACAGCAAGGATCGATTGGTCATAATGAGGATGTTGGGGGGTATTTACGTCCATTCGCATCATAGGGTTTTTCTGTAACACATATAAAAGCTGCTTCCAAAGAAGATTTCATTCTCTAGTATCGTCGCCGGCCATCCGCTGAATCGCTACCGCTCGTCTCCTCTTCCTGGTAATTTCCCTGCAAGCTTAAGCTAATAGATTTTGCCGTCTTTTTTTGTTTGTTTCGGTTGTTAGATTAGATTTCCCGCTTTATATGCTGTTTATAATCTGCAATGTGTTTCTTCTTCTGAATCTGCTTGCTTCTGCACTTAACATGTTAACTAGTTTATTATTATACTTCTGATTCCGCATGTTGTTGCTTAGATCCATTCTTTCATGTGTAACTTGGATTATAATTTCACAATTTTAATCAACAAAATGCTCCATAAACTTCTCCTCTGACCCCTCTCGGTAGACTAGTCATTTGTTTTATAAAATTATACATACCGGTTTACATTCGGCTGCAATTTCACCGATTAAAAAATGCAGTAATTTGTGCAATGATGTTCAAATTTTAACGAATGGCAAGCACTTTCTGGATCCGTGGAATAGGCATTAGAGAAATTGGGTAGTTCAAATAGCCCTATTGTCCTTTTTGAACATTAAATTAGCGGTACCGTGGTATGTGATTTGGTCCGTTTTTAAAATACTGTGTGACTTGATATTGCCATGTGCAGGTGATTTGAGCCTTTTTATCAGTTTCTAAAAAATTTGCAAAGATGATGAACGATGAGGGACAAAACATGGATCTTTACATCCCCAGGAAATGGTAATCTTTCTGCTTACATTCACTGATATATCAGTTTTCATGATGCTTTTAATTAAAATATGATTGAAACAATTTGATGTTGTTGCAGTTCCGCCACCAACAGGCTGATTACTTCAAAGGACCATGCCTCCGTTCAAATCAACGTGGGGCATTTGGATGAAAGTGGCCGTTACACCGGTCAATTTTCTACCTTTGCTCTTTGTGGATTTGTCAGAGCTCAGGTTAATCTTCATGCTTGCTTATTTAGTTTTCCCTTTATATGTCTTTTACTCTATATTTCCTTTATATCTGGCTCCTTTTTTTTTTTTTTTTTTTTTTTTTTTTTTTAACTTCTTGAGTAATCTTTTATGATGGTAATCTGTGGCTGACATGCAATTCACTTGTTACATTATTTCAATTGATTTTGTATTATACGATTCTTGCAGGGAGATGCTGATAGTGCTCTTGACAGGCTTTGGCAGAAAAAGAAAGTTGAAGTCCGACAACAGTGATTCGTCACTGTTTGTTTACGTGGCAGTTTTTGTCAGTTATCTTATGATTTCAAGTAGTTTATTTTGAACTCCAGGGTTTCAATTACAAAGTCATAATCTTTGCAATTTCGTGTGCTACCGTGCTGTCCTTATTTTGGCAATCTTGTTTTGTTAGAAACCTTCTCCTGTCTGTTTCTTGTTTTCAATTCAATTTCTCTTTTGGTGATGATTTCTTAACATTCTAGACTTGTTTTGGAGACCTTTAAATATGGTTAATATGTTGCTTCTTGGGCATTGCTTAGCCTTGCATGTGGATTAAGGCACTTCCTTCTTTCATTGATTTACACCATCAATCCAGCAGACTTGGCATGTTATTGGATGTATTGTCAATCATTTTGCCTTGACCATTCAAGTTCTTTAATGCAATTTCATACTGTAAAATATCTTTTCAAATGCCATATTATTACATCAACTTTTGAGATTATCACCACTCAGTCGACTGCTAAGTTGTGTATCGCTTAGGTAGCGTTGTGAGCATTGAAACTTTTAGATTTTTGCATGCATTCATTTCTAATTTCATTTCCATGAAACCAAACTCTACCTTAGGGCATTTGTAGTAATTTCTTGGCTATCCTTCCATTAGCACCTTTGGGGAAGAATCCTCCAGGGAGGTGTTCGTTGCCAGTACCATATAGAACCCTCAGTATCTTAGCCGGAGTTCTACTGTAAGAGAGGGAATTGTAATCAGCAGACAACACATTACTTCTTGTCCGATTCTCTGCCCCCAACTCCGGAGGAACTATGATCCCTTCGTCCTTGAAACCGCACATAGCCAACGTGTTCCTTAACTCTGAAATACAGATGGTGAACTCTGCTGCGGTGTGGTTGTACGGTTGCACCACTTCATGAGCGCGTTCATATAAATACATACGAATGACTGCATCTTGCCCTGCTTCCACCCCCAACAGCCCTGCCAACAACTTCAAAACCAGAACAAAACCAAGGAGTCCCATGTAAGGAACAACATATGAAGCCAACATGTAATTGAGGCCGTCGTGATATGGGTCAAAAGGCGGCTCCAACTCGTATCCAAATGCTTCGTTAAAAACAAAACAAAACATTTATCAATGGTTAAAAAAAAACCAAAAAAAAAGTGGAGTAAATTGAGTGGATAACAAGATTGATGAAACCTTAGATGACCAACTTCCTGATATCCAAATTCAGTGATGATTCTGTGGGTAAGAGAGTCGAGATTGGCTTTGCGAGGACCGATGGGAGGAGGGCCTCCCATGGTTAAGCCAGGAGCAACACAATCAAGGCCGTGGCCAAGCACACCCCAAAAGAAGTAATCCGCCTCCAAGTGCTCGATATTCTCAGCAAATTGCATCAACTAGACGTCCTATTTCGAGAGTGAATGATTTTTGTTGTTGTATGGAAACATGGGTTCGCAGGTGGGATGGGAGGACAACGCGTACACCATTAGTGAATTGAAGATAAGGAACACAGAGATGGAAGAGGCTGATGATGGTGAAAGAAGAGCCATTATACTTATGGTAAGAAGGAGCGAATTTACATCGTCAATAGTTTATATAGTGGTGAGGCGGCTGTAGAAATGACACTGATTTGCGTGCATCACATGTCACTGGTTGTGTAGATGGCCTTTGGTTTGGTTTGGTTTGGTTAGGTTAATGTTTCTACTTCTAATAAACTAGAATGAAATTTCTATTTCTGTTTGGATTATTTTGGGAATAGAAAATGTTTGGTAATGATCATTGTAATGAAATTGTTTTTTTTAATTTATGGGAACAATAACAAGAAACATATTTAATTGTAATATTTATTTTTTTTTTTTTTAAATGTATGGTAGCCCATAGGGTGGTAGTGATCGACGGGTTGATAGTGGTCAACGTGGTGGTGGGTGACGAGATAATAGTGAGAATAGTTGTAGGGAGTGAATAAGAATCAATATTTTTTATTTATGAATTCAGGAATTACTCTCAAAATCTTAAAAATAAAAATATATTTACCAAACACATTTCTATACATTAATCTCAAAATTGCAAGAGGGAGAACAGAAATCAAAAAACGAAAACAAGGCTGTAATTTCCAACTCTCTTAGGGAGAGGAGTTAGTTTGAGCATGCACTTGACTTTGCCCTCCATCACCTACCATTCCAAGGCCCATGTACTACATTGGTGTATGACCAATGCAATGGGCCTAAAAAGAAAAAGGCTCAACACATCCATCGAGCCGTGTGCAACTTTTCCTATCTTTTTAACGATCAATAAAATAGACAGCAACCAAACATGGGTTTTCATTGGACGCTACTATTTCCACACTGCGGGACAAATCCGATGCTTCTACCCTACGACTACGAGAGAGAATTTGATTCCCAACTTTAATTCATCTCTATCCATAATCTCGTCTCTTTTTGGTTTTTATCCAAACCTTTTTTAGGAGTAAATCAATCCGATGCATGATTTAGTTAGGTCCAGTGTTCCCAGCAGAAAAGAGAAAGCCGGCGATATCAAAGCAGCTAATTCTGGATTCTACCCAATTCTTAAATTAAATTCATCTCTGGATCTAAATAAACAGCCTTACTTGAGAGGAAATCAGAAGATGAGATGTATTGAGAACACAAACTCAACATTTGTTATTGAAAAAAAGGGTAAATATTGTCAAACACACAGATCCATCAAACGAAGTAGACGGGAAACCAAAGTTAACAAGCTAACATCGTAAAAACAAAGCCGAAGATAGATGGATGGAAATAATTTCGTGAAATAGATCTTCAGATCTAAGAGAGCTGATCACAGTCAGCGACTGTCACGGTCTTTGAGGTCCTTCCGGATCCAGATCCAACCTTCTCGATCGCCTTCACCACATCCAGACCTTCCACAACCTGTCCGAACACGACGTGCTTCCCGTCGAGCCACTCGGTCTTCGCCGTGCAGATGAAGAACTGTGATCCGTTTGTACCAGGACCGGCATTGGCCATGGAGAGAATGCCAGGACCGGTGTGCTTCTTGATGAAGTTCTCATCGGCGAACTTGGCTCCATAGATCGACTCTCCGCCGGTTCCGTTTCCGGCGGTGAAGTCACCACCCTGGCACATGAATCCAGGGATCACACGGTGGAAAGTTGATCCCTTGTAGTGCAAGGGCTTGCCGGATCTACCTTTGCCTTTCTCCCCGGTGCAGAGAGCACGGAAGTTCTCTGCCGTCTTCGGAGTGGTGTCTGCGAACAGCTCCATGACGATCCGACCGGCAGGTGCACCGCCGACGGCCATGTCGAAGAAGACCTTGGGATTAGCCATATCTCACGCACAAATCTACTGACTCGGTGTAGTGGTAACCGGTTTCAAAAGTCTACGCTTAGGGTTTAATCACTGGGCTTCACGTTATATAGAAGTCTGCAACGGTGGATTGACAACAGCAGAACAATCGTGGCCGTTGAGGCGAGACACGTGTAATGTGTGGAGTGGCCAGATATGGAAAGGACGTGGGACAAAAGTTACCATAGTTGAGTTGATTTTAACCACGATTACTTTTGGATGTGAAGTCGCGTGGCATATGCTTTTTGTTATTCGAGCGCGAGAAAACGCCAAATTATCGGGCCGAGAAGACCCGCTACCCAATTACCATGTCGGTAGTAGGATCGGGTCGTAGTCCGTGTTTGTTTATTGCACTCCAGCCCCCCAATCTTTTAAAAATAGGTAAATTACTCCCTTAAATTTTTGGATTGGAGTGAAAAATTCAATTTTTTCCGAACAAAGTCGACAAACAAACTGATCGGATTTGTTCACAAATATGGTTTTTTTTTTTTTAAATTTATTTCTGCAATGTAGGTAAATCTACATCTCAACACATTACATATACCATATGCTAACTTTCAACAACAAACACGAAAAAAAATCCACACATGCATGCATATGAGATGTTCTTTTGCAATCTCCATCCGGCTATGCATTATTTTTAAAACAACTTTTGATTATTCAATGGATAAAAAATGAAAATGTTCCTTCTTCTTCTTCATGCATGCACGAAGGAGGGCACTTGACTTCATTCACTTACTTAATTAGCTTACTAACAATGGTGGTGGCGGGGAATGTGTAGATAGTTTAAGGATGGGGGAACAAGGGTGGTAGTTGAGGGAGGAAACCCACCTTGGGCTTGTGGAAATCAATGGGCGGAAGCTTGGGAAGAACTTTAGGAAGTAATGGTGGACAGGGTTTCTTAAATTTTGGTGGAATCCATGGGAATGGTGGAAGTGGCTTCTTGTGAATCGGTATTATTGGCTTGTGGAATGGAACTGGTGGTGGAAGTGGCTTTTCGTATATTGGAACTGGTGGTGGAAGTGGCTTTTCGTATATTGGAACTGGAGGGGGAAGTGGCTTTTCGTATATTGGAACTGGTGGTGGAAGTGGCTTTTGGTATATTGGAACTGGAGGAGGAAGTGGCTTTTCGTATATTGGAACCGGAGGTGGAAGTGGCTTTTCATATATTGGAACTGGAGGTGGAAGTGGCTTTTTGTATATTGGAACTGGCGGAGGTAGTGGTTTCTTGTATATTGGTATTGGCGGAGGAAGTGGCTTTTCGTATATTGGAACCGGAGGTGGAAGTGGCTTTTGGTATATTGGAACTGGAGGTGGAAGTGGCTTTTTGTATACTGGAACTGGCGGAGGTAGTGGTTTCTTGTATATTGGTATTGGCGGAGGAAGTGGCTTTTCGTATATTGGAACCGGAGGTGGAAGTGGCTTTTGGTATATTGGAACTGGTGGAGGTAGTGGTTTCTTGTATATTGGTATTGGCGGAGGTAGTGGTTTCTTGTAAACTGGAGGTTTTTCATACACTGGTGGCTTTGGCTTGTATACTGGCGGCTTGGGCTTAGGCTTTGGCTTGTATACCGGAGGCTTTGGCTTTGGCTTTGGCTTGAAGACTGGTGGTTTTGGCTTGAAGACTGGTGGTTTGGGCTTGTAAACTGGAATGGGAGGCGGGAGTGGCTTGGGTACAACGGGTGGTGGTTTGTAGACGGGAGTGGGTGGTGGGATGGGCTTTGGGTAGACTGGCACAGGTGGTGGGAGTGGCTTCACGTAGACTGGGACTGGCGGAGGAAGTGGCTTCTTGTAGATAGGGGGGATGACGGGTGGGAGTGGCTTCTTGTAGATAGGGGGGAAGATCTTTGGCGGGAGGGGATGAAGAAAGAAGGGGTGGCCAAAGAACTTCACAGGTGGTAGTTTGGGGAGAGGAGGATACTTGAAGAAAGGCCAAAGGAAGGCAGAGGTGCAAACTTCAGAGGTAAATTTGAGGGTGGAGGATGGGGCAAAGGTGTGTTTTCCGTGGGTTTTGGACTTGAAGACAATCTTGGAGGCTTCCAGGCCTTCGTGGGCTGGGCATGGGGCTGCTGATGCACTGTGAAGCTGCGCATAGCATTCCTCCTTCAGTCCTCCCTCTTCTTTTACTATCTCCCCGGGAAGAGTGGCTATGAACTTGCCTTGCTCATTCAGTTCCCCAGCCGCCCTTGTCTTGAAATGGCCTTCTTTGGTCTTGCAATCAATGGTCACCCTAAGCCCTGCACAAATTCAAAAAACAAACAATAAATATGAATGATGAGTTAATATGATTTGGGAAGGGGAAAAAAGAAAATGGTGTACCCGAAACTGCATGAGCAGTCTTGATGTTTTTTCCCTTGCAATCAGCACATTCTCCAATGCCAACCACCTCGAAAACGGTCTTGTCATCATGGGCGTAGCAGAAGGACACAGCAAGGAGTAGTGAGAAAAGGAAGGCCACAAGGACCCCTTCTACCTTCATTTCCCAGCACTATGAGACTGAAGATGCAACCACCACCTTCTGTTGTTGTGTACTCTGAGACTGTAGATGGTTTGTTATATATTTATAATGTGAAATGTGAAGGGTCTTACAGAGAGGTGACAGCCAACAATGGGAGAAATTAAGGAGATCACATGAGGTTAGGGACCCATTGAGCTTGACTTAGCATGGAGGGGTTTTTAAGGGTGGTAGAGAGAAAAAGAAGGGTAAGAACACCTCCATGATTAAAGTCCTTTCAAATTAATGAGGCTCCCAACTGCATCTTGGCCCCCACCTCCACCCTCTTTGTGTTCTTTAAATCTCTAAACCTACTTACCACCACCTCTCATTAATACTTCCATCATTCCATCTCTACACCATTACACAGTCGGTAAGAAGCTTAAAAAAAGATACATATTTTAAGTTCATTTTTTAAAGTTCACAAGAATCAGCCTGAATGGTCAACTGTAATTTATGAGAAGAAGCTCATTCCCCAACCGCCCTTCTTTCTCACAGTTTATATAGGCCCTGGTAAACATAAATTTATGGGTCATGGGAATTACTCGTGTGAAAACAGCTCAACAACCAGGAACCAAACCACTCGGCAGCACCAGCAATGTCATTGGTAAACCAAAAAGGAAGGTTAAACAAGAAAGCTGTGGACAATATCAAATATCCCACAGACTACTCAAAAGATGACCTTACAGTTTGTGGGGGGATTAGATAAATGTCCATTTGACATTATGGTTAGCAACCTAAGTTGGTGACGGGTTTAATAAGGCTGTACAATATCATTATTATGTGCCTATGTAAGTGAATTCTACTTTAAACACATTGTTGGTATATATTCGGTGTCCTCTCCTAAAATTATTCGATGTCCTCTTATTGTTCATAAGAAAGAGATTGACACATCAATTCAATTCTCCTAAAATTCTTATCTTATTGTTCATAAGAAAGAGCTTATGACATAAGAAAGAGATTATGACACATCAATTCAGTTCTCCTAAAATTCTTATCTTATTGTTTATAAGAAAAAGATTATGACACGTCAATTCAGTTCAGTAGTCACCCTTAGCAATGACTTTCCGTTATATGTTTAACTGCATTTGTCCATCATACACACAATAACTGCTTCTAGTGTGTGTAAAAGTATGTCTTTTGATTGAGCTTTTAATGTGTTCGATATGGATTACCCTTATTTCAAACAACAAAAGAACAGTCCACTGTGAATTTCTTACAAGAATTATGATGTAATGATTTCTTTTCATACGCCAGATAACGAAATATACAACAGTATCTTCGTATAATATAAGGCGATCATAGAAATTCAAAGGAGTAAGTAGGAGGAGGAGAGAGAGAATGCAGAGAAGAATATTTAGAATTGAGCCGAACAACCAAGACATGCTTCAATGGAACTGTATCATGTTCGCCAAAAAACAACTCTGTTGAATCCAGAATGCCAAAAGAAAAATTTTTGTTTTTCCTAAAAGTTACAACAGTAAAACATGACCTTATGGCTCTACTTTATCGATACTACTTCACATTCTTCCAGGCTTTTCTTGGAAAGTGCTGAAACTTAACAAGTGGCTAATCTCACAAACAAAAGGCTCTGCTTCTCATAGTCATGCTTCATGCCGCTAAACACTACCCATCTACTTCTTCTTCTTTGATTTGCTGGACATCGACTGTGTGTAAGCAGTTCCCTGAACAGAAAAAGACGGGTGTGATGTTAATCAGCTCTCCGTCAGCAATGACAAGCTTATATAAAAACTGTAAGACCCATTATAAAGAATAAAAACAAAATGAGAATTTCTTTTTGAATTGAAGTCCTTTCCCCCACAGAACGAAGGGAAAACACAGCATAGGGTGCCACAAAGAGTAACAAATTTGAGAAACATGGGTGAATTCAGTACCTGAAGCCATTCATCCAAGGAAGCATCAGTAGTTCCAGTTCCAACTTCCACCTTTGGCGCCCTCTTAGTTTTCTACATATCAAGTAAAATAGGATATTCCAATGAGTAAAAAAAGTTATGACCAACATAGATTCATCAATACGTAATATTTATACTTTTTCTGTCTTCATCACTATTTCTATCCCCAGATAAAACCATTACTATAAGCAGATATGAAAACCAAAGCTATAGAAACTTTTGGGAGAAGAAAATCGCACAGACACACAGTCACATGCAAAAAAGTATATGTCTATCAGCTTAAAAAAAAGTAAGGGGTGTTTGGGTAAGGTATATGATTTCAAGAAGGGATTCATATATCTTTCCTAAGAAAAAATTTCAAATCCCTTCTCGAAATCAAATAACTCACCCAAAGGGGCCATAAAAGTTTTGTCAATTATGGATTATTTTGAAGATTGTGATTATGTTTTCATTTTCATTTTCCCTCTTCCTTGTATGGGTTAAGGTGAAAGGGAAATAAGTTAGTCGTGACCATGAAATGGAGGTCATCTAGTCATTATTTACGAGAAATGTATTAGTAAAACAGGTAAAAAATACTACAGATATATGCTTGATTTAGCTCCATACCTTGGAAAGGTGGCCTATCTGATTACGTATCCACACACCGAGAAGCCCCAGAAGACCAATACCAAGGAAGAAGAGGAAAACGGACTCCCCACTGAGGAAACCACCAGCCTCACTTACTTCAATCGTGCCATTGTAGAATGTGCTTTGATATGCCTGCTTGTCTATCTCATACACAATGGTACCCACAAGGTCGAATGTTCCAGACTACAATAAAGCAGTAGGAATCAGTAGCAGAGCTTTGACAAATGATGAGGGTTTCCAAATAAACAAGCTGATCACTCAAAGGAAGTTCATGTGGCATGCAGTAAATTTCACATAAATTCATGTACCTGCAAAAATTTGTTGATAGCAAATATGTATGGAAACGTAGCCTGAGCTGAAGGAGGAACTGATGCATTTCTAAAACCCTGGGAAAAATTCAATCAAGAAAATGAATAATAAACGTCCCAATGAAATTATAGCATCAAGAACAATAACAATGATTTATACATTCCAACAAGCCATAGTTAGTTATAAATTATAGTACACCAATAGTAGAAACGGGACCAATCAAATTATATAGAAAAAAAAAATTATATTGCCCTCTTTTTGTAGCCTCCAGTTCGACAAGGTCACACAAGCTAAATATTGGAAGCAAAAGATGCACATTCAAGAAAAAAAGCAACATCATGTTACACCATATAAACATATTAAAAGAATCAAATAATTTAGATAATTTATACATGTGAGCTTTCTCACGTCATTTATAGTCAATCCTTTTATAATCCAAAAACCAATAAGCCTAAGAATTGAAGTAGTTATTGCCCTAAGCCCAATAACCATGTATCAGTGCACAACCCAAAAAAGATTAGATACCTAAACCTCAAACTCACTCAAAAACGTGTGGGAATTCAAAAAGAAGGAATCAAAAACAACCAACCTCAGAACTTATGTAGGAATTAGGATGTCAAGTAACAAGATTGGGAGCGGAAGATAGTCAAGTAATGAGACAGATAAGGACCTACTCTTAAATTTTAGTATTAAAAAAAAGATTAGTAGATTGGTGAATGATCTAGAGGCTTAAAGAATATGCATGCAAAGTCGGTTATTACCTGAGCAGTAAGATTTTGAACCAAGTAACGATGATCAAAAGGAAGATGAAGAGTGGCCTGAATCGCAATGACATCCACACTTGACTCCCCTGTTGTTAATCATCGAAAGTAAATAAAAATGCGTGCTTGGTAATCCACGTGACCGAAGTACGTGGAGGGCATGAAACTGAATAGGAAGAATGAATCGAAAAGGCAGGCTCGAGTCAACAGTAAGATATCCCTAATTTAAGAAATAATGTCTATATTCCACATTCACGCAATACAATTCTTAAATGTGGTAATTAACTTAAAAAAAATTAATAGTGAAGAGAACTAATTGAAAGAGATTTTTTTATAAGTGAACTCTACCTTCATTTTTCATTCCCACTAACAGTTCACTCTCTTCCCCTGCCACCACCTCTGCACAAGACAAGGAACAAATCACGAAACAAATCTAACGCAAAACTCGAAATTGGAAAAATGCGTATGCATGAGAGAGAGAGAGAGAGAGAGAGAGAGAGAGAGAGATGAGGAATCATCTAAACCACACAAAATCAAAATATGCTCACGTCTCGATGGATTTTTGGGGAAAACACAGATGGTTTCGACTCCTGGAGCTTGACTAAAAGTCATGCCAGCAAAATCTTGGGCATCCTCTCCAACAATCCCAAGATCTCCTTCTTCAGCATCTTCAATTACTTCCCCATCTGAGTCTGATTGGCACCTAGCAACTATGGAAACACAACAATATATGAAAAAAAATGAACACCACTTTGATAATTTCAAGCAATCTAGTGCCCCCAGCATGATACCAATTAGACATACTAAAGAAGATTTGCATATCCAAACTAAAGCTACTTTTTTTTTTCCTTTCTATTCTGTAAATGTTTGACCTTTGATAATCCGAAGGAAAATGAGCACTTCCCAAAAGCCATACAAGGAAGTCTAGGTCTTAATTACCAGAAGAGCATCATGCAGCCATAATCAGATATCCCTAACAGCCACACAATGTCAATCCCAATCACACTCGAAGCAAATCAAATCATTAATGCATGGATCATTAATTAAATTAGAGCATAGACAACAATAAAATGTCACTGCGAGCGATTTCAGCTGGCGAAAGAAAGATATGCCGCATCCAAACGATTCCTATAAACCACGCAAGGAAATCGAAACACATGTATAATCACGAAAAGCCCAGTAAAAATGGGATTTTTGAATAGATAAAGAGATGATTTCAAAGATGGGGAATTTGCACACGTGATATGTAGCTAAAAACAGAGTCTGGTTGGTCCAAAAGAAAGAGTGATAGATACGAACCTTGTATGAAGGTAGAGGAGAAGAGGAGGAGGGCGAGGAGGAGGAACCGAACTGGGATCTTCATGGCTTGGCGATGCGAAATGGATCGAGGCTGAAGAAGAAGCATAGGAAGTGCGCCTGCCTGCTCTTAGTCTTTCTCCTCTGGGCTTGTCCAAACCTCCAATGGATTAGATCTTGCCACATCGTTCTACTTCAATCCAACGGTCCTAAATAACCAAACCAATAGCCATTCTTACTAAATCTCTATTTGTCTGTATTTGACTCATCTTTTATTTGTATACTTAATAATATTATTTTAATTATATAAAATGAAATTCTCTTATGAAAAATTTAGATACGACGACAGTTTAAAAGAGATTTGAAAATTTTATTTTTCTTATTTGAAATTTTATGTTATAAATTAAATGTTTTATAATTTTTTTAAGTACTCAAGTTAAGAATTTGATAAATAAAATTTGAATTTTTTTTTTTTCAGACAACCTTAATTCATTACATTTTATTTTTTTTGGGTTATGTAAATAATTTCCAGAATAAATAATAGTATTTGTCAAATCCCAACTTTTATTGATGGGAATTCAAAAGTGAGAGTGCAGGCAGGGGAGAGAGGTCTTGAAGGAGGGAGAGGAAGCGATCGTTATTTCAAAATTCTACTGCTAAAACTATATGGGATTTGACGATGAGCAGCAACAGAATTCCCGGTCGCTGTTTCGTGAAGCTGAGTGATGTTACTCACTTCGTCGGACGAATGATTGATATCTATGGCGTTGTTGTTGAGTCCAGTATTCCCAGGGCGTCCCTAGGAACGGGTACCTTCTTCCTTTTTCTTAAACCCTAAACCCTAATCTAATTTATGAAATGACTTTTGGGTTTCTTTTTTGTTGAGGGAATATATTCATATTGTGTGTTTGAATGTAGATTACGTTACGACTCTGAAGATAATAGACCCGTCGCAGCAAAATCCAGAGATTGGTGTTAATTTTTTCGCGGAGTCCGTTGATCAACTTCCCCGCGTCCGCTCCCACAAAGACCTCCTTTTCCTTCTCAGTGTCAAGGTGCATCTTCACTATACTCATCATCTCTCGTTCATTCTATCTGCCAAACATGGAGTCCCTATGGATGGAGCACAATATACATCAAACATGTAGCCTTAAATCGCTTTCCATAAACTGTAAATAGTTACTTTATACTCATGATGGAGGCACCTGCTATGAAGCACAGTCTATGCTATAATATCGCTATACAACAGGGTCCATGCATGTGTGATATGACCGGGAATCCGGGATATGCAAAATGACTAAAGGAAGGCGGATTGAATTAAGGAATGAAATGGTCATCCTACTGCCATTCCATTCCCATGTTTTTGTATACAAGATTAATTTTGCCTGCCCCTCAGCAGTACGTATTAACCCCCCCAATCGATCGGGGATTCGAATGTTGTGAAGGAGTTTGTTCACCTAATTATGTCCTTTCTTACATTCAAACATGGATAGGCGAGCTCACGCAATATAAAGCTGATCTAGTTGATTTTGCAGATTGAGAATAAGAGAGATGTTCTTACTGCTGTTTACCAAAAAAAGTGGACATCATTTGCTCTGCTTGACGGGAGAGACGTCAACGACTTCAGCCCATATCAATCTTGTAGATTTTATATGTTAAGTTCTGACAGGGCATATATCAGACAATTGAGAAGTTGGGGCCAAAGTTTTGCATTTGATGCTGGTATATACTCGTTTTTTTTTTTGTTGAAATCACTGCTTACTTTTCTGGTTGCCGTGGTCTCGTGATAACCTTATCAATTTGATAACTTTATAATCAATACGAAGCTTCAGTTTTCAACGTGATCTTTTCAGGAAGAAGTGATTACGTGCGTCTATTGAAAGATTTGAATCCAGCGTCCTCTTTTGTTGATCTAGTATGCCAGGTACTTCTAATTTTATGCACTCACAGGCTCAGCATACCCCGAGCACTTAGTTTGATTGGCGATGTCTTCTTTCATTTTTAATTGCTAATGACTGTAAAACTCTCTTTGCATTATCTGCTTTGGTGTGGCAGGTCCTGTACATCTGCCAAACACCTAATGAGGGATGGACACTGTATGTTTGGGATGGAACTGATGCTCCTTCTCTGAAATTTAATACGATGTATGTTTCTATTTATTTTATTTTGTTGTCTGCAATGATTACAGATTGTATGGTGAAGTTATAAAAAAGTGTTGGAAAGTGAAATCTTGCTATTCCTGTGTTGCATAGACTTTTAGATGAAGAGCGAAGACCACCTCCGCTTCAAATTGAACAAACGCCTTTGCCCAATCATGTATTATGCTCATTTCCTCTTGTTGGAACAGTGTTGCGAGTTTCCGTTGACAGATCTTACATTAGTGTTGGTGACTACTTTGAAGGCACTGGCCTCCGCAGTTGGGTCAGAATCCGCAATTTACTTGTATCAACGTATGCTGGACTTTGGAAAGGCAAAATAGGGCCGTCAACTAAAATACGCCCTCTATCGAATGCTGACAACAGTGTGGTGGAACGTCTAAGGTAAAATAATTTAATTGCTAGTCATGAATTACTTCTAAGCCTTCTTACTATCCATTATACAAGATATTGGTAGTTATGAATTACTTCCACCTTTGAAAATATTTGTTTTCACTGAATGAATTACTATGTTTAATTTGTCATTTTTACGATGGATGTTTTATAAGAGGTTATATTTAGATTTAAGTGTTCAACTTCTATGTCTCAAAGGAAATGAAAAAATACTTTTGCCATGCGTATTATTTTTCTTTTCATCACATCTTGTTGGCACTTTTGTGGAATAGGTGTTGGGAAGCGCGAACAACTTTGGGTCGAATGCCTTCGGCGAGCATTCTTCTCTCAAATACAATAACTGGTAATTTTTCATGATTATTTCACATTTTAATGTTGCTTCATTTGCTATTTGTTTTCCTTTTAATCGTCCTATTTTCTTTTAATTACTGAAAATTATATGAAGGTTAAATTTTCTTAACCTTAAAATAGCTGATGTTTCAAGGATTAATGTTCATATATGTTTGTATTCTAAACAGTGACTAGTCATGAGAACGTCGAACCTGTGTCTTTGATGGATATCCGGGCTTTTTCGCACACGATTTCACAGGTAACTTGGACTTTACGGATTTTTATGTAGAGATTAACCAATATGAAAACCTCTTCCTCTAGAGAAAGAAATAGATAATTTTTTTATAGATGTAGACATCACATTTGAATAGTCATTTTAATTAAAAGTGTTGTGCTTAGAAGCACACAGGCATTAATTTTTCTGGGTTGAATTTGAAGATCTATTTCTTAATCCCACAGGATTCTGGTAGATTTAGGTGTATTGTTAGGGTGATATCAATATGCCCCTCACAGGTGAAGGATTTTCGTTCGCCTAGGGAACAAGTATATAGAATTCGGATGACACTTGAAGATCCTACTGCAAGAATAGAGGCTATATTAACTGGTGGAGACGGGGTAATAACAAATTTTAAATCTTGTTTTGGTCATATATATTATATATTTATTTGTTTTGTTTTTGGGGGCGTAGGAAATGTTCTTTAAAGGTTATTCGAGTATGGAGAGTATAAGTAGCAAGATGAAGAGTTTGCTTGGGATGGATTGTGAGGGTGGAGAAAGGAACCCACCATGGACACCATTTTGTGTGGATTTGCGGAATCATCCAATACCTGGAGAATGTGTGCTTGGCGTGCATTTTCATGTAACTGACACTTGGTTGGTTTATGGGAACCCTCAGGTACCGCCATTGGAGGTTTTGGATTGGGAATAGCCGAAAAACAGTGCTTTAACATGCCAAGGTCTTTTTGTATAGCCAAAATGTTTTGAAATGTAATTCATAATCTAATCACACCTTTCAGTGTAGTAAACCTTGCCTTTTGAACAGTTTTTGTTGTAGAATGTATATCCAATACAGTCAAGGTATATATTTTGACCATTACCTCGTTTGCATGATCAATTTGTGTCAGTAGAAACTCTTTATTTTTTCATTTTTTGTTCTTTTGTGTGTTAGACCAAAACATTGATCAACGCTTGCAATAATTATGTAATGCCAAATAAAATAAACATTCCTTGCTTGCACTTTGTTTTATGAGGTTAAATGTCAGTAATGTTCAAAGTGCTGATTGAAGCGGGTTGCTGAAAACGGTCACAAGTGTGTCAAATTCATTGCAAGTTGGGAAAAAAAATGACATTTTGGGCTTTGGTCCTAATAAAAACCAAAAAGGAGTAACATTTACAAACAACAGTAATGACCACTAGTCATGAAAATGGGGGCACAGGCTAGTTTTACATGCTAGGTTATGAATACTTTCTAGTGTGAACTTAGCGAGCATTTCTTTCCTCTCTGGCTTCGAGGGCATCCACTTCTTCATTTGAGAGGAGATCCACAATGGGTTCATAGGCATCCCACTCTCTTCTTTTCCTGAAAACAGAAATAGTAGTCTGAGTCAAAGAAATAATGTCATTATCCCATGATCAGACAGACCACAACAATAACTATGAGCAAGACATATTCAAGCATATTTCCCCTTAGTTTTTTCTGTCTGGTGTCAATGACGTTACTCTTCAAAACCATCGAAAACATGCTCTATTTTCAACATTTCAGACATTTGCGTTTCTTAGATTCCAGTTGCAGTCAAAAGAAAATAGACACTCTTCACATTTCAGGCTTGTGACGATAGAAGGTAGTCTTACCGAATTACACTTGACCTGATACCAAACAACTTCACCAAATCCAATGCACTTCCGCCTGCCTTACTGAAAAAGAGATTGAGATGCACACATTGTTAGTGGGAAACAACCACCCCAAATTAGCACCTCTGACAACATGCGTTGAAAACAAGCATGCTTCAATCAAATGGAGTTATGATTGTATCTCCAATTTGCTTGTAATTTTTCGTTGAAAACTTGTAACTAAGAAAACCACTACTAGAACAATATTACCAGTTTTCAACAAAAAAAGTTGAAAGATCTACATCAAAGTGGTATGTTTTCCGGTAAAAAACAAAAACTATTGATTATATAGTGCAGTCAAAACCACTTGGTTCTACCGCAGAAAACCCCAAAACAAAAACTCAACAAGATAATAGCAGAAACAATAAAACAAACCTGGGCAGCATATATTCAGCCCCTCTGCGGCCTTTCTTGTTTATTCTGGTTTCCCTTGCCGAAGTTACATTTTGAATTGCAATCTAGAACATGGAGTATTACATATAATAAGATGCCCATGATGTCAATAAAATGCCTAAAATGATAAAAACGTGCAATGACATCCCACCTCGTACAGCTGTTCCCTGATCGCAAACGCCACTGCGGGCTGCACAAACAGCGGATTTTCATGTACGTTAAATCATTAGTAATAAAGTATAAACAATGACAAAATTGAGCAGCAATTATTTTTCAATAACATACATTCAATAAGGAGGAGCAAAAGATACTAAACTTCAGTATGCAAGTGCAGCAAGTCCATATTTACTAGTTCAATCTCACAAAAAACCTACGATTAACAAGAAACAAATTTATTTGCTGACAATACTACGGTTAATTTGTTTTCCTTACCCCAACTTCAGAGTCTTCAATACCCAAATCTTTGCAGAAGTTTCTTGCAAATTCTTCCGGATCACTTTCTAAGTTGTTCATGTCCTGTAAATACACGTAAAGTTTAAAACACTTATTGAATTGGCGATAAACCAAAATATATAAAGAAAAAACAACAATTACTAATCAGAATTCAATAAACTCTCGCTACAGCATAAAACATGGTGGCTACTCAAATTAACTTACCCAAAAGAACTGGTCCTTTATGAGAGTATGATTTACTCGAAGATCAAGCTGGGGTAAAGAAAATAAGGAGGAGCTTCATCATTTACATAGTGGCTAATAAAACTGAAAAGGAGTACAGCGCAACAAACATATACATTTAAGTTAACTAAACAAAGAAATAGCACCATAAGATCAACAAACAAACAAAACCTTGATTTGAACGATCTTTTCACCAGTGTACATGTCTTGCCCTTCAAATGATCGAAATTCTGTCAGCTGGGACTGCAATGATTGGAATCATTAAGAAGTTTGTTACCATTTTTGTTTCGTGGACATTTACAAAACTGTATTGATGTAAAACCACAGTAGAATCTCTTAATTATACTACACCTGAAAAGCTATATACTATAAAGTAATAGTAGCCATTGAAGCAACAAATATTGTACGGAGATTTAAAATGAGTTGGAAATACTCAAGTTTTCCTAAATTTTCCATTTCCAAGTTTACTTAGGCTCGTCTCCTCCTCTTGTAATATTCACATGAATCAACTCATACTTTCTATGTACATGTTCTTCGAATATCTTACCTCATTTGGTCTTCGATTTATATTACTCCTAACTACATTTATTATTCGTAGGTGCCTCATATTCATTTTCTTGAGTATATTAAATAATTATGATTTTAGACTATAAAAACCTTACCATGCAGAGGTCATACTAATCGACACCTTGGGCTTATGTTGTCTTAGGATGGAGCATTTTACAACACTAGTGCAGAACATATAGATTATACAACATACTGAGTAATTTTATCTTGTCTTGCGGCTAACAATATCAAAGACTAACCAAAGTAGACCTAAAAGAAATATTATGTAACAAGCTAAAGCAATAACATGGGGTGACTCAAAGCATCATGGACATCATATTCTACTTACTTGTATGGACTGAGCAATTTGGGTAACAAATGCTGGAGGAAGTTTTAAGTCTTTTACTGTTCTCTTTGCAAACACCACCACCTCAGAATCTGGATCTTGAACATGAAAACAAATAGCTGTTATGATCTGCCATAAAAATTTATACTTCTCCAATGATAAGGAAACACACTCGGGGATCGAATACGCATGTCTATTTCAATAAGATGGAATGTCATGATTTCAATAATGAGAGAATATCCTTTAAAACTTAAACACCACCTTCATGAAAAATTTATCCAGCTACGAAAGATATAACTAACCATCCTCACACAGCAAGATTATATAATTGAAAACCACATACAACAAGAACATTGCTTAAAAGTTAGTTGATGCTAGAATTCAAGGGCTGATCAATTACTGTTTGATATAAAAAAAAAGAGCAAAAAGAGAGAGCAGAAGTTCAATATTTGTGTTAAATACATCAATAATTTGATATTCAGTTGTTTCCCAAATCCATGCATCTAAGGAAGGGCTTGAAGATGCCGTTTTTGGGAATAATAAAAAAGAAAGAAAGAAAGGAAACAGTAACGAATGATTTACCTGAAGGGTTCCAAGTGAAAGCATCCCTGAACCTCTGACCATCAATTTCGATATCCAGGCGAATCGGAACGAGATTATCGGAAGTTGGCCTGAGTTAAATTGTCGCCGCATCCATTGATTGATGAGAATGGAATCGTTAGGGGGGTTAAAACGATATTCTAAGTGGGAAAAGCTGTGTGTGCGCTGAGAGAGGGGAGAATAAGAGGTGATAGGACGATAAAAGTGAGGCTTACATCCTGAACTTGACGGGATTCTTTGAAAAACCCCATGAATGTGGTTTCATCATCCTCCTGCAAGTCTGCTACTGGCTGCCTTTCTCACCGCGAACTCCTGCGCCCAAAAGCGATGATTCCCTTGTCTGTATGGGGACCTTGCGCCTTGCGGGCCGATTCACCTCCTGGACGGGACAGCAGAAAGAGAGGTCCAGGTTTTGTAATATTGGAATCAAACACTGCAGTAATTCCCCTCTTCCTTGGTACAAAATTCACTATTGGCCCTCGAAGTCTTGTATTAAGTTCAAATTAGTCCTTAAGCTTTTAATTTTGCAAATTAAATTATTGCATCGAATAAGACTACATTGTTAGAAAACTAAATGGAAAAATTTTTACTTGATGTAATTTTTTGGCAGAGAAAGTGCAAAAAAATGGAATCTTTGTAGTCCAAAAAAAAAAAAAAAGATATACACTAAGAATGACGATGGTGACGGGTATTATCTGGTTGGTGCTTTTCGGATTTGGAAAGCAATACGAGCCATCTGGGTACCCATATCAAGCCGGACATACAACAACTTGGGGATCGCAAAAACCCTAGAATTAGATGAGCAACTACAACTATGGATCGATTAGAAGCTTTCCATCAATCAATTGACGCCCACGCAGACCCTTCATCGTTACCAGACTTCCAACATCCTCCGTCCACGGCTCGCCCACCTCCCAATCTGCATTCCACTCCAAGGTACAATACAATCGATTCTTCCTTCAACTACTGCTTCAACTTCCGTCTTCTTGTTATTTATGTTCTTCATTGATTATTGTTTATTGCTCCAAACGTGCGATTGTAATCATCATATGTATTTGAGTTGGATATCGGATAAAATTGAGATATGCCATTGACTATCAAGAGTTTGATATTTTAACGCTTGAAAAACAGAAAACTGATTACCAAAGGGACATAAAGATAAGCCTTACACTGAAACAGCAGGATTTTTCGTTGTAATAGTGCATCCTGCTGCTTGTTTGTGTATTTAGGATGTTCCATGTAGACGAATTCTTTGTTTATGCACTTGAATCATTCAGGTATATGTATTGATTCTTCTTTTTCCTTCCTTGCATCTTTATAAATTGCTGACCGAAGACCTGAAGTAGAAGTTAAGGACACTACTGCTGCCAGAAAAGTTCAGAAGGCTGATCGTGAGAAATTGAGGAGGGATCGTCTAAATGAGCAGTTTACAGAGTTGGGAAAGACTCTTGGTAAATCATCATTCTTGTCACATTGTATTTGCCTTTTTTTTTTCTTCTTTCTCAATCCTGAGGAAAAAGGGGATGCATCAGATGTAGTGACTTGCCCTTGCCATATTGTCCTCGTTTGCTTATGTCATTCTGTATTTTCTAGGCATCACTTTTTTAATTCGGATGAATGTCTAGATTTTGGCTTGTAAGGGTTTCAGAAACTTTGGTTATTGTTTGGTAATCCTTGATAGATTGCAAGTTTTGCTCTTGGCTCACGTCTTACTGGTAGCCATTGTTGAATAATCGTGGTGCACTCAAAATGCAGACCCTGATAGACCTAAGAATGACAAAGCCTCCATTCTTACTGATACTATTCAAGTGCTGAAGGATTTGACATCTCAAATCGACAGACTAAAAGCTGAGCATTCAGCACTCACAGAAGAATCTAGTGAGGTGATCTTTTCGGATAATTTTTCTATAATGTGAAGCATATTTTATATATATGTACTTATTTTCATGATTCATTTTTATTTGAAAGCAGCTGACTCAGGAGAAGAATGATCTCAGAGAAGAGAAGGCATCCCTTAAATCTGATATCGATAACCTTAATGTTCAGTATCAGCAGCGAGTGAGGGCTATGTATCCATGGGCTGGGATGGAACACTCAGTTGTCATGCACCCTCCTTCTTATCCGTTTCCAATGCCTGTGCCAATAGCTTCTGGACCAATTCCAATGCATCCATCACTGCAGCCGTACCCCTTCTTTGGGAATCAAAATCATGCGGGCGTCCCCAATTCATGTTCAACTTTTGTTCCATATCTGACTCCTAATGCCGTGATTGAACAGCAGTCAACCCAATACGTATCTCCTGTTGTGCAGCAAGGTAGTAGGTCAGGCAAACAAGATTCTCGGAACAAATCGTCGGGCCCAGGGGAGAGCAGAGTTGAGGAGGCCACTGATGTTGCGACAGACCTTGAGCTCAAGATTCCTGGATCGACAGCAGATGAGGTTAGTTAATAGATGTGTTGTTTAGAATTTAGGGCAGAGGCTGTCGAAAATTGTAGAAACAATTGTCGGGTAATATGAAGTAGAGCCTCTTTTCGGCATTTGACCCAATTTCAATCAAATGGTGGTGTGCAGGATTCGTCATCAGGACAGAGGAAACCCAAGAAAATGCTGAGGAAGGAAAACTGTGAGGGGAGTTATTCTAGCAGGTGTTCTTCATCGCATAGCGTACAGGCTAGCTCTTCAAATAGTGTAGTTGGGGGCGGAAAACCTGATGACTGAGAAGTAAGTTCCTGCTTCACTCTTCTCAACTCTCTCGTAGGCCGCTTCTATATGCACACACACAAGTTTGGCTGTTCTAGTCTTGTATTTGATATGGAAATGGTACTGTATCTATGATGCAGGCAGAAAGTCGATTCCTGTTCCATGATAGGCACTGTCTGGAGTTGGGTCGTATCCAGCTCTTCCTTTGCAGGAAAATACTGTTCCATTTTAATGATATGGAGTAATTATGACATGAATGCAGTTTAAATTGTAATTTACCCATGTTATAGTTCTACATGACAATGCTTGACACTACTATATACTTACGTGATCAGGTTGGCCCATTCTGCTGTATGTATCCTTTGGAAATTCGGCCTTTTCTTTGTGTTTTGTTTTTAAATTTCCAAAGTTTCAAGTTTTGTTGATCTCTTCAATTTGCAGTTCGTAGTTACGCTAGTGGATTTGATGAAAGCCCATTTTGATTTTTTTTTGGGAAAATCGGAAAAAAATAAAGAAAATCTAATACAACGGTAGAATGATGTGTTTGTGGTTTGGATATGTAGATATGAGTTTTTTCTTGGATATATAATACTGAGAGAGAGGCAAGAAAAAGGAAAACTCCTTTGGAAATTGAAGTCATTTTTCCGAAGTGGATTTCTAGCAAAAACAAAAAAAGATGTGTATATAAAATTACCCTACTTTGTGTAGCGGTATGCATGGTGACGGTGTTATACATGGTTATCTACCTGATCGGATTTACCCCGCCCCGCCCCAGATTGATAAAAGAGCATATGGTAAATTACACAAAAGCTCCAAACTCCTTCGTAGCTTTTTACAAATTATGCTTTTGCCCCTACAAACTCGTTTACATTTTTCTATTTTTATTTTTTTATGTAAAGTGTACTTCAACCCCACATTGAGTTGTTCATTGTAATTTGAATATAATTTGAACCTACTGCTGACTGATATGGCCATGGAAGCCACTACTAAGCTAATAACAACTCAATGACAAATGATGGAAACATATATAATTTCCTTTTATTCTTTTCATATGTCAGCACAGCAAGCTACTTCATCTGCATGTTTAATGCTGTTTCCTCACCTTCTGTAGATAGGAATGGTTTCTCTGGAAATTGAAGACTGCCCACACAATGTGCCTGAAACCAATATCTGGCCAAAGCACAGAAGGGGAATACAAGTAGGAATGCACAGTCTGCCAAAGAAGGAAATTGCTGAGCCGATTCTCCCCTGAAGTTCGGATCAACAGATCAGGTTCAGGCGCCACCTCCATGGATTCTATATGCTTCTCGATCTCCACCCCCTTCACCTCATCATCGTCACTTTGAATTGCTTTTTGTTGGCAACAAATCTGAACGGCTCTTACAATCTCGTCGGTAGAAGAATAGGCAACACAGATGGAGAGCACAGCCTTAGAATTGTTAGAGGTGGCAGCCATAGCCCTGATGGCTGCATCCCTCACTGGCTCACTCAGCAACTTGAGATTTCCCACAAAGTGAACCCTCAGCCCATAACTGTTCACAATGCTCTCTTTCTCCATCAAACCCTCAATCTTTTCCAGCATCAAATCCATCAAACTCTCGACTTGTTCGGGCCGTCTCTTGAAATTGTCGATGCTGAAGGCGTACACGGTGATGTGCTTCACCCCCAGCTCGTAGCAGTACCTGAGGACGGACATGAGAGCCGAGAAGCCAGCACTGTGGCCTCCCTTCTCAGCCATGTTCCGCTTCTTGGCGTACCTACGGTTCCCATCCATGATGAAGGCAATGTGATTGGGTATGGGACCAACCGATAGTACGGAGTATATGCATTTGCGCATCAAGCTGCTCACAACTGAGGTGACCCCCTTCTCCATTTTCCAGCTCTACCTATTCAGTCATTTGCAGAATCATACAAAAATTGTGAGGAGAACGAACGCGTCTATGAATGTGCTATTCAATTTTAACGTTTTAACTAGTTGGTTGGTCATTTCTGACATAGACTTAACTTATTACTGCCAAAAAGGGGATTAAAGACATCATCTTTGACTCCGTGATAAACACTACTTGAGAGGCCCTTAATTATTGGGCTATTTGCTAAAATGGCACAGTACATCCCTTAAATTTTTTATTTTTTTTTCAAAAGAGTTTAAAAATAGGATGGTACACCATTGTTAATTACAGGACCAACCAATGAAAAAAGAAAGGAAGTTAAAAGGCATTAAAATACCTGGTACTCCCAAGTAGGAACCCAGCAGCAGAGATAGAGATACCTTGAATACAAGTTGTATCACAGAAGGGGTCATGCTCATACATGGTTTCATATCTTATTTCTGAGCCGTCTTTTGTGTTCTTGTATTTGTGTGGACTTTGTTTCGTCACATGTCCTCCTGTTATCATTTCTTTTATTACAGTACTACAAACACCCTATATATTTTAAAACTTTTTTTTTTTTTTTTTAAGAAACGGGTGAAATCTTGTTTTTTCAGTGAGGTATAAATTTTATAATTTTAAAATTTTCATAAAAATAGCGAAATAATTTATTTTCTGTGAGATAGTTTTTTAAAATTTCATGATTTTTATTTTTTGATAAAAGCGGTCAATTAGTTTTTTTTTTTTTTGTGAACTAACCTTTCAAAATTTTGTGATTTTAGATTTTCCATAATCGGCGGTATTGAGCTTTTTCAGTGAAGTATAGCGTTTTAAAATTGGGGCGGTGACTAGGAGGTCCTAAAAAATGCTAGAAACTACTGATTAAACCCGCTCTTCTTTCTGTGCACCGAGCAGTCCTTTTGCCATTTTTGTGACGAAAATACCCCTCTTATGTAACTTTCAATGCTAACATCAAAACACATGAATTTTTTCATAATTCTTGATGTCGTAAAATTAATATTTTTATACTGTATTAATCAGTAAAATGTTTTTTTTTTTTTTACAATATGTTAATCATATTTTTTGAACGTGTGAATCGTATTATGCGTGGATGTTACATATAACATCAAATGTAAACTGGCTAATATTGACAAATTTTAAAACATATTTTCAATGGATGTTATGTAACATCTATATTAATAATTATTTACAGTTGATATTACATGCAAAACATATTTTTATATAGATGTTACATGTAATATCTATATTTCAGAGGATGTTACATGTAACATTAACGCGATTTCTAATTTCTCTCACTACCATAGACTTACATTATCACATACCCACATTTCTCTCACTATATATCAAGGAGATGTTACATGTAACATTGTAGGGTGTAATTTGTAGATAGTAAAAAAAGAACTCCAAAGGTTTTAATACCCACTTCACCATTTTTTTCTCTCTCTAAATAAAGAAAATCCCACCAGATTGAAACAGGGCATAAATAAGGTGACGACATTTATTGAAATGCTCGAATCTGAGTTGCGAAGGTGATGGAAAAGCCAGATCTGGACGACGATGGTGGGAAAAGGCGTTAACAACAATGGGAAAGACATCGAATCTGGAGGCAACAACAGCAAAATGATGGTCAGCGAAATCACCAGTGGGGCATTTCGGTAATCTCGTCGCCGACCGTTTTTGAAAAATGGACTAATTGGTGCAAGAAATCGCCGGCATGGGAGTTTTCGGTGCAAGAATAAGGGAGTGGGTTTTATTGGTAGATTAATATTAATAGTAGGTCTAGTCGATAATTTTTCCTTTAAAATTTCATGATTTTGAATTTTTCATAAAATTGGCGAAATTGAGTTGTTTTCGGTGTGTTATATAGTCTGTCAAAATTCATGATTTTGATTTTTTCATAAAAGTAGCAAAATCAAGTTTTTTCGGCGAGTTATACTATTTCAAAATTTCACAATTTTTATTTTTTCCATAAAAGTGGCAAAAAATTGAACTTTTTCGGTGAGATATAGCCTTTCAAAAGTTAACAGGTTTGAATTTTTCATTAAACTGCCGAAATTGAGCGTTTTCGGTGAGTTATATAACCTTTCAAAATTTTACAATTTTGAATTTTGAATAAAAGTATCAAAATCAAATATTTTTGGTGAGCTAAATTTTTTCAAAATTTCACAATAAAAGTGGTCACATTGAGATTTTTGAGTGAGTTATAGCCTTTCAAATTTTTGTGATTTTAGATTTTCTATAAAATGGGCGAACTCAAACTTTTTTCGATTAGGTATTATCAAATTAACACTCTCAATCTATACTTTCGATAGTCTTTTTACTAATTTTTAATTAGTAATAATACAATTTATTATTTTTGTAGGAATAAAGTCAAAAATAAAGAAATGCCAAAAAATATGAAAAGAAGACAGAAAATTTGGAGGAGGTTGATTTTGGAAATTAAGGAAATATAAGGGATGATTTTGTAATTAAAACCTAAATGCACCGTTACCTATGAAAAAAAGGGCCAAACTCTCGACGACTGCTATTTTTTGGTTCAGCAGTAAGTTTCTTTCTTCTATCCTCTTCAGTTTTTAATTTTATTTTTTCATTTTTTTTTCTTTCTTCGGCTGGATCATTTTCGGGTTTCTTCAATGGAGTGTTTGCTGAATATTTTTGGAATAATAAAGAACACGTTAATGAGCGGGTAAGTTCGTTAATTGGGTTAGGACTGTATTTCTTCTTAAATTTATCTATGTAATTTCATTGTTATTCAATTATCTTTTGTTCCAATGTGTGTAAGGTTTTAAAACAAGGAACTCGGTTTTACATATCTTTTTGAATGAATTTATATTCTAAATATTCTTGTAGAGATTTAAATCTGAATTTATTCATTTATGTAATGTTAGCTCTAATATACGTGGTTTAGATTTAACAATTTTACAATTAGTTTTAGTGGTATCGATACGACTTAATTGAATAAATTATGTTAAACGATTAATTCATTTTAGATTAGTTAACATAAAAATTGAATCACGAAGATAGTTTATTCCAATTAAATGTGATTTATTTTTTACAGTAATATTGACTTGTGGTTAATATTATCTAATTATACATCGAACCAAAATGAATAAAAATGAAATTTACAAGATAAACTGACGAAAATAGCGATTTCTATTTTTGATAAAAACGGCGAAATCGAACTTTTTCGATAAGTTCTAACCTTTCACAATATAAACATTTATGTATGTGTGTGTGTATATATATATATATATAGAGAGAGAGAGAGAGAGAGAGTTTGACAATGCTTGAATGAATGAACTTGGGATTATGAGGTGGATTAGTTAACAAAGCCTTTCAATGGATTATAGATGAATGAGTGGACTAGCTAAAAGAGTGTCATGAGTGGGATAAGGAGTTAGCGCTTAAGCATTCCCTCTAGTGGATAAGACTTCTTATCCACAAACTGTTCCTAGTGTGGCATACCTTCCTCGAACATGAATAAGGACTCGTGTAACGGAAGATAAAGCCGCCAGGGCGTGCCCTTGTTGTTTGGTTGGATTAATCATGATTCCAAATAGTTTATTGTTCTCAAATCTCAACACATTTAAAAATTTAATCATCCCTGATGCTTGCTAAATTTACATTGTTGACTCAATAAACCACCACTTAAAAAAAATAAGGAAAAAAAATATAATGATAAAGGGTTCTGATGCTACTTCTATCATCTGTCTATCTATTACAAACCAAACCACCACCAGGAAAAAACTAGTTACAGAATCGTAGAGGTCTTACAACAATAGAATAAGGAATATTTTGACACAACAAAAGGCATCTGTGTGAAGGATTAGCCGCTCTGTTGGAGGGCTTTACCGTGTTCTCTGTGGGTTGTTGTGGTGATGATGATGGAGAGGAGTTCGATTTCCATTATCTTGCCTCAGGTGAAGGGGAGAACGAGGCTGTGTCCCGGGTCGATAGGCTGCGTGAGTTCTCGAGTGTACCCTCCCGTCCTTGGGCTTGGAATTAGCAGAATCAAGTTGTTCCAGCGTCTCCAGAACTTGTTTCATGGAGGGCCTCATCTTGGGTTCATTTCCAAGGCATGTTAGAGCAAGCTGAGCCATCTGTGCGGCTGCCTTGGAAGGATACTTGCCTTCCAAACGAGAGTCCATCACTTTCATCACCTTTCTCCTGTTTGACAGAAATGGCTTCACCCATTCCACCAAGACATGTTCAGAACTCGGACGATTGGGGTCAAGTGCCCTTAAACCTGTCAGCATTTCCACCAACACAACCCCAAAACCGTACACGTCGCTCTTCACATACAAGTGCCCTGTTTCATTTCATTGAACTCCATTATTAGTTTAAAAACTAACTTCTCACATAGCAAGGCAAAGGTCAGGCTAAATTACCAGTGGCAACATATTCAGGAGCAGCGTAGCCATTTGTGCCCATAACCCTTGTGGTGACATGAGATTGACTAGCCGATGGACCTATCTTTGCTAACCCAAAATCCGATAACTTGGCGTTATAGGACTGCCAAAAATAAAATAAAATTAAGACCATCTTTAACATCTTCTAATTCATAAATTCTCTATTAATTTATTAATAAACTTCATACCCCATCAAGCAATATATTAGAGGCCTTGAAATCTCTATAGATGACTTGTTTCTCCGAAGTGTGCAAGAAAGCGAGGCCTCGAGCTGCTCCAATTAAAATCTTGATCCTTATGTCCCATGGAAGCGGCTGAACAGCAGAACCCCCTGCAAACAATAATAATATGAATCAAATGATATGCACTTTTGCATATTACCAGTGAAATGCGAATTAGAAAACACTTACTCCCAAAGAGGTGGTTCTCCAAGCTGCCCTTTTGCAAGAATTCATAGACAAGCAGCAGCTCTCTGTCTTCCCAACAGTATCCCAACAGCTTCACCAGGTTAGGATGAGACAATCTTCCCAGGAAATTCACCTCAGACTACATTAAACCAATTAAAAAAAAAAAAACATAACATCAGCGGACATTGTATCCTGAAGAATGTAAAAACAAATCCTCATCCATCTAAGAATGGTGTGATCCCATTGAAAGAAGACAGTAGTGCAAGATTTCCGAAAGAATAATAGTTAATTTAATTTCCTGATCATATCATCTGACCCTTTACTAGCAATAGAAAATCACACTGATGGGCAAAGATAATTGGATGAACGATTAATCGAAAATGCAAACTTTAAATTAGAAAAAGGGAGCAGGGTACCTGCCACTCTTGAAATCCCTGCAAGCTCTCAGAGTGCAACTTCTTGACAGCAATAATGGAACCGCTGCCGCTCTTGGATGTGGCCTTCTCGTCCAGCCAACCCTTGTAGACCTTCCCAAATCCTCCTTCTCCCAGCACCGTATCGTTTCTGAAATTCCTGGTGGCAGCCTTCAGCTCAGCAAATGAGAATATCCTCAGACTGGGGGCCGCCAATATCTGCCCACTCGAGTACGGCTCATCGCTTCCGCTTGCAGCTGAGAATCGGCTGTCGCCGGAGAGATTGCTGCCACCGGAAGAAGTTGTGTTTCCGGTGGTCTGTGATGTCACATCTGCAGCAGAGGAATTAAAATTTTAGAGTACAGAAATCACAAAAGAAAGTGTATTGGATTATCCACTGAAAACCCAGATGAAGATATATATATATATATATATATATATATATATATATATATATGTATACCTGAACTATAATGGCCGTTTGTGTTAAAAGTAGTTTGGTTATCACGAGAAGCTGAACTGAAGCAACTCCCCATATGGTTCTTATGTCGATATCTTTTCAGACAGATCGCCTTCCTCCTTTAAGCCAAACGAATCAACAGCGCCGGAGAGAGAGAGAGAGAGATAACAAGTGTCGGAGTTTATTGATGAACGATGAAGAATGCATTGTTTTAGTCTACGGCACCTTAGGGAGACTTTATGAATAATAAAGTGTTGACCAGACTTCAAAAATAATTTTCTTTTGTTATTCAATGATTTCATTTCTCCGCGTTCTCATTATACAGTTATTTTGGCACGCAAAATTAATTAAGAGTAAGACCAAGTCATCATCGGATGGGGAAGACAGCGGTAATCGTGGTGTATTCGCACTAAAATAATGGAGGTCAAGTCAAGCAGCTGCGTTTGCAGAATATGTACTCCTTCCCCCTCGCCTCGTTCAATTCTCTATTTCTTCCTCTCGACCAAGAAAATACAATTCATTATTCAAGAAATGCAATTTCCAACGAATTTTGGAAAGTGAAAAATGGGTAGCAATTTCCAAAAGCAGAGCTGGAAATAATTATATGTACACACAAAAGAAGAAAGTCCAAAGTGGGTAATTCCGAAAAGATTATTTAATTTCGTTGTCCATACTAGACAACAATACTATGGAAATTATCTCTCTATTCTATTCTATTCTAAATCAAGTTTATCTCATGGACCCTATATATGCAATTATCTGTACAAAACAACCTCCTCCTCCGTCATCACTACTAGTACAGCCTGCTAATTTAATTGGAATTGGGCAGCGGAAATTTAAAAAAAGGAATCTATAATCTATAAATCAAAACTAAGTATTAATTAGTCTCAAAGCTGTAATGCTAAATCTGGGTGTAGTGAATGTTCCCTGGGCGATGTAGGTGACTGGAACTTGACATTTAGATCAGGCGGAACCGCCTCTTGTTTCTGCTGTGGAGACAATTGACCATCATCATGTTCAGGTATAGGTGGACGAGAACCACCCCAATTCCTCTCTTCTGTATTTAAACGATTTGCAGGCAATGGATGGACCAAATGAATGCCTGCTGGATTTTCAGGCCCGACATCCATGCCGCCGCCGCCGCTGCTCATCAAATTCTTATGGGATTTTTCTGCACTTTCAGAGATGGCTGACATATTTCCAATAACAGTTGAGTTTGAAGAAGAAACAAGAGGTGAATGAGTTGTAGGCATAGGTTCGGAAACCGGATTGCCAGGCAAAGATGAATATTCAGTCTCTCCAACCCATCCCAACCCATATTTAACTCCATGTGGTAATGACTTCTCAATCTTTTGAGAGGCAATTTTCCAAGCAACAGGCCCAAATTTTGCTGCAAAACGAGCTAGGCTCCTTGCATATCCAAACTCCGTATGGAGTCCAACCTGTTCAATATATAAAAACTAAAATCACCAACAAGTGCTTGCAGAATAGGAATATATCAACCGAAAGCACATGTCCTGGTTTCTGGTTTCATTTCCCTTTTTAAAAACAAATAATGTGTAAAGATCAACACTGCACACGCCACATACCGAAATTAGCTGCTTCCTCTCTACATGAAAGATGGCAAGTGGAGATGGCTCTTGTGCACCAGTACATGTTTGTGCTTGCTTGTATGAGTTGCGCCTGCTTCCATCAAACAGCACTTGCTTCTTCTCCCACTTCCCTTTCGACATAAGACCTGTACGACAAGAGGGTAACTCAAACCTGCTCCTCCTCCTAGCAAAAACTAACTCAAAAAATAAAATATAAAAAGAATAAAAACAACAATGCAGGGAGTAAACACCATATCAGACCTGTACAGTCATCATCAAATTTTTGTCCAGGCAACAAATTAGAGTAAGCTTCACCATTACGAGAACCAAGGACGCGCCTTCCTGAAAAATTGGTGAGGTCAAACTTGTTTGAAAGGGGCCTTCTCCTTGCATCACTTTTGGACCAAGGGTTATTTTCGCCCCCATTAGCATCTGAGGAGAACTCCGATCCTGTACGTTCCAAAGGTTTTTGGAGGTGTTTGGTTGGCGGCCTACCTCTTTTCAATATTTTGCGTTCTGATTTATTATCGTCACTGCCTTGCCTTAAATTTTCAAAGTTTTTCTTTGCCAGCTCTTGTATGGATCGTGCCTGGTTAGGAGATATATTTTAAATATCCAACAAGGATCTGAATAATGCAAAAATAGCAGCTGAGAGTACACCATACCTGTCGGTAATAGATAGTATCTGGAGCATTATACTGCATTGCGTTTGAACATATTAAGAAAACATCTTTCTGCAAAATGACAACCAATTTCAGTTAAACTTCAAATAGTCATTTGTTTTTTTCATGACATGTTGCACATTCAGTCTTATGTTGGTTGGTTACAAGGGGAAGGGCCCCATCAGCAAATGTTTTTTATCTTGAAATTGGCTTACCACATATATATCTCTTGATTAAGCTGGCCAGACAACTTCTATGGAAAACTTTCCTCTAGTAAGATTATAAGAGGTACTACACGACATTTTTTACAGTACGGGTGCAAATAAACCAAAATTGTAAATACAAGGACCCAATAAAGGAAAGGTGCAACGTGAAGAAATATCCATGAAATTCGACAACTGCAAGATAACATCAAAAGGGGAAAAAAAATACAAAATCCTCAAAAAATGAACAATTTTCCTTCTACAGTAGGTCAATGTAAGTAATTAAGAAGAGCATTAAGTGGCTCCCTCCTCCTCGGCTATTTTGAAATATGATAACACACACACACGATATCGGATAGAAAATCTGGAGGAGAAGAAGGAAGAAGAGCGAGGGACCTCAAATTGTTCCAAATCAGGGTAGGTTCCCGTTCCAAGTTTCATCCTGACAGTTGCAAAGTCCATTGGATGCTCTATGATTTCATGGTAGTCTGGAAGCTACAAAGATGGATAGTATTAATTGAGTATTACAAAAACAAACATGCATCTACTTAACTATGCAATAAATAAGTACCTCATTCGGGTCCACAGGCTCAGCAAACACTCCATAGGTGTCTTTCCTGATCGACGTAGACATCATCAATATCGTTCAGCAAACACACAATCATCACTGAAGAATTAACACCCCCCCCCCCAAAAAAAAAAAAACCTTTAAAGGGGCAGGAACATACTTTTGAAGCCTGTCAAGAATGAACAGCAACAACTTTTCATCGGGTAATGGTGTTGAGGGTCCCATTTCAAACCCAGTCCCTGCACAATCACAATCCAAAGCCTAGTAAGCATGGGGGACAGCTTTCCAACAGTGCATTTGGGAAAGATTACTTAACCCTCCAAAACAGAAAAAAACAGCTCTGTTAGAAGGTAATACCTTGAAGGGTGCTCGTAAAGTGGGCAGCAGAAGCTTGTTTTTCTGCCTGCAGTATTCATCCATCACATGAATACTTGTTAATAATATGCCAAAAAATTGCTAGTGTCGACTGAAGGATAAGAAGAACAGGAAGGTACTCCAAAAAAGGAATCAACTTTCAGGAGAATTATGATTTATATGGTGTCAATAAACTACTATATCTGAATGAGTAAATAGAGAGAGAGATGTTAGCAGCAACGGAAGAATAAAGAAGAGCACTGAAAAGGCTGCAACGAATAGAAAAAGGTGCTCAATTTCCAAAAAAAACGACTGGTGAACAGACAGTCAAAACTCTTGAACTAAGATTCTACAAAATCCACGGCACAGAGATGGTGCGGAATCCAAGGAAAAAAATGCAAATCACGTCAATTTAAAACGTAACTGCCCATTAGGGGAGAGAGAGAGTAGAATTGGACAGCCATTCACCAGATTTGGCGCTCAACCTTCATAAATCTACTAGAGGTTCTGAAATCAAGGAAGGTGACGAAATGCCTCACCTTTTCGGTGTCGGATCGAGCAGATCCATCGGAGATCGTGTCGAGCTTTATCTGATCGTGATTGGTGGCTACGGCATCCTCCTCGGGATTGGAATCAGAACCGTAGGAAGAGGAATTGGGAGAAGCAGAGTTCAAGGAGGAAGGAAATTTAAGGACGACCTTGAGCTTTTTATCTCGATGATTGCTGTACAGGTCCTCACCACCATCGTCGGTGCTGTTCCGGCTGGTGGATGGATGAATAAGATTAGTGGATCCGGTAAGAATAGGGTTTGGGTTGATTAGTGGTGGTTGTTTCTGTTGCTCTTTAAGACTTCGCTTTTGAAGATCCAGAAGAGACGGGCGTCCTTTTTTCTTCTTCATCTTCCTCTCCACTACCTTACCCATTCTGCCCCGCCCCTGTTTCTGCTTGCTTGTCCTCTCTCTCTCTCTCTCTCCCTCCCCCTCCCCCTCCCCTAAAAACTCCTCTCTCTCTCTCTCCATTTTTTTTTTAAAAATTAATTAATTAGTTAATTTGTAAAATTAAGGGAGGGCATTCTTGGCACGCCTCCTTTCCAATACTAACTGTTCGTTTGGTTTGACGAAATAGAATGAAGGTGAAACGAAATAGAAAGAATAATAAAATAAAATTATCAATAAAATCACTATTTCATTCACTTGTTTGGTTGGTATGAAATAAGAGAATGAATAAAATAGTGAAATATAATAAAATTCTATTATGTCCTTATAATAAAATTTTATTGTATTTTACTATTTCATTCATTCTCTCATTTTATTATATTTCACTATTCCATTCAATTTTCAATTTCTATTCTCTAATTTTTGTTTTCTAATTTCTGTTTTTGTTCTCAATTTTTAGTTTGTGTTCTCAATTTTTTGTTTCTATTTTCAATTTTCAGTTTTCTAATTCTCAATTTTCAGTTTCTATTTTCAATTTTTTGTTTCTGTTCTCTAATTTTTTGTTTCTGTTATTTAATTTCTATTTCTGTTATCTAATTTCTGGATTGAACTGAATCAACGATGAACTTTTTTGTAATTTTAATTTTGATTTCATTGGGTTGAATTTGATTTCATCCCATTTTCAAATAGAATCATATTCCCTTGATTTTCATTCCAATAGAATCACAAGAGTAATTGTAATTCTATTGGAAACCAAACAACGGAATAGGAATCGAGGGCGGAATGCAATTCCATTTCGCCCTCGATTCCATCCAACCAAACATGCCGTAAGAGTAATGTGCCATTCCTTGTGCCTCCTCTTTTTTGGGTTTTTTTTGAACAAAAATCCACTCAAACAGATGTATTATCATTCTAAGAGAGTTGTCATTTTTTTGTGTGTCATTTGTTAATATGGCCCACCAAAACTACTATCACACATTATTTAAATGGGTTCGGTAAAATTAAAATTAATTAATCAAATCTAACCCAAATAAAATTAATCCAATTCAATCCACATAAAATAAAATTAACCAATTAATCTAACTCAACTCAAATAAAATAAACTTAATAAACTAAACTCCACCAAACCTAATTAAATCCAAATAAGCAAAGTCTATTTTAACATAATTAAATCTAATCAAACAAATCATACCCAACCCTAACTAAACAACCTAACATTAACCTAATCATATTTAAACCCAAAATTGTTAATTAACCTACCCACCTACTAATCCAACATTTTAACTCTTCATTTTCATGTATCATATTTGGCATATGTAAGTATATGGGTCAAAATGATGCACATAATAGCACATCCATTAGAATAGACTTTGACTTTAAAAAAGTCAAAAAATAGAATGGCACAAGGATGACACATCCCTTGAAGTTGCACATGTGCCAAATATGGCACATATACCAAAATATTAGATTAGTGAGTGGATGGATTGATTAAGGTTAATTAGTTTATGGGAATTTCATTATTTAGTCCTTATAAGAGAGTGTATTGAGAAAATGATCCTCCAAATGCCTACATTAAGTTTTTAGTCCTTGTAATCTTCTTAGAGTTTAGTCCCTGGTCATTGCCCATTCTTTATGTTGTATTTACAATTTATACCATTCTGTTAAAAAATATGAGTGTTCACTTTTTCAAAAATCACCAATTTTTTTGGGTAATTTTTTATTGGTTTGTGAATGTTCATATTTTTTTAAAAATTAATCTACAAAAAATCATTTTTCCAACAACATGGACATTCACATTTTTTTTTGTTTTTTTTAATATTTAATACATATTGATACTAATTGTATTACTGTGAATCTTCATACTTTCACCAAAATACATCGAATATATATATTCACCAAAACACCAAAATGCAACAATATGAAACATTTACTAAAATACATTGATATGAATATCCAAACAAAAAAAAATAAAACAATGAATATCGATGAACACAAACCGATCAAACAAAAAAACAAAACAAAACTGAATCACATGAATATTCACAAACAATTAACATTCAACAAAAACACAAAACCTAACCACATGAATATTTACAAACAATGAACAACCGCAACACCAAAAAATGAACATTCAATAAAAACACAAAACCTAAGCACATGAATATTCACAAAAATAAAATCATGAATCAAACATTCACAAACACAAACCGATCAAACAAGATGTGGAATCGAGAGGGAGATTGGGGGAGGCGGCTGGTCTATGGGAATGAAAAGTAAGAAACTTTAGGGTTTCATCTATCTATCTATATAAGGGGTATAGTTGTCCATTTTATTTTATTTTTTTTATTTTGAAAATAATTTTTCTCTAACAATGTTTCCAAAAGGAATTAAAAAATAATATTTTTTAAAAACAGGTTAAATGAGGAGAGAGGGAGCTAAAAAAAGCCTAAACAATAAAAAATCCTTACGGCATGTTTGGTTGGACGGAATGGAATGGAAGAATGAATGGAATGAGAGAAAGAATGGAATGGAATTGTGAATTGAATCACTATTCCATCATCTTGTTTGGTTGGTATGAAATGAAAGAAAAAATGGAATAGTGAAATATAATAAAATTTCTATTTTGCCCTTATAAAATTATTATTCAATTCTCTTCTTAGTTGGTAATAATAAAATTTTATTATATTTCACTATTCTATTCATTTCCTCATTTTATTATATTTCACTATTCAACTCAATTTTAAGTTTTCGTTCTCTAATTTCTATTTTTGTTCTCAATTTTCAGTTTCTATTCTTTAATTTCTATTTTTGTTCTCAATTTTTAGTTTCTTTTTCAATTTTTCGTTCTCTAATTTTCTATTTTTTGTTCTCAATTTTCAGTTTATGTTCTCAATTTTTTGTTTTTGTTCTCAATTTTCGGTTTCCGTTCTCAATTTTCTATTATCTAATTTTATATTTTTGTTTTCAATTTTCAGTTTTCGTTCTCAATTTTTCGTTCTCTAATTTTATATTTTTGTTCTCAATTTTCAGTTTATATTCTCAATTTTCTGTTTCTGTTCTCAATTTTCTGTTATCTGATTTTCTATTTTTGTTCTCAATTTTTAGTTTATATTCTCAATTTCCTGTTATCTAATTTTCTGTTTTTGTTCTCAATTTTCTAATTTTGTTCTCAATTTTTTGTTTTCAATTTTCTATTTCTATTCCCAACTTTCTGTTCTCTAATTTCAATTTATGTTCTCTAATTTCTGTTTTTGTTCTCAATTTTCAAGGGCTTAATTACAAGGGTTATCATGTAATTTAAAATATTGATTTCATTGGATTGGAATCCCATTCCATCCCATTTCAAATAGAATCTCATTCCATCCAATTTCATTCCAATGAAATCACAAATGTGATTCCATTGGAGAACCAAGCAACGGAATAAGAATCGAGGGCAGAATGCGATTCTATTCCACCATCGATTCCATCCAACCAAACATGCCATTAGTTTATTTGGATTTAAGGTTATGTTAATGTTGTGTTTGTTTAATTAAGGTTGAGTATGATTTATGTTTAATTAAATTTAAATAAATTTTGTTTATTTGTGTTTAAATAGAATTTAGTTTATTAATTTTATTTTATTTACGTTGGATTAGATTAATTAATTAATTTTATTTTTAATTGGATTGAATTGAATTAATTTTATTTGGATTGAATTTGATTAACCTTTATTTTAATACAAAAATAAAAAACGAGATGCCATTTTACTTTCGGTCTGTCTTATTAACAAAAGGTACCAAAAAATAGCTACTCCAAGGATGACGTCACTAAATTGGGTGTTCCTGCTTTTGTTCTATTTAAGTCGGGTACCTAAATTGGGGCGTCAAGGCAAGAAAATGTGCATAGCTGTGTTCGTATGGCAAGCACACCCAGTTTACCCATTCCTCCTATTGCTCAACAGGGATGAATATCACGATCGGTGAGTTGATTGATTACATCTTCTTTCTGGTATTAGATTATAGTGGATGAAATCATTTAAATGAGCTTGGCAGGCCAACAAAGGGTTTGGAATGGTGGGAGGGCGATGCGATAGTGGGTGGCCGAGATGTGGTTGCCGGCGGTACCTGGTTGGCTTGCAGCCGACAAGGAAGGGTGTCTTTCCTCACTAATGTTCGCGAGCTTCAAAAACTCCCTCTCGCCAAAAGCAGAGGCCACCTCCCTCTTCGCTTTCTCCAGGTACCTCGATCTCTAATCTCACATTTGAAAGCAATTGATTGTCCAAGATCAAGCCTTTAGGTGGAAACAGTTGGACTGAATTTCTTTATCTGGGTCTCTGAAGGGCTTACCACTTATTCATGATCTTATAATTGTTTGCAGAGCAAGAAGACGCCGATGGAGTTTGCTGAAGAGATGAAGGGGGAGGCAGATGAATATAATGGGTTCAACCTCATAGTAGCTGATATGCGTTCCATGGGCATGGTTTATGTCACCAATCGACCATCCATCTCCATAGCAGAGGTTTCGCCTGGTATTCACGTCTTATCCAATGCAAGCCTCGACTCACCTTGGCCTAAAGTAAGCTAATTCTTCGACTACTACAGCATGCTTTATAAGTCCAGCTGTCGTTTTTGAGTGGTGGCATGGGCAGGCCCAACGTCTGGAACGAAATATGAAGGAGGTACTGGAAATGCTGGGTGAAGATGAAGTGGTATGTTTACATGGGATGGCCGAGAAACTAATGAGGGACACGACTAAAGACGAGGACAAGAGCCAGCTATCTCAGATATACCCTCCCGATTTTGAGTACCAATTAAGTTCCATCTTTGTGGAAGCTGAAACTGCCTTGGTAATTCTTCTTCTTCTTCTTCTTCTTTTCCTTCTGGGTTGTGTTTTTGATAGGGTGAATAAAAGACGTGGATGCGGTGTCTGTGTAATGTGTAGGGACGTTATGGGACAAGAAGCACGTCGGGAGTGTATGTGAAGGGGAGCAGTGGAGAGGTAAGCTTTTATCAAAACACACTGCTGCGTGAACAAGAGGAGGAATCATGGAAACAGCAAGCTCTCTCTTTCCACATTCAAGATTACTCCTCCAACTCGTCGGCGTAGTTCTACATCTCACGTATTCCGTGGTGAAGGCTAAAATGCTTCAAGTTTGTTAGGAAGTTAGTTAGTTCTCTAACTAACTATCTATTGAAATAATGCTATATATATAGCTCACTCTTTGTATTTGCTAATCAAGATTTCTGAATATATTTTCCCTCATATTCATATTCTCTCTATCTTTCTATCTTTGTATTGTTGGTTGTTGGCTTGATTGTCAACAAAATTGGGCTAACATTTTTCATGGTGTGAATAGATTTTTCACACATTTGTTTGGTATGAAAGGGAAGAAGAAAAATGGGTCAAAAATGGTAGATGGAGTTATTCAAAATTGGTTCCAACAATTGATTCCAACATTGTGGCTACCTCAATTGTTGAAGGTTCTAAGGATCTTATTCACACTAAGGATCTTATTCACACTAGATTATGAGCCTCAAGCATTCCCTATAAATTGAGACCATGAGCTTTGAAGAAAAATCATCTCACAATTGATGAAAACAATATCTCTCAATTGAAGAAGTACATGAAGAGAGAGAGTTCAATTCCTCAATAGCCACAATTGAGTGAATTTTTGCACAAGTGTCTTAAGTTGTTTTAAGACCTTGTTTTGTATTCTTTATTTGTATTTTATTGTCAAATAAAGAAGTTCCATAGTTGCTCCCGAGGAGTAGGCGAAATTGCTGAACCTCGTTAAAACTTGTGTTCTTGTTTGTGAGTGTGTGTGTTTTCATTTCATCTCCCATAATATTTGTTCTGTGTTGGGTCCACCCGACACGCTTCCGCACAACAAGTGGTATCAGAGCTCCGGTTGAGAGCTTGGGATTATGGCGGAGATCGAATCGAAAACGGAGGAGATTGAATCGCCATCAACCTCTTCCAGTTCACAAACAAAACTGTCAATATCAAATGGCAAATTTGATATTGAAAAATTTGATGGAACAAACAGTTTTGGTATGTGGCAATGTGAGATGATGGATATGCTGGTTCAACAGGGTTTGGAAATAACCTTGGAGGAAAAACCAGATTTTATGGAGAAAGCAGAGTGGTTGAAGATCAACAAAATGGCGTGCGGTTCTATTCGTCTCTGTCTTGCAAAGAACGTCAAATACTTTGTAATGAGAGAAACGATGGCGAAGAACTTATGGACAGTACTTGAAGAAAAGTACATGACAAAGAGTATTGAGAAGCGGTTGTATCTGAAGCGAAAGCTTTTCCGATTTCAATACCAAGAAGGTACATCTATGATGGATCATTTGAATGACTTCAACAAGTTGATTGCCGATCTATTGAACCTGGATGAAGAGATCAAGGATGAGGACAAAGCCCTTGTGTTGTTGAATTCCTTACCGGATTCATACGAACACTTGGCAACCACTTTGATCTACGGAAAAGACTCGGTGAAATTCAAGGATGTATCAGACGCGTTGATGAATAACGAAGTTCGTAGACGTGACAAGGTGTCTCAAACTGATACATCTACTGCTTTGATGATGAGGGGCAGATCGGAGACCAAAAAGCACAACAAAGGTAGAAACAACTCTCATTCCAAGTCGAGAGGAGTTTCATCAAATGGCAGGAAGATTCCGGCAAAGGATGAATGTGCTTTTTGCCGTGAAAAGGGTCATTGGAAGAAGGATTGCCCCAAGCTGAAAAACAGGGGTAATACAAATGCAAACGTGGCCCAAATTGAAGATGATGATTCAAATTTTGCTCTGGCTACTACAGTTGGAGTTGGCTCAGACGAGTGGATTCTTGACTCCGCGTGCTCCTATCATATGTGTCCTGATACGGATTGTTTCACCAGTTTGGATCTCGGTAGTGGTGGATCAGTTCTTATGGGAAATGATCATACGTGTGAAAGGAAAGGGGTTGGCGTGATCCGATTGAAGCTGCACGACGGAACCACGAGGGATCTGACCAATGTCTGGTATGTACCAGATTTGAAGAGGAATCTAATTTCTTTGGGTGCTTTGGAATCAAATGGTTTCAAAGTCATCATGGAAGCTGGATCGTTGAAAGTCACACGAGGTGCTATGGTTGTCTTGAAAGGCCTAAGGAGAAATAATTTGTATTTCTTACAAGGAAAGACTGTTATCGGTGGAGCTGCCACCGTAGAAACTGCTATTGATACAACCAAGCTTTGGCACATGAGGCTTGGGCATGCTGGAGAGAAGGCCATGCAAGGCCTAGTAAAGCAGGGTCTTTTGAAGGGTGCCAAGACTTGTAAGATGGACTTCTGTGAGCACTGTGTGCTGGGCAAGCAAACCAGAGTTAAATTTGGCACGGCCATCCACAAAACAAAAGGGATCCTAGACTATGTGCATACTGATGTTTGGGGTCCAACGAAGACTGCATCTTTGAGTGGAAGGCACTGGTTTGTTACATTTGTAGATGACTTCTCAAGAAAACTCTGGGTGTATACTATGAAACACAAGTATCAAGTCCTAGAGATCTTCTTGGCTTGGAAGAAGAGGGTGGAGAATCAAACCGGAAGGAAGATCAAGGTGTTGAGATCAGACAACGGCGGTGAATACACGTCCGATCCATTTTATTCCTTGTGCAAACAAGAAGGAATAGTGAGGCATTTTTCTGTGAAAAAGACTCCACAACAGAATGGTGTAGCGGAACGTATGAATCGGACTTTACTTGAAAAAGTAAGGTGCATGCTATCCAATTCCGGTTTGACGAAGAGTTTTTGGGCAGAAGCGATTACTTATGCATGTCATCTAATTAACCGTCTGCCTTCTACTGCAATTGATAGAAAAACTCCTATTGAAGTGTGGTCAGGATCACCTGCATCAGATTATGATTCTTTGCGTATCTTCGGTTGCTCGGCGTTCTTTCACGTGACCGAAGATAGCAAACTTGATCCAAGGGCAAAGGAGGCCATATTTCTGGGCTTCAGCAGTGGAGTGAAAGGGTTCAGATTATGGTGCCTTGCATTGAAGAAAATGATCTTGAGCAGGGATGTTACTTTCGATGAAAGTAAATTTATGAAGAAGAAAGTGTCGAATGAAGAGAATAAAAAAGGCAGTCTAGTGCAGCAAGTGGAGATTCAAAGTCCAGTAAATTCTCCTTCAGAAGACACTTCTTCAGATGATGAAAATGACGGGGATACGGAAGATAGAATTGAGGTGGAGCCTTCTCCTCAAAGGCCTCCACAAATTGAAGAATCGATAGCAGCTAGCAAACCAAAAAGAACAATTCGAAAACCAGCCAAGTTTGCGGATATGGTTGCTTATGCCCTACCAATTGTCAGTGAAGATATTCTAACCACATATAAAGAAGCTGTGCAAAGTTCTGAAAGTGTGGAATGGAATAAGGCCATGAATGAAGAATTGGATTCTCTCCATAAGAATATGACTTGGGAACTCGTAGAGTTACCAAAAAGAAAAAAAGCAATTGGGTGTAAATGGGTATATGCAAAGAAGGAGGACTCTCATGGGAAAAACAGTGTGAGATTCAAGGCAAGACTGGTTGCAAAGGGGTATGCTCAAAAGGAAGGGATTGACTACAATGAAGTCTTTTCACCAGTTGTAAAGCATTCCTCCATTCGAATTTTACTTGCCATGGTCGCACAATTTGGCTTGGAGTTGGCGCAGCTTGATGTGAAAACTGCTTTTCTACATGGAGATTTGGATGAGGAAATTTATATGGCGCAACCTGATGGTTTCAAAGCTGCTGGCAAAGAACAAATGGTGTGCAAGTTGCAGAGGTCCCTGTATGGTTTGAAGCAATCTCCACGACAGTGGTATTTGAGATTTGACAAATTTATGAAGGTACATAATTTTACGCGAAGTCAATATGATCATTGTATGTACTTCCGTAAATTGAAAAATGGTACCTTCATTTATTTGCTCTTATATGTTGATGATATGTTAATCGCATCTAAGAGTTTGGTGGAGATTGAGAAGTTGAAAGCCCAACTTCGGAAGGAATTCGAAATGAAGGATCTTGGCGAAGCCAAGAAAATTTTGGGCATGGAAATTACTCGTGACAGAACGGCTGGGACTGTGTGGCTGACACAGAAACAGTATTTGAAAAATGTACTAAATCGATTTGGTATAGATGAAAATACCAAACCGGTTAATACACCTTTGGCTCCTCACTTTAAATTAAGTGCGGAACTGTCACCGAGTACAAATGAAGAAAGAATGTATATGGCTCAAGTACCGTATGCAAGTTTGATTGGAAGCCTTATGTACGCAATGGTATGCACAAGACCTGATATTTCTCAAGCTGTTAGTATGGTTAGCAGATACATGCATGATCCAGGAAAGAAGCATTGGGAAGCTGCAAAATGGATTTTGAAGTATATCAAAGGTACTGAGGATGTGGGTTTGAAATTTGCGAGAAATCAAATGGAAGTCGAAAGATTTCTCATTGGATATGTGGATTCAGACTACGCTGGTGATTTGGATAAGCGACGGTCTACTACCGGGTATTTATTTACCATGGCTAATGGTCCAGTCAGTTGGAGGTCTACTTTGCAGTCCACTGTAGCATTGTCTACCACGGAGGCTGAATACATGGCTGCTGGAGAAGCCATGAAGGAAGTCATTTGGTTACATGGACTGATTTCAGACTTGGGTCTTCATCAGAAACAGGTGGAAATATATTGCGACAGTCAAAGCGCAATACATCTAGCGAAGAACCAAGTTCATCATGCTCGGACCAAACATATTGATGTTCGATTCCACTTTGTTCGAGAAATTGTTGATGCAGGTGTTATTCTTCTTACGAAGATTGGGACAGTCGATAACCCTGCAGATATGTTGACAAAAGTCGTTGGAAGCGCCAAGTTTCTTCACTGCCTAAACTTGGCCAATATTGTTCATACATAAGTATGATTTTTGGAGGAGCAACTATTGGTTCTATTGGAGGTGTAGTATGAGAATTCATATTAACGTTGTGGTGATGGTGGCATTTGAAAATCTCGCCAAGGTGGAGATTGTTGGTTGTTGGCTTGATTGTTAACAAAATTGGGCTAACATTTTTCATGGTGTGAATAGATTTTTCACACATTTGTTTGGTATGAAAGGGAAGAAGAAAAATGGGTCAAAAATGGTAGATGGAGTTATTCAAAATTGGTTCCAACAATTGATTCCAACATTGTGGCTACCTCAATTGTTGAAGGTTCTAAGGATCTTATTCACACTAAGGATCTTATTCACACTAGATTATGAGCCTCAAGCATTCCCTATAAATTGAGACCATGAGCTTTGAAGAAAAATCATCTCACAATTGATGAAAACAATATCTCTCAATTGAAGAAGTACATGAAGAGAGAGAGTTCAATTCCTCAATAGCCACAATTGAGTGAATTTTTGCACAAGTGTCTTAAGTTGTTTTAAGACCTTGTTTTGTATTCTTTATTTGTATTTTATTGTCAAATAAAGAAGTTCCATAGTTGCTCCCGAGGAGTAGGCGAAATTGCTGAACCTCGTTAAAACTTGTGTTCTTGTTTGTGAGTGTGTGTGTTTTCATTTCATCTCCCATAATATTTGTTCTGTGTTGGGTCCACCCGACACGCTTCCGCACAACATGTATTTTTGAGAATGGCTAGGAAGTATCAGATTTTCCGCCATTAATGGCTAATGTAGCTTTGACAACCGGAGCTAGAGGTCCTGTGAATGCTTCCGATGGCGCTCAGCTTGTTTCGAGTAGTGGTGAGACTTCACATGGTGATAATGGATCGTTTTCTCGTTTTGTTCCTGTGTCTTTTAATCATTCCGTTTCTGTCAAGCTTGGGGATAGCAATTTTTTGTTATGGAAGCAACAAGTTGTGGCTGCAATCAATGGAAATATGCTTCAACCATATCTGGAGCTTAATTCAGCCCCACCGAAATATCTTCTTGCTGGTGATGAAAAATTACAGAAAGTTAATCCTGAGTTCTTGCATTGGATGAGGCAAGATCAACTTCTTCTTTCTTGGCTATTGTCTTCGATGACCGAGAGTGTTCTCACTCGCATGGTTGGATGTGTCACCTCTGCACAGGTTTGGGAGAGTTTAGATCAATATTTCTCTTCTCACATTCGTGCAAAGGTAACTTAGTACAAAACTCTTCTTCAGAATACTAAGAAAGGATCCATGTCTCTGACTGAATATTTGTTGAAAATAAAAAATGTTGTTGATCTTTTAGGTTTGGTTGGTCATTATGTGACTACTAAAGATCATATTGATGCTATATTTGATGGATTATCTAGTGAGTATGAGACTTCTATAATTTCTGTTTCCTCTCGAACAGAATATTATAGTGTTCTCGAAATTGAGTCTTTGCTTTTGGCTCTTGAAGCCAGAATTGAGAAACATGTTATCACGCTAGATAATACTAGTCTTGCTAATCTAGCTACTAGTCATAGATCTAGTTCCGGTTCTAGTTCTCGAGGAGGTTCTTCAGGGGCTTCTAATCAGTTTTCTGGTGGTTCGTCTAGAGCTGGTTTTGGTGGCAATTTTAGCTATCCAAATTCTACTTTTGATGATGGATATCATCCTCCATATTGAGGTGGATCTGGTTATGGTTCTCATCGTGCTAATCGTGGTCACTTTCGAAATAGAGGTGGTGGTGGCAGGGTTTTAAATATCGGCCGTTACGTACCGTAACGGCCGATTCGTACCGGAAAATGGGTAGGCCGATACCGATACACGGCCGATTCCGGCATCTAGGGTTGAATCGCACCGTATCGGGCCGATACGGGCAGTTAACGGCCGTTACGGAGACCATAACGGCCGTTACAGTCTGTAAAGAACAACCGACCGACTCCCTGATTTTGCGCACACTTTCAAAGATTCTTCATGTAATTGAGGAAGGAAGAGAAAAAAGTAGTAGAAAATAACCAAACACTTACCGAACGTTGAGGATTTCGTCGAACGTTGAGGATTTCGTTGCGGTTTGTCTAACAGAAACAGCTCAACGCCGCCGAACGTAGCTCTCGCGTCGCCGGCGACGTCTCCTCTCCTTCGCGTTGCAGCTCGTCCTCGTCGCCGTCTCGCCTCCGCTCCGTTTGTCTCTCTTTCTCTCTCCATTCGGGTGTTAGGGATTTCACGATTTGCAATGGGCGTGTTTGCAATGGGCGTGTTTGATTTGGGGGCTGAACTCAATTGGTATTTAAGACATTAAAATTATTTATAAATTATAATTTAGAAATAATTAAGGGGTTTAAAAATATTTTTTGTTTACAATTTAGTCCTAAAATTGTTAATTAACTTGTTTACAATTACAATTTAGTCCTAAAATTGTTAATTAGCTTTTTCACAATTACAATTTAGTCCTAAAATTGTTAATTAACTTGTTTACAATTACAATTTAGTCCTAAAATTGTTAATTAGCTTTTTTACAATTACAATTTAGTCCTAAAATTTTTTAACTTATATTTTTGTAGCAATTTTTTTTTTTTTTTGTCATTATTATTTATCACTATATATATATATATATATAATGGTTAATGTAGTGTTAATTAGCTTTAATTATAATTTTAGTAAATAGTATGAATTAAATTTGTGTATGTAAATTGCAGAAAATTAAAATTTAACAATGTCGGGTGAAGAAAGATCACATCCTCCTAGTGATGATATTGGATGAAAATTTGGGATTCCTATTAGTGGTTCTAGACACAAATTAAAATGTAAATTTTGTGGTAGAGAGATAAATGGTGGAATAACTAGATTGAAGCAACACTTGGCGGCCAAAAAGGGTCAAGTAGCTCCATGCCAAAGTGTTAGTGCCGATGTTAGAACGCTTATGATGAAACATCTTGAAGGTAACTTGGAGAAAAAAATGGATAAAAGAAAACAAAGAGAAGAAGTGATTGAACAAATTCGAGCTTCTCAACGTAATCAATATAATCCTTACGATTTGAGTGATGATGATAACTCGGATGATCCGGATATGGCTTATGCACGAAAAGAAAGTATGAGGTTGCATAGAGAAGAAGAAGATAGGGAGAGATATAGGAGGGATGCAGGCAACCGATATGAGACCGGGAGTAATAGCGGGGTTGGTGAAAGCACTAGACGGGGAAGCACTACTACTCGCATTGCTAATATGTTTCGACGATCTTCTACTGTCCGTGAATCGAGTTCGAAAAAAAGTTGGATTGATTCGTCTTTACCTGAAGCACGGTTGGCCGAGATTGATGTTGATCTACACCGTAGCAAAGCCTCCAAACAACAAAAGATCTCAACAAGGGTAATAAAAGGGTTGAGGAAAAAATTAGGGGGCGCAGTTAGTCAATTTGTGTTATACACACGTTTGCCAACAAACGTTATTAATTCTCCATGGCTTGAGCCAATGTTAGATATTGCAAGGGAGGTTGGAAAAGGAGTGAAAGTCCTTACTCCTTACGAGGTGACTGAAGTTTTCTTACCTAGAGAATATGAAGAATTGAGAAAGTGGATCGAATCTCATAAACCAAGTTGGGAGGAGAGGGGCATTACGATCATGTGTGATGGATGGAGCGGACCTACCCGGAAGCACATTATCAATTTTTTGATTTATAGCAATCGAAGGACTGTTTTTCATAAATCAGTGGATGCCACCGATGTTGTTAGCAGAACTGCCGATTATTACTTCGGGCTTATGGACAAGGTGGTAGATGAAATTGGTGAAAAATATATTGTCCAAATCGTCACTGATAATGAGCCTGCAATAAAAGCGGCGGGGAAAAAACTTATGTTAAAAAGACCAAATTTATATTGGACAGGTTGTGCTGCACATTGCCTTGATTTGATATTGAAAGATATTAGAGAGAAAACAAATGTGCTAACAGTCTTGGATGATGCAAGAAGAATATCACGCTTCATTTATAACTCTAGTTGGGTTATTGATTTTATGAAGAGATTTACTGAAGGAAAAGAGTTATTACGCCCCGGAATCACACGTTTTGCCACTAATTTCATTATGCTGGAAAGCATTGTAAGGTATAAGAATGCCTTACAAAATATGTTTAATTGTGATGAGTGGAAAAGCAAAAGATGGGCGAAGGAGGACTGTGGAAAAAAAGTTAGAAAAATTGTGAACGACAATGGTTTTTGGATAAAAGCTTCAGAAATTTTAAAAGTTCAAGAACCATTGGTGAGGGTGCTTAGGCTTGTTGATGGAGATGAGAAGCCTACAATGGGATTTGTCTATGAAGCTATGGACAAAGCGAAGATGGCCATTGAAAAAAATTGTCGTTACTACAAAAAATATTGGAAAATAATCGACAAAAGATGGCAATTCCAATTACACCATGATTTGCATGCGACTGGTAAGTAATTGACTAATTGTAAATTCAATTTTAAAAACTCTTGTTACTTATTAGAATTAAACTTCATTTAACAAAATGTGCTTTTTGTTTTGAATTCATGTAGGTTATTTTTTAAATCCTCAATTTCAATATGGTGGTAAACTTTCTGACCATAGAGAGGTAATGGAAGGAGTTCAAAAAGTGATTCAAAGATTGGAGCCGAATATTGATAAACAAATTCAAGCTATTAATCAAGTTAGTTCTTTTTTTTTTTTTTTTAAGTAACAACTAGCGACTAACAAGTTACTAAGTTTTATATGTTTTATTTGTGGGTTTTTGATTTGTTACGTTCTAAATATAGATTATGATGTTTCGTGATAAAAAACATTCTTTCGGGACAGTATTGGCTCAAAAAGCAGTAACACGCACAAATACAGGTAATACAATGAACAATTAACTATTAATATAAGAATCTCAATCTTCGTATCGTTTTAATTCATATTGTTTCTACAGCTGAATGGTGGATCCACTTTGGTGCATCTGCCCCTGAACTTCAAGAGATTGCAGTTAAAGTGTTGAGCCAAACAACATCGTCTTCTAATTGCGAGCGTAATTGGAGCACATTCAACTTGATACATACAAAGACGAGAAATCGTCTAAAGTATCAAAAACTGAATAAACTTGTTTACGTGGCTTATAATATGAGGTTGAAAATTAGACATGCTACGAGATTAAGCCAAAGTGAAATTGAAGACAGCTTCAACCCTATAAACTTGGATTATATCTTTGAAGAAGATGATCCACTATCTCCATGGCTTCAAGAGAGAGAAGAACCATTGTTAGATGATCAGGACAACTCCAGATGGTTAGACGTAAGCGATGATGAGGTCGCTACTTCCAGTAGCCAAGCACCTCGACGTTGGCAAAGTGATAGTCCATCTAGAGATGGAAGTGATACTGATAGTGGTCGTGGTTTGAGCCCACCTAGTGGAGAGTCTAGTGGTGATGATGGTGGAGGTGGAGGAGACACTAGACAATCGCCGTATCATGGAGAGTTAGGAATGGCTGGATTTGCAGACAATGTCGAACGTGGGGATATTAGTGAGCCACGAAGGCATTCTGTTTCTAGTGCAATTGGATCATCAAGAAGAAGACCAAACCCACAATCCTCAAATTCCGAAGAATATGTTGACATGGAAAACCGCTTTGGTATGCTTGGAGTTGGAGGATACGGATATGGATATCAAGGGGATAATTATCATCAGTGGCGTCAACCACAACCATATCCTTACCCTTATTATCCCTCTTCGGAATATGTTTTGGCGCCACATTATGTGGGTATGGGTCCTTTAGGATGCCCACAACCTCCTACTACCGGATACTCATATCCACCACCACCTTCTTACCAATACGGTGTCCCTCCTCTACATTAAGAGAGTTCGAGTTCTACTTTTGGTCACTGCGAAGAAAGAGCAGAATCTAGTGGTACCGGTGGTAGTGGCCCTAGCAACACCATTTATGATCATTGCACCTTTAACCACTTTGGTGGTTATGGTGCTGCACAACAAAATTAGAGTGGTGATCATGCCGATGTCGACTATGAAGAGCCTGCGCGCAATTCGTTTTGGTATTGATAATTTTATACGAGTGTATTATTTTTGTAATATGATGTACAAGTACAATTTACTCTTTTATTATATTTGTGTAATATATTTTTATTAAGTATTGTGTGCATCATCTTATTCTTTTAAGATTGTTAAGTACGATGATTTTTCGTATTTTTTATGTCTTTATTGTGTTGTATATAACCTTAAAATGTCATAAGATCTATTATAATGTGTTTATTAAAGGTTAAATGAGTGAAACAATTATTCTTATTGAGTTTTTGGGGATGTTCTAGTGATTTTAAAAAATTCACGACCGTTACGGCCGATTCCCGTTACGGACAGGCCGATACTCCCGATACCGTTAGACCGCGACCGTTACCGTTACATAACCTGATACCACGATTTAAAACCTTGGGTGGTGGCCATTCTAACAGGGGTGGTGGTCGTTTCAGTTGGACATCACATGGCAAACTAATCTGCCAATTGTGTGGAAGACCTAGTTATATTGTTCGCAATTGTTTCTATAGATTTGATAAGTCTTTTCAAGGCATTCCATCTCAGCAACCTTCTGGTGCTTCCATGCAAGCTATGATTGCTAATTGTGGTGGTGCTTCAGCTTGGGATTCTAATTGGTATCCAGATTTTGGTGCCACAAATCATATTACACCAGATTCTACTAACCTCATGACTTGTACGAACTTCAATGGTGATGATAAGGTCTTTGTTGGCAATAGGACATGTTTGTCTATTAAGCATATAGGTCATTCTTCATTTGCAACTCAATTTTTAGACAAAGTTTTATCTCTTACAAACTTGCTGCATGTGCCTAATATTACTAAGAATTTACTCAGTGTTTCTCAGTTTGCTCAAGATAATACTGTTTATTTTGAGTTTCATCATACCTTATGCTTTGTTAAGGACCTGAAGACACATCAGATTTTGCTAAGGGGAAGTCTTTTGAATGGCCTCTACGCTTTTGATCAATCCCAACTGGATTTTCTACCTAATGCAGCTGCAAATACAGCAAGTCCAGCTGCTGCTGCTCTTCCTCCCATTTCTTCTGCTCATGTTTCCACCATTCACATAACAGGTTTATCTTTTTTCTTGGATTGGCATAACAGGTTGGGCCACTGTTCTGATAGAGTTGTGCATGCTGTTTTATCTTCTTGTGATCAGTTCAAAGTGAATAAAAAGCCTGTTTCAGATAATTCTTCTGTTTGTAAAGCGTGTTGTTTGAGTAAGATACATAAGCTTCCTTTTCATCATGAACTACTGTGTATACTCAGCCTTTGCAACTTGTCTATTCTAATTTGTGGGGTCTATCTCCGGAATTATCTTCTAATGGCTATAAGTACTATGTGCATTTTGTGGATGCTTACTCAAAATTTACTTGGTTGTATTTACTTCGCTCCAAATCCGAAGCTTATCAAGCCTTTCTTATGTTCAAAGCTCAATGTTAAACTCAAAGGTTTTAAAAGTGATTGGGGAGGGAAGTATAGAGTTTTTACTGAATATTTAACTACAAATGTCACGACTCGTCCCAGACACCCATCATCCCGGGGCCGGCGTGACGACAACACGACATCACCTGAATGCCAAACCAACATACAGAACGACAATATACATACCAACTATAAAGCACCAAAATATAAATATCCATATAATATCAATTTATCTACTATGGGGACATATCCATCTTCAAATATAGGAACAACCAAAATAAAAACCATGAACCTCTCACAGATTCACCCCAAACAGCTCATCTCAAAACCTACACCCGACTCCATCTTAGGACTCTATCTAGTGCCAGTAGGGGACCGACTCCTATTTGTTCTACCTGCGAGTGTACTGCCTTCTTAGTAAAAACTATTTTCTACATAATAATAATACTTTCTAAATAATATAACATTTAAATGGATCAAGGGTAAATATATAAATACCACACAACTGGTAAAATCTCCAGTATATAAGCAGTGAAAATAAAGCGATATAAATAAGTTCCATTCAAACTCATCCAGTATAAAATAAGACCAATCACCATATATATAATGAATCACCAAATATAAGTAAGACACCACATCTCAAACACCACATCACCACACCACTCACCGGCTAGCCATAGTGATCGTTTAACATCACGATCAGGAGTTGCAACGGTACCGTAACCATCCGTAGGATATGCTTTCCTAGCGGACCTAACTGCGCAGATCACCGCTTACCGGACGTTTCCGGAGGCCATAATATAAATCACCATATAATATGAATCACCACCTGCCGGACCACCCTCCGGACATGACATAAACTATGGCATAGTCAACTCAATAATATTATCATCAAATCACAATCAATATCCATCTGTCGGACCACCCTCCGGACAGACCATAATATAAATTATCACCTTATCAATATCGTCAAAATCACCAACGTCCATCTCTTTTTCGCAAAACCAACTTTTAAATCCGAAAATCATATTTTTCACTTTTGATTGAAAACCGTCTAATTTTAACAGAACCATTTTTCCCTTTTATATATTTTTTTTTTTATGAAAATCAAATATTTTCTATCATCTTTTAAAATCACCAAATTTTAACGAAAATCCATTTCCGCCAACTCACCCAAAATCCAACGAAAATTATGTTAAATCTTTTTTTTTTCCAGAAACCAACACAATTCTCTAAAAATTCGTTTTACCAACTCACTCCAAAAACCTGCTTGATCCATATTATTTTGAAATCATCTAATTTAAATACAATTATTTTTCATTATATATATAAAAATAGTTTAGCAAGAAGACAGTACACTCACTTGATATTCTGCTCTCAAAAGCCCACCGACTATCCGCTACTTAACTTCCGATAATTGTGAACCTATTCGTGACAGAACCTAAATTAATATTTTATGTAGAAATAATCTAACCATGTTATGAAATCCTCATTTCCGTAATTTCTTATTCCCCGCGTTTTCTTTTGGAATATTTTCATTTAATTAACATCGCTCCGTTACGATTTACTATATACACTTTGTTCATATAAACGGTCTCATTATTTATTTTTCATCATTTCGACAATTTCGACGTTAGTAATTAAATTAACAAATCATGAAATTTTAACGAGAAACGTTACCTGCTCCGAATCGGTTGTTGATCTCCTCACGAATTCTTTAATTTTTGCTTGCTGCTGCCCACTGCCTAAGCGAAACGGCCATCGCCTAGGCGAACTCGCGCAATTTTAATTCCTGATGTTCCACCGCCTAGGCGAAACCGTCACTGCCTAGGCGGACGATCGTCTTCCTCTTTGTTCTGTTTTGGATTTTTCAGCCGCCACTCTCTCTCTCTTTCACCTTACCAACTCAACTCCGGCAACCATACCACCAACGGCCCATACACACCCACAACACACACAAACCTCACCATCACAGCACACACAACACCCACAAAGACCTCACAAATACCCCCATGCACCGTCGGACGAACAACACCGCCGACGACACCCTCTCTCTTTACTCTGACGGCTCACCTCCGACCTAAACAACACACACCCATATAGCAGTTGGACACCTACAAAATACCTAGAGCACACAAACAAACACAAACCCACACAATCGCCGACCACCGGACACTCACCAACGAACCCACCTTCACTTCTTTCTCTTCTCTGTTTTTCGACGACATACACACACACATAGCGTACCCACATACACACATATTGCTCACACACATACATACACAACAATACACACACGACGATGGATGGAAATAGAACACATACACACCTACTTACCAGAGACAAAGCATCAACACTGCAAGCCCACCGTCGACGACTCTCCTCTCTCTTCTTTCTCTCTCTTCTTTCTCTTTGGTTCTTCCCGATTTTCTTTGTATGTATGTATATATATGTGTGTGTGTGCACGCGTATGCTCAACGGCCAGACGGTGCTCATGCCTCCTTTTACCACTTCACCTACTCCAAAATTCCTCTCTACATAAAATTGAGATATTTTTTTTTATAATATTACACACACCTCCCCTCATTTTATGTTGGGGCAGCAATTAAACCCAAATCTATGTTTTAATGTTTATAAAAAATTTAATTCAACCCCCTAAAATTTTAATTCATAAAATAAATATCGAAATCTTCCCCGGTATTTTTTTGAAATATTTAAAACGCGACTTGAATTTTATGTAGGTCAAAAGTCGGGATCTTACAACAAATGGGATTGTTCATCGGCTTTCTTGCCCTTCAGCTCATCAACAGAATGGTTCTGCTGAAAGAAAGCATAGGCATATTGTTGAAATAGGTTTTGCTTTGCTTAGTCATGCTTATATGCCTCTTAAGTTTTGGGATGAGTCCTTTCGTGCCTTAGTTTACATTATCAACAGACTTCCCACACCAGTTTTGAATCAGAAATCTCCACTTGAGGTTCTATTCAACACCAAACCAGATTATAAGACTTTAAAAGTCTTTGGTTGCGCATGTTATCCAAACATTAGACCGTTCAATAGACACAAACTTGAATTCAAGTCTGTTCCTTGCACATTTCTTGGTTATAGCTTGAATCATAAAGGCTATAAATGTCTCTCTCCTTCAGATAGAATCTACATTTCTCGAGATGTTATCTTTGATGAGCATTTATTTCCTTTTGCCTCCTCTTTTGTTTCACCAAAATCACCTCATCATTCTAATGATTTTCATCTCACTTCTTCTCAGATTCTTGTTCTCCACTCTATGGATCTTAGTCCATCTTCCTCTTTGCAACCACATTCATCTTCTCAGTCACCTCCATTATCTCAGTTAGCTGCTCAATCTAATTCTAATCCAGATATTTCAGCTTCTGTTTTTCCTAAGACCAATTCTAGTCTTGATTTTGAGTCTATACCACTTATAGTTTAGCCTCCTGAACAATCAACTCATCCTATGACTACTAGAGCAAAGTCTGGAATCTTTAAGCCAAAGGTCTATGTTGCTTCTAAGGAACCCGCTACAGTTACTGAAGCTCTTACTCAAGAACCGTGGAAACAAGCTATGTAGGATGAATTACTTGCCTTAGAAAGAAATCACACTTGGAGTCTTACTACTTTACTAGAGGGAAGAAAGGCAATAGGATGTAAGTAGGTTTTTAAGCTAAAAGAAAATCCTGATGGGACAGTGAATAAGCACAAGGCAAGATTGGTTGCTAAGGGATTTAATCAACAAGCTGGCTTTGATTTTTCAGAGACTTTCAGCCCTGTTGTCAAGCCAGTAACAGTGAGGTTAGTGTTATCTATTGCTCTTAGTAGAGGGTGGAAAATCAAACCGGTTGATGTGAATAATGCATTCCTTAATGGAGTGTTGCAAGAAGAGGTTTTTATGAAACAACCCCCTGGTTTTGAGCATCCTGAGTCTAAACATCTTGTGTGCAAGCTACATAAAGCATTGTATGGCTTGAAACAGGCACCTTGAGCTTGGTTTGAAAAATTGCATACTACTTTGCTGAGGTTTAGCTTTGTTTATGCAAAATCAGATCAATCTTTCTTCATTCAGTCTAACAAAGATCATACAACCGTTGTTTTAGTCTATGTTGATGATATTTTGGTCACAGGAAGTAACTTTGGTTTTATATCTACTTTAATTCAAGATCTGACCAACACTTTTGCACTCAAAGACCTTGGGGAGCTCAATTTTTTTTTTTGGGAATTCAGGTTCAATATACTGCAGCTGGTGGTTTCCACCTCTCTCAGACTAAGTATGCCACGGATTTTTTATGCAAGACTAAGATGCAGTTTGCTAAACCTACTTCTTTACCTATGACTAGTGGATTGAGATTATTTGCCTATGGTAGTGATCCAGTGGATGATGTGTAGCTCTATAGATCAGTTGTTGGTGCTCTCCAATATTTGACAGTTACACGGCTTGATATTGCATATAGTGTGAACCGAGTTTGTCAATTCATGCAAAATCTCTTACAATCTCATTGGCTTGCAGTTAAGAGGATTTACATTAGTGGCACTCTTGAGTTTGGTTTGCATTTGCAAAAACCAACTTCTTTAGACATTGAGGCTTTTTGTGATGCTGATTGGGCCTCAGATCCAAATGATCGACGTTCTACTTTAGGCTATAACGTTTTCTTTGGTGGGAATTTGGTAGCTTGGCAATCCAAAAAGCAGCAAACAATTTCTAGATCTAGTACTGAAGCTGAGTATAGAAGTTTAGCTTGTGTGACTGCTGAAATTACTTGGATTCAGTCCCTTCTCTCTGACTTAAAGGTTGTTTTATCTCATGCTCCAGTTGTTAAGCACTATTATGTTGGCTGCTAATCCAATACTTCATGCTCGCACTAAACACATTGAATTTGACTTATACTTTGTCAGAGAGAAAGTTCTTCAATAGCAGCTTGCAGTATGGCATGTTCCTTCTGTGGCACAGTTGGCTGATTGCTTTACTAAAATTGTGTCCAGTTCACGGTTTCAAGAACTCAGAGACAAACTTCGAGTTGCTGATTTAGCCCCTCTTAGTTTGAGGGGGAGTATTAAGGCATAACAGAAATATGTTATGACTTAGTTAGTTCTAGCTAACTATATGTTGAAATAAAGCTATATATATATATAGCTCACTCTTTGTATTTGCTAATCTAAGATTTCTGAATATATTCATATTCTTTCTATCTTTGTATTTTTGAGAATGGCTAGGAACTTCAATAGTATGTAGGTAGGGGATTAATTAGTAGCGAGTACAAGGGAAGAGTTGCATGATATGCATCATGCAATTCCTTCTATTCATTCTCTCTCACCAACATACTGCTGCTATTATTAATAGATACACCACAAACAGCGCCTATCTACACACACAGCATACATATTTTCGAAACAGGGAGGTCGGGTTGTTGAGTGATCAGGAAGCACAGGAGACGCAGGTGCAGCCATCACCGCACTTGCAGAAAGCTCTTCCAGAAGCAGTGGTGATGACAGCCTTGGAGCAGGTGCAGGGATTGCAGCCGCAGTGTTCACCGCACGAGCACTTATTGTGTTCCATCGTTGTTGACTCATCCCCTCCCCCCGTCGTCATCCCGCCTCCTGCCGAGCACCTGCAACCACCCAACAGCAACGCATATATCGTGTGTTTTTATTTCAAAGGGGGAATGAATGATGCATGCATGCATGTATTGATATGAATCAAGGAACCAACCTGCAGGCGGTGCCACCGGGACATGGAGACGGACAGCCGCAACGATCGTTGCATATAACAGCACTCCCCCTCATATCCGCCATTACTTACCTCAACGGTGTTCTCACTGTATACCTACCTCCAGCTTCTGTTCTTTTCCTACTTATAGTGTCTAAATACTACAAATACTAATTGGAAGGAACTCGATCAACCCCCTCCGAACCCCAAAAGCAGTAGGAGACGCGTGGATACTACGTGTCAGCTGCGTCTAGTGTCAGTATGGATACCTGGCATACACCCATTTCATGCAATGCATGCATCCAAATCCCAGAGTTGGTCTTCTGGCGGTGGCTCATAAAAACATTTTTTTTTTATGAATGGCTACTATCTATTTTGATTGAATGAATAGTTACATTTAGATCCAATATATGAGAGCCCAATTTGAACAAAATAATCAGAGATATAAACAGAAAAACAAACTTACCAACAGCATGTATAGATGAAACCACATGACATGCTGCGCTTTAAAAATGAATTCGTTTTTATTCCAAATACAAATTCTGAAAATATGGAGATAATTCATGCACCCACCCAAATTACCACCTCTTCTCAATGCCCAAATTTATTATTATTCATTAAAAATACCCTACTCAATGAATGAAGGAATATCATCTGCCTGCCTACGCTGCTATGTATGTCCCTCTATACCTGACCATAAACCAGAAGGAAAAAACTAGAGCACAACGTAAACTAAAAGATATGGAGGATGATCAAATTTTTACCTTTAATTTACAGAGATAATCTCAGAGAGTGAATACCAAGTTCCGGAAACCCCCAGAACAACACCCACCCCAATTAAGCTCAAATCCGTCCACAAACTTCTCCATCCCCTCTCATCCTTGAAAGCCCGATAGTGAAACAAAGCAGGCAAAACAAAGCCCAATGTGCAGCAAGTGCTGCTCCCCACCAGCGACAAGAAATCTGCGAAATTTGGGACCAAGAGTGCCACCAAACTCACCCCCAAAACCAGCATCCACCTCATCCACAGGCAGTAACCTCCCTCCCAAAACCTCCTCTCGAACACCTCGTACACCGGGTTCATCATCAGCGGAAACGTAAAGAACAGATTGATGCACAGACCCAGCTTCACCACACTGCTCACCCACCCTTTCCCCAGATTGGCTGTGATCATATCCCTCGTGTTCTCACCGAAAGCAAAGTAACCCAGAAGCCCAAACGACGCATACATGCAGGCAATGAAGAACATGGTCAACCCCAGGATTCTCCCGAACTTTTTCTTGTCTTTCGTCTCTGATTCCAGGGGCAGAGCCATTCCCATGCCTTCAAAAGAGTACATAACCACGCCCAAGCCGTAAAAGAAGGTGGACAGTGTCCCGAATGCCTCCACAACAGGCATTTGCTTCCTCAATATGGAAACATCTTCGGCAAACACCACCCCCATTGCACCCAGGTCAACAATGTCGGCGAAGATGCTCATCGGGGCCAAAAGGGTCAGCGAAGGGATCGAATTCAACCCCAGTTGGAACGGAAAGCAACCCCAAATGTACAAACTTTTGGCCGAAATCCCCCATATTTTTGGGGTGGAGCTGAGCTTCAGATTAGACGATGAGTTGATGAGATCGGCCAAGGTGTTGCCGATGAAAATGAGGTAACCAATGCAGAAGCCTGATTGGGAGAGGACGATCAATGCGTCGACGGAGAATCTCCCGACGGGGCCGCAAACGGCGAAGCCTAGATCGCCAAAAGACGTGATCTTGGTAAGTCCAATGGGGAATTGGAGCTTTCTCCGGGTGTGGACGAGGAGCATCATGCAATGGTAGGTGAGTCCGGAGACGGCGAAGATCATGATGAGACTGGTGAACCAACCGGTCTTCATGAACGTGTAGGGAAGACCGAGCACACCGGCACCGACGATGGCAATGAAAACGTTGGCGAAGGTCTTTGATTGACAGGAGAGCTTAATGTTGCTGTCATTGGGATTAGGGAGGAGAGGGGTGTCCTCTTTCGCAGGTGGCGGTGGTCGTCGGAGGTCATTGGAGGACCCCATGAAGAAGTTTGAAGATTAAATCAAATGCAGAGATAGTAATGGATATTATACTGGAGATGATAATGAGCTGTAGCTGTAAATATGGAGGATAGTTCTAAAAATTGGGAGGGCGAATGAGATGACAGCGAATAAAAATAAAAATGGAACATATTTTTCTGTTAAATGAACCCCCAGGTGGAGGAAGAAGAACATCACATGTGTACTTCATTTGATTGGTTCCGTCTTTGTGGGGGTTTTGGGTTTATTTATTTCTAAAAATAAGTTCGAGTTGTTTATGCCACACGCCTCCCTCTGTGAAGCTTTCCTGGAAATGTCTTTGATTTATTTACAAGGATTTCTCGTATCGTGAAATCTTTATAAAAAGTAATCACGGGAATCATGCAACCAATCTCACTCTCTCTCACACACACACACACACACAGTGACAAACTATTCTCTCTCTCTCAAGGATTTTTCATGTGATAAATTTATCCCAACTATTCTCTCTCTCTCACACACACACAGTGACAAACTTTCATATGAGAAAATGGAATTGATAATGCATTCATATAGAAGAAAAAACTCACTCATGCAAAGATGAGATATATAATGTTGTCTGTGCTACAAAAATCATGAAAGAAGACAGAGGTTTAAGCAGTAATCAAGTCCTACAACACACACTATGTTGTGTGTTGAACATCCATATCCATTGCAATCCGATTGAGGATTTTGTCCACTCTTGTCTAAACCCTTCATGCATCATTTCTCTACCTCTATCTCTATCCAAAACCCAAAGCAAACACCATCTTTGGATAAAGAAAAATGGCAGCAGCATCGATGGTGGTTAGGCTTTGGGAGTGGGCGGGGGCTGCAACTTCCCAATGGAGTGTAAATATACTGATACAGAGACAACGCTGTAAACACAGACCAAGTAACACGACAGTTTAGGCTCCAAAGTAACTACAATACAATACAATGTCTGAAAGAGAGAGAAGCCGAGTGTACACTTACGTGGACCCGAGGAAGAAGGCCACTGAGAGATGAAATCCAAACAGAAACACAGAAACCACTGCTGTCAGAAGCATTGCCACTGAAGTTGAATACACCTACACAAACAATACATTTTGTTATGTAAATATGTACCATCTCACATCCAACCATACACTATATTATATACAACCTCTTACCTTCACAATGTTGTCAGCATACTTCATTACCATTGATACCGCAATTCCACTGCATGCATACAGTTCAAAAATAAAACATAGCAGAATACAGAGAATAAAGAAGAGGCCGTAAACAGATGACGAAATCAATAATGCTGGAAGAACATGAAAATAAAATTACACAACATATATTTCAAATACCTCAGCGCATGGTTGAGTATCATGAGAACTGTGATTAATGAATATCCATGGAAAAAGCCCCTGCCAAAAGCAAAGAGGGTATATATTGAATCATCATCCCGTCACTAACAAAGGATGTAGAATCCTTCTCCTGCAAAACACACTGAATCTACCAACCCAAAAAAATCTGCTTTCCTATTAAGCAGTGATCACATTGTTTCCTAAAAGATTAAAGAACCAGAAACTGCAATAAGGAAGCATTTAAGAGGCCGAGATCAAGACAACTGGCACTAATGAAGAAAAATGTCAAGGAAAGAAGCTTGTCAGTGAGAATATAATAGCAAACCAAGCAAATGAAGGAGCTCGTTATTCGATAGTACTGCTTCACATATGCCAAGTCATCATTAGTGGTGTTACACGGTCGAGGTAACCAAAACACCATAACAAGCTCCTTTGTCTCTTACCCTTTACTTATTTTTCTTTTCCCTCTAGATTTTTATACGTATCACTACATGTAGTCGCAGACTTGGGTTTCAAACTGGATGCAAAGAGTGATATGAATTTACTTGTTCATGACTGCATCAAAATCCTGAATCACTATTGCAATAGCATTGAAGACCATCCCGAAAACATACAACCAGAAGTTCTGCACATTTATGTTCCTTGAAGGTCGCTTTTTAATTATGGCCTGCAGAAGGTGGAAGCAAAATTGTTAAAAAAAAAAAACTGTTTAAAACACACATTCTTCTCTATTCATATTCTTTTCAGCACAATATCAATCAGGTTAGTTTAAAGGTAAAGTAAACATAAATGTCTCCCAACCAAATCCATAGATGCGATAAATTAGGAGAAGTGGCTGAGCATTAACTACGCGTTCAGAAGGAAATGTAGATCCAAGCATTTAAAGAAAAGAATACTGATGGATTTACCTCTGTATACACTCCGGCAAAACCACTTAAAAGTGCCATAACCTGCAAAAAGAATTATCAAACATTTGAATTGAGATAACACTTAACTACGTAAAGGGTGGCCTTTCAACTTAATAAACCAAGGCCCAAAAAGTCCACAACTCACAATAGCCATCATCCAACCTTGAAAAGGAGTTTGAAGAACATGATCAGAACTGCAAAAACAAATTTATCAACAAAAATGAGCAGTTGAACTAATAAAAGAGAGCGCCAAAAAAATCAGAATAGCGATGGAGGAACAACAACACTGCTATCTTCTACCACAAAGTTACTGATAAATTGTGGAAACTATTGATAGTTTAATAAATAATTATTAGGTTAAGCTGTTCATCACTTAAAATGGAAAATATCCAACGCACATGGCTATCCAAATGAGCAGCCCACGAAGCCCCAGTGAAGTTTCTTAAGGTCAACAACAGACACTACAATCCTTCCTGACAAATCTTGAATGTCAAGCGAAAATGACAACTCTACAGCATGCATAAAAGAAGGAAATAACCACTCTTACGAAGGGTTAAGTTGCGCGGTAGTGCACCCCGCACACAGTAAAATGAAGGCCGCCCACTGAACCTCACTTAACCTGAAACAAAATAACATCAGTATAACATTTCTCATGAGAATCTTACAATCTCCATTTTTCTTGGGTGTCTCAACATAAAATAATTTTTAATTTTCGAATTAATCAATAGGTAAAGGAAAACGTGTAACTTAAAAATTCTCCTTTATCTTTTATTAAAAGAAGAACTTTTCAGAATATACTAAAAGCAAGAGGGAGTTACTTCTTCTTCAGAATAATACGATACAACACTCCAGTGCTGATAATGTTCAGGTTCTTTAATATCTGATACCCTGGAGCATCCACATACGCAAAGATGTAATACTGCCACATATAATAAGCATGTTTCAGAAAACAATACCACAGAAGGTTTTGATGTTAAGGAAAGAGTAGAACCAAAAAGGAAAAAGGTAAAAGAAAGAAGAAAAAGGAAAAGTTAGACAAACACACCTTTCTCTAAACAACAAAGGAACCCCATATTTTTAATATTGAGACATGTAATCTCATATTTAACCACATCCTAGTTGCTTGATTACACTACAACCCTAGCACATTGCACATTAGTCCAAGAGTGCTAAATTTGGTGATCCAGAACTTTTAAATCTTGAAGGGCAACAATGTAATTTACCAGGGGGAAAAAACAAAGAACAGCAAAAGGAAGAACAAAAGTAAATCATAACAACCTGCAGTAAATTCTTGACAAGGTAAAGCACTGCAGGAATGGGGTAGACGCTAACTTCATCCACCGTTGTAGTCAACCTATTAGTATCAGCACACATATAAGAAACTACAGAAATAATTTCGCTACATCAAATTTATGAATTTCATATCACTGATGTCGTAGGAGTGTAGGACAAAAAAATCATACTACGAAGCGAATAATCCACCCAAGGGAACGATAAGGCAAAGTGACTATTTATCTGAGACAGTAAATATTCATTTGAAGGCTTCTATAAGAGTCAAAATATGTGACAACCCATAATAATAGAAGTTATTTGGTAACACAAACTCCTTTATAATTTCACGAAGACAGCATGGAATAACCTCTGCGTCTAGTTTAGCTGTGGTCAATTCAATCTAAATCACTCGATTGCAAAATTGTCAAATATGTGTCCCTTCACACATGCATTGTCCTCATTAACACACTGACCAAAAAAATTAATAGTTCCTTCTCTGATCAAATAAAACTACACTTTCCTGGAGGTTATTTCAACATAACATGCAAGATACTCCACTTAAACAATAATTGTTGATGTAAAAAATTATTGGTGGGCAGCTTATAAGCTCCAAAACTAGTGGGAAAGCAGAAATACAGAAATGAACAAACCTATTATCTTCGGTAACACCTTCATTTCTCCAGATTCTTGCCAAGGCTGCAAGAGATAGAGCACATTTCAAAGTCTCCACCTATTTTGCAGGAAGATGAATGTCAGCTGAAGGGATATATATGTAATATCCTTTAACCACTCCATACCATTACAAAAGTAGAAAAACGAAATACCATGCTTATATCATTATAAGCATGATATACTGCAGCTGCTATGAATTTCTCTCATGTGGATCAATTTATTTCCTTACCAAAAAATTAGCGGTTGTAACACTGTACTCGTACTTCCCAGCTCTCTTGGACCATACAATGAGAATTGCCTGCGAACTTGTGAGAACAGTCAATGCAAACGTAACAATTGACCTGCCCAAACCAGAATTGAAATTAGAAATAAGATTAAAAGAAGATAAATTATTCTGTCCCACGTTTTATGCAGCACAAGACAAATCATTCACATTTTTTGGAATTCAGCGATATTTCATACTTGCGCTTCCATTTAGATCGGTCACCCAAGCTGCTCCCCAAGGTTGCTGCTGTACTTAGAGGAACTGCAAGATCAAACACATAACGTTTCATGCTCCAACAAAGAGAATGAAGCTATATGCAGTTCAATATGAGCTTTAACAAAAACATACCAATAGGAAGAGCTTTCCCATGTAAACTCTCAATATCATTGTTAACTGCATCCCCTGCTTTATCCTATGAGTTATGCAAATCATTTGGTAATGAGGAGAAACATTTTCATAAAAACCTCCTTAAATTAGCAAAAAGAACTTGCTCAAAAACGGAGACATAATGTGAATTATTTTGGCAAAAGAGGTTCATGATGCAATCAATTAGGGAGTATAATAAATGAAAGGATTGAGGAAATAAACCACAACAGAACTTGACCTGATTATGAGAATCAGTATCACTTAATTCATGGAATGTAAACCAGATGCAATATAGACCTTAACGAGTAAAAAAAAAAAAATGAATCACCGACACTGCTTTTAAGGGAACCCAAACACAGTAGACGAAATTGACAGACCATGAAGCTCACCATCATTTAAATAAATATGAAAACAAAGAAGCGAAGTCTCTCAAAAATCAAGGAAACTGAAAGATTCATCGTACTGAGAAAATAGTTCATCACAAAACGAAATGTCCTATGAAATCAGGGATTTATGTTAGAGAGAGATAAGAGAGAATTAAAGTTAACTAATAACCTGATCCCTGATTCTTCTATACTCCATCAGCGGCAGAGCAATTTGTGTTTATTCCACTTGTGTAAATCTCTGATCCGTTGGCAAGATCTCTGAGAAGGGTGCGTACATGTATCAATATCCACAGTTCCGCACACTGTAAAGCAAAAACAAAATGCAGTTGGTGAAGTGAAGTGGTCTGGTTCTATTTTTCAATCATTTAAAATTCCCCTTCAGTTCAGAGCATGACTCAAAACAGACCAAAAACAATAGCATACAGAATACCAAAACAGACCAAATTTCAGAATTTCTGATAAAAATCAACCAGAATAAGTAAGAACAAAAATGAGGTAGAAATCAAATAACAGGACAGTTCATCTAAGAACTTGGAGAGAAGAGAGACAAATGGGACGAAGAGATCCAAAAACGCGAGGAAGAGAGACAGAAGGGAGGAAGAGATGCAAACAGGCGAGCACATACCTGAGAATTTGGAGATGGAGACGACAGCGAGCTGGACGGAGGAGGAGACGACGGCAGCAACGAAGCCTTGTGTCTGGAATCTGGCTGTTTGTTTTGTGAAGAAACCGGAATTGTGGGAGCGGTGCATTCGTGTGATCTAGGCTCACGGCTTCCATTTGTACACTTTACCTCCCCACAGATCATAAAAATGACATTTCACGCCCCAAAACCCCCCAGATCACGGTTTTGCATTAAAATTGACATTTCTGAAAAATTGTAGCAGTAATTGATTCGCTCCTTACTCTTAGACACCAGAAGATGAATCTCGGTGAAGAGTCTCCGACATGAAAGTAAGTATCTTTTGAGAAAAAATTATGAGACTGATTATGAATCCAAAATTTTGCCACCCTTACCTCACTCTAATCTGGATTTATACAGTCCTTTATACGGCGAGAAGGAGAAGAGAGAAATTTTGCAATCATAATTTTGTTGTCAGCGTAATCATGATTTTGTTATTCCTGCGCCTTTCTGGCAATGTGAAGATCCCATAAGTGATATCAACGTGATTCTCTTTTTAACGAACTCTCCGCCCGACTTGTCCTTTGGACCCGACCCATAAGTAGATCCGGGTTTGGGTACTCATGGGCTTACGCCCTGGCGTTCTGATCTCTCTCAAGGCTAAAGCCCGTTATCCATGGCGACCTTGGGCCTTTCTGACTTGCGAAAACCCCAAGCCCATCAAGGACTTTGGGATCTTTTTGTTGCACGGCCCATGACTAAATTCACTATCATAAAAAAATGTAGATTTATTTCTCAAAGGATTATATTAGTTTTTGGCAAAATTGAGATTGAGATTGAGATTAGTTGTGTTGATGTCAAATCTTGGTCAACACCAACGGTATGGTCTAGTCAGGGTGTTTAGCCTTCTTCCGTGCTAGGTAGAGTTGGAGAGATTCGAGATGGGTCTTGAATGATCGAGCAACCTGAGATGTCCTTAGAGACGAGAACAGTCCTTATCCGAGAAAGGTATCGATCTGTCCTAGGCTGGGACTCAAGCTGTCACCTACACAAAGGACTTGTCGGGGTGGGCCCGGTATGTCCATTCTGACGTGAGAGTAAGAGCTCAGGGGGAGATGGTAAAATGCTCAGAGTATTGAAAAAACAAATATACGTCACCTTTTTACTACACTGCTACCCTTCCTTTTATAAGCAATGGGCTGATTAGTAGTAGGGGGATCAACGGCCTAAGTAGGAATTAACGACTTGATCTGGACGAGTGGGGTGATTAAGTCGGTGAGCCTGGACTTTTTGGCCTTTTTGTTGGGGCCTATGGGTGGTGAGTATACGTCAGTTGAATGGCTTGGCCCACGATGTCAGATGAACTTCCCCTGTGGCACACCGTGTGAGGAGTTCCCTTCCCTACCCTTCTTGAATGGCCAGAGACGAGCAAGGGATGTTCTTATTGAGGTGCTCGTAGGGTTGAACCCCGAAATGGGGAGTGCCGCCCCGGGTGCATGGCCTAGATGGGGAGAGGTTTCCTCATTCTGATGGCGGTTCTTCCCGGAGGTTAACATAGACGATCTTTTGGGATGACCAGCATAGGGTGAGTAGTGCCTCTGGTCGGCAGCAACCCACACTTGTTATCAGTAGGTATGGTGGTCCCATTGAGATTTATAAACACGTGACAATATTTTATTGGGTGCTTAGGGATGACCATTTTTACACTCATCAAGTTGCAATATAATATGATTAGTATTTGACATAAAATTAAGAATAATTTGGAAGCTTATTTTGATGAACAAATGAAATTATTACTTTAGAATGACTGTTTAGTCTTTAATTTCGCTGTCCAGTTGGTTTAGTACAATCAATGGAATAAAATGATTGTTTTATTTTCTGAAATTATTGCTACTGGAAGAAGAACTATCAAACATATAAAAAAAATTCAAAGAACATTCAATTTGAAATCAGCTCTCAAATTCCTTTAAAGAAGGCACAAACAACATACAATATAAATATTAAAAACATACAACTTCCAAGTTTAAACTTAAAAAGACATCTACAACAATTCCTTCTCCTCTCCAGGTATACATGCATCATCGAAATACAGGAGCAGTTGCTGGTAGTCCTTTAAAGAATAAACTTCAGTTTTGAATCATTGAGCAGCAGCATAAAAAATTGCATCCTTCAAATCTTTAATCCATCTCCCTCCCTACTATTCAATTCATCTTTCATTCCTGTAAAATTGGCCATTCCTTTTACTATTTGGATCAGACAGGATGGTTGAGGGGTATATATATGTATGTATATATTATACCTGTTGAAGAAAAGTAGTTGTCTTAAAGAGCTCCAGGCGCGTCTCTCATGCTCATATTGAGGCTATTACGCATCGTTCTTCTGCCTATGCCTGCATTCCCTTTTTGCATCATTGCAACAAATTCCCCATAATCAATCCTTCCATCCTGAAAAACAACCCTAATCATCATCATCATAATAACCAATATTATTATTTAGTTAGTTTCAGACTCTACGACTGACTCACATTGTCTTGGTCAACTTCTCTTATAATATCTTCAAGCAAGACATCAGTCATGTTATGTTCTGCACAAGCTTGCTGCAGCTCATCCACTGTAATGTAACCGCTCCCATCTTTGTCAAAGTACTGAAATGCAGCCATCAGATGTTCCTCACGTTCGAGCTTGTTCAGATGAATCGTTGCTGCTATGAATTCTCCATAGTCAATCGTCCCACTGTTATCCACATCCGCCTGAAAAATCAAAATAAATAAAATTTACAATTACTTCACAAATCGACTAACCAATCAAAAGTTTCACCTCCCCATCAATCAATCCCGAACAACCCATACAAAAAAAGAGTAGCATACTTAAAATATGTCTTACCGCATCCATGAGGTCACGAATCTCTATATCCTTTAAGGTGGAGCCATATTTTCTTAGACCAGCTTTGAGTTCGTCAAATGTGATTGCACCACTGTTATCAGTATCCATTGCCGTAAACATCTCTCTCAAACCTGCAATCTCCTCCTCTGACAGGCTTTCAGCAATTACCTATGGCGGGGCACAGAATGAACAACAAGTGTGTGAGCTTCATGTCCTGAACTACCTTAAATGCTGAGGCCCATATCACATACATACCCGCAAAGCCATCTTCTTCAGCTTATTCATTGCGGAGAAATGCTTGAGACGAGAAAGTACAGCTGCATCCAGAGCTCTATCAGGAGCCACACCATTTTCACATATCCAAGGATGACCTACAATATATAACACCACTAGATTATGGTTTTACCTAAATCACATTTCAAGGCAACAAGTGTTTCCATAGAAAAAAACACTTCAAAGAGACAAGATCATTCCACAGACCACGTGAGCACGTCTTAAAGTTTGTGAAGGATGTCAAAAAGTTCTACTATATGACTATATCTTATAAAAATTCTCAAGAGTTTTCTCAAAAAGTTTGGATTTCAAATGTAATTGAATCAACCCTTAGAAAGCGCAAGATAAAAATCCAATTTGTTTATCACAATATCAAATCCATATAATCTAGAATCAGGATATGACTAAGTATAAGCAATTTATAATCTAGAATCAGGATATGACTAAGTATAAGCAATTTATACACTCAAGAGCAAATATTCACAATTAATATACAATAAAGTCAGGAACGAACTCAAAAGTGTGATCGGAGATGTAAACAATGTAGATGTACTAGAATGCTTGTGATCCTAAGCTTGATTCCTTGAAAATTCCACCAATTGATGTGTATTGATCTCTAAGAATGGCTCAGCGTGGTGAATCTCTCAAATTCTCACTCTTTTTGACCATGTAGTGTTATTCGCTTGTGTTTCTTGTTCTAAATGGAGGAGTACAAAATCCTCTTATATGGGTCACTAATTTGAGCAATTAGGAATGAATCTGTTGTATATTAATAATATGAATGTTAGGGATGATCAATCTGATGATATCTATCTATTATTTACAACGTTCAAATTCATCTTAATTTGAGCAACTTACCGTAGGGAGACAAGTAACAAAGAAAAAGATTTTAATTAGGGCTGAAAAATGATAACTTTATATTCAACGATTTGCCATTAATCTTGTCTCTTAATTTGAAATAATTAATTCAAATCAAAGATAAAATGTTTAATTGGAGTTATAATCTTATTTGAATCAATATGAAGTTCAATTCAAGCTCAAATTTGTGCTTTTGCTCAATATATTGAAATAGCCCTGACAATCGGTTGACTGATTTCGTTGATCAGTTGACCGATAATCTTGATTGTCTATTCTGAAAAACCTATTGGTGTAATCGGTCGACTACCTTCAATTGTCGGTTGACCGATTGTTCAAAATATTCTTAGTTCAAAGCCTATTGTCGTAATCGGTTGACCGGCTTACTCTATCGGCCACCAGCTAAGGCTTATTTTTATCCTTTTATGCTACTCGCTAAATGGGTTGACTTGATCTGGCTGGTTGCTTCAATAAAATCTCATTCAAGGCACCTAACCCTTTATCGTTTGTGAAGGATGTCAAAATAGTCTATGAAAAGTAAATCCATACAAATTAGATTGTGGAAATGACAATCAGAAGTGCATACATACATAATACTTCATGAGCAGTTAAGCGATCTGAAGGTCGAGAGCATAACATCTTCCGAATAAGATCCTTTGCACTACCAGATATCAGAGGCCAGGGGTCTGATTCAAAATCGATATGCCCCTTCAAAACTGCATCAAATATCCCCTGTTGTGTTTCTGAAAAAAAAGAAGTAGAAAAAGCTATAAGCATATTGCACATAAAAGTTTGATATATGTGTGCTTGGATATCTAGTACAATACATACCGGCCCAAAAGGGCGGCACACCACTTAGCAGAATGTATAGGATGACCCCTGCTGTCCATACATCAGCTTCAGGACCATAATGCTTCAAGAGCACCTCGGGAGCAACATAGTACGGGCTTCCAACCACATCCGTGAAAATCTGACCTGAACTAGCAAGGAACACATAAATTTAAAGTGTAAAACATGCAAAATAACAGATTAAGTGTGCTTAAGATACACATATCATCAAATCATAATTTAATTACGATCGAGATTTTTGACTCTTGATTTTGGTGCTGAGAAGAAGAAATGGCTTTTAAGAGGAATAAACAGTCAATACATGTATGTGAAATGCGTACTTCCCATTAACCATCAAGCAGAATGCAAAAAACAAATATCCCCAAAATAGAACTATATGAAACACCACACACTCAATGACCCAGAGAATGCACCAAATTGAATGAGACTAAACAACAAGAACAACAATAACCAAAAAACATAAAAATAAAAAATAAAAGGCATAGAATTGAAGTTCCTTATACCTGGCTTGAAGAACACTGAAAGGCCAAAGTCAATTGCTTTGAGAGAGAAATCATCATCTTTGTTTACCAATAAGAAATTCTCAGGCTTTAAATCTCTATGCATGACCCCAAGTGAATGGCATGCTTCTACAACACCCACAATGATTTTTGTCAATTCAGCTGCCTTTCTCTCGCTGTAATGTCCCCTCTGAATGATCCGATCGAACAATTCACCTCCAGAACAAAGTTCCATGACAATATGAACATATAAAGGGTCCTCGTATGCGCCCTTAATGGTCACAATATTCCTGTGACCAGCCAAATGGTGCATTATCTGAATCTCTCTCCTAACATCCTCCACGTCCTCTCTGGAGATTAGCTTCCTCTTTGAGATGGATTTACAAGCATATTCCATGCCTGTGGAAATCTCGGTACATAAATAAGTAGTACCGAATTGGCCTTGTCCTAATTTGCGTCCCAACATGTAGAGATCTCGAATGTTGTCTGTCCTGTGACCCAAGACATAATAAGCTTGGTTGTTGTTGGCACGACTCATGGTGCTATCTTTTCTTGGACTTATGACAGGCAGTTTGTGTTCCTTTCCAGGGCAGGGATGTTGATCCTTGGAGAGTTCCTGGGTGGTGTTCAAGCTGTGTTCGGAAGAATTAGAGTGGAAGGAAGCAGCGTTACGCTTTGAATTGGATTGTTCTTCGGGGTGGCTGTAGCCCTCAAAAGTTTTACCCCCAAATGATCCGCGGCATGTATTGCCCATGAACAACCAGACTTCACCGTATTTCACCTCACTGCCTTTTGTTCATCCTATCTATCTTTTTTTTTTTTTTTCCCTGAAAGAAGATTTGAATATACAATTTATTTACTCCACAAGCATATCAGTAAATTGCATTTATTTAGAGAGAAGGGGAGGGGAAGCATATAAAAAAGCAAATCGACGAAAGGAAAGAATCTAATATCAGATCGGAGCAATAATCTACGAAAACAAATGTGCGAATCACTTTGGGTACATCGGAAAGCAATATATACTTGTATCTAGATCGTGTCTGTGCGCGTTCGTAAAGGGGAAGAGAGATTAAATGGAAGGTTACCTGATGAGAAGATGAAGAAACAAGAGTCAACGGTTGTGTTGGCGGATCAGGCCTGAAGACGACGTTGATGCTTGATATGCAGCTGTTGATAAAGGATACCCTCCTCTTCCATTTTCAATCTCTCACTCGTTTCTCTAATGGTGACGAGAGAGATTATAATAAGAAACAATAATAGCAGAGAGAATCGAAGAAGAGGCCGCGTTGCGAAGAAAGATCCTACGATGAACCGAATGGTAATATTTTGGAGTGCTGACCAGCTTAGCTACCCCTGTCCACGCCTCTCTTTTCAATCGTACGCGGCTTTACAAAACTACACATCACATCGCTGGAATAGGATAAGAAAATGAAAAGAAGGGAACTTTTCGGCAAAAGCAAAGCGGTTTATGATGATAATCAAACGCGGTTTCTAGGTAGACGGACATGGGTAAAAGTAAAATAGTATATAATATTTAATGGAATACGACGAAGAAAAGGTTGCAAGCCAACCCACTTGTGTTGTGTGTGTAGAGAGAGGGGGGGGTATTAGAGGGAGAGAGTGGATCTCGGGTGGGATTCCTAATGTAAAAAAACTATCCTAAAATATATGAAAGGCTGGTTTGGGTCCAATGCTGGATTTCAATTGGTTCATTGATTCGCGGCTGGATTAATTGCATCTGTGGGTGATCAAAACGAATGCTTTTTCTATATTTAGCTTCTTTTTTTTTTTTACCGTTAGTTTATGTTCAGTCTAGCCTTGTTGGACCTACAAGTCAGTCAAATGAATGTGAACATGCCTGTACACATGTGAACCGACTCTCTCTCTCTCTCTCACTTGACTTCCAACATTTGGCTTAACCAACCATGTATATAACCGACATCACATTACAAAAAAACCCCAAATATGAGATTCACTGAAAAATACAACTATGCCTTCAATTTCTATAACAAGCTCTTCTTCATTTATTTATGCAGGCAGGATGACGATGGAGACCAGAGAGATTGTCCTCAATTTGCCACCACTTCCAGACGCCTGTTTCTGCTGTTGCTTAGCCCTCCACTAGTCGGCCTTCAACACGCAAACATATTTCAATCATTTCTACATCATAAAATTTTGTAAATTTCCCCCAAAAAAGAAGAAGAAGAAAACAATGCAGGACTCACAGGCCAGTGAAAAGTTTGATGGTGTCATATAGAAACCACTGCATGGTCACAACAGGACCCACGATGGTGATTCTAACGGGAAGGCTTCTGGTAAAGAGGTGGAGAAGCCCAATATTCTTCACTGCCTGCCTTACGTTTTGAAACTTGTCATTGTAGAGAGAGGCAACAACGTTATCCGCAGGGTTAGAGATTAGGGTACCCACACCTCCAGCTGCATACCCTGCCAAACATGTCACCCCAAGTTGTTGCCCTCTCGAGCATTCTTCTCTCCTTCTTCGGATCATCTTCCCGTAAATCAGGTCCACTGAATGTTCAAATGTCGTAAACATAATCATAGAGACTGCCAAGCCACATACACTAAACCAAGTCAGAAACCTTAAATCGCAATTCACAAACAAGCTCATATCTAGCTAGGACTAGGGGGATGCAACAAAGCAGATACAGAGAGAGAGAGGTGTTACACGGAAGATTACGAGCCCAAAGTGGAACCAGTCCCTTGTACAGTCTGCAATCAATAATTACACAACCGCCGTTATAGTTTATACAACAGACCAACCAACATGAAACAGAGAGACAGAGACAGAAAGAGTGAGCTTGCCCAGAAAGTCCTTCGGTAGCATATAGTTTAGGAAAGCCATCAGTCAATCCCTTTGCAAAATTAGGCTGCGTTTGAATACGGACTTTCACAGCCTCAAACGGACAGAGAGCCAAATCAGCAAATACTTGAGCAGATGCACTGCTGAGGAAGAAAATCAAAGTCTTGTTGTGATCCACCAATAAATCGGCATAAAACTTCTTAAAGTATTCATACAGACCGAATTTGCAACCTCCTTGAACACCATAACCAAAGAACTTGCCAGACCAACCTCTCCAGAGAGCAGAAGGCCCTTCTTCTCTCCACAGAGTGCTCAAACCCGATGCAATTCCATTATACTTAATTGGGTTCACCTAAAGTCAGTCGATTTATGATCAACTAACCAAACCAATATATAATTGAAAGTGAAATCATAAATCTAACACCCAAACTGGATTAGACCAAGGCCATTTAGATTAAAGAGAAAAGTATATGATTAATGAAATAGAACAATAAAGCCTGTCTCCATCCAATCAGAAAGCATGGGAATTGCAGAAGACTTTAATCATCGGACAAAATGAGCAGGATGTTCATCAGAAACTGGTACTCCAAATTATTAGCTAGCCCGGAATGTTTGTTAGAACTAGAAAAGAACTGTCTGCACAAATCCAAGCCCTTTAGAGCAACTCCAACCCAGTAGGCAAATGAATTAACTGACATATTGGCTAAACAAGATTGAAAAGATGAATTCCAACCCACTAGTTATCAGAGTAGGCAAAATGTTTCTACTCTCAAACATGAGTTATATTTAGAGAATTTCCTCCCCCTAGGCAAAAAAATCTGGCGCAAAAAATGTTAGCTATTTTGGGTACAAATTGGGCTTGCGTTATTTAATTTGGTTATTGAATTAAAGTGGACAATTTTAATTAGATTAGTTTAGGTTATTTAATTAAAGTGTATTTTCTCATTATTTATTACCCAATTTTTTTTTGGATATTAATTAATTTAATTATATGTTTTTATGGTTCAAATTTTAATAATCTGAATGTTAGTTAATGTTATTTTTTTTATTTAATTTATTTTTATATTATTGTTATTATGAGTTAAAAATTTCAAATAAAAAAATAATAAATAAAAAATAGTTGATGTAAATGTCTATTACTATGCATTTTTTTTACTGATAAAATAGCATTAAAGGACATATAGAAGAAGCAAAACACACCCATAATCTCTTGTCGTGTCAGGGAAATGTATATTGGCTAAGAGGAGATTGATCAAGAAAACGCAAACAGAGAATGAACGTACCTGCATATTTACTTTAAGAACGTCGAGAGGGGTGACGGCGAGATGGGTCGTACCAGCACTGAGCATTCCTCCGATCGTGCAAATGCCATAATACCCAGTTGAGAACTCCTCATAAAACCTCCCTCCTCCTCCTCCTCCTCTCATTTCCGAAAAAAATGGGAATAAATTTGGTGTTCTCCTCAACCAAAATTACAAATGGACTCTGCAACCACAGCTACTTCTCTTGCACAGCGAATATGCGATAGATGAAGACGAAGAAGACAAGGGATAGGTTCGTTGTTGCGTTGAGGAATCAGGGTTTGAACTGAATATTTTTGTAGGGGAATAGATCGCTTGCTCGCAGTATGTCCACGTTTCCAGTTCCAGGCGCATAGATGAACGGCCCAAAACACACACAAAGCTCAAATTTGGCATCAATTTGACTAACTGCAAAGCTGAAACCGCCAACCTAACTCCCGTGAAATCTGATTTCACATAATTAAGAACTCATGTTGTTGGGCCTTGTGAAGTTGGGTTGTATTTGCATGCTTGGGCTAGTAGTGGCAACGGCCTCTCCAGCCCACTAATTATTTCTACGCCCGTCGGAGATGCATTTTCATTACATTGATTTATCCAAGACGAAAAACAAAAATAGATGCTTTCATTCGGGCTTCATTTAATGATTAGATTCGTCTCAGGTTGAGTATAAAAAAATATTTAATTAATGAGTGGAGACGATTACAGGGATTGAATTTGAAGGTGGGGTTCGTTGATTGATCGATTAATAAAATGAAACTATCTGCATTCCGATGGCAAAGGAAAGGTGTCGTAGGAGTCGTCTTCGTCAAAGGTTGTATTGAAATGAACCAAAGAAGCTGACGCGCATGCAGGTGTAACAGACCTAGCGGCTCTTTCTTTACAAATTATTTCTCTTTCCTTCCATCTACACGCACACTCACTCCCCCTGTTGTTGCTGCCGCTGTCATCAACAACTTTCCTCTTGGCGTTGGCCCCATCCCCCCCGATTCCTATGCTCTCTATACTCCAGATATTACGCCGCTTCTGAAATGATGATCTAGAAGAAAATCTTGTCTTGGGTTTGTTTGTTTGTTCGTTCTTGGAGATCACTAGAAATTCTTCAAGTGGTGTGATTAGATCACCATAGACAGTCGACAGACCATTCCTGTTTTCCCTTCACAATCACTAGGATTTTAAGACTTTCCTCTTCTTTCCCGAAACAAAATCATTTCAATCGTTGATGTGATTTAAGATCCCCCTGATTGATCTTAAGGTAAGGCTGAGTTTTCCTTTTAGGGTAATCGATTTTTACTTCTTGCCCTCATCGTAACCTCTATACGCATACATAAATGCTCAGAGCATGCCTGCAGATTAGCGTCGACAATAATTATAAGGGTTGCCTTGCCTCCCTTCATTCTATATGATCTGTCTGTCTGTCTGTTTGTGAATCACTTCCTGTTGGGCAACCGTCCTTTTGAATCAAGATTCGATCTCTGAATAATTTATTTCTTGCCAAAACACTCTAAAAGAAAAAAAGTAGTGATCATATTTACTTGTGTTCCAGTTTGAAAGAAGATGAGTGGAGCTGTGCTTGTGGCCGTTGCTGCTGCCGTTGGCAACTTGTTGCAAGGATGGGATAATGCTACAATTGCTGGTAAATTTTGTTTTCTTCTTTCAGATTTAAGTTTATTTACATCCTTAATTCATATGGCTTTTTCTTAATTTATGAATTATGTCAACCAAAGCAAAGGTTAAGCAATCTGAATTTGACTCCTGAGATACATGACTTTTACCACAGGGGCTGTCTTGTACATAAAGAGGGAATTCAATTTGGAATCAGAACCAACCATAGAAGGCCTCATTGTGGCCACGTCCCTAATTGGTGCTACACTGATCACTACATGCTCAGGCGCAATTGCTGATTGGCTTGGGAGACGTCCCCTTCTCATCATCTCATCCATGCTCTATTTCCTTAGCGGTCTTGTCATGCTCTGGTCTCCCAATGTCTATGTTCTACTCATGGCTAGGCTTTTAGATGGATTTGGAATTGGTTTGTCCGTGACACTTGTTCCTATCTATATATCGGAGACCGCCCCCCCAGAGATCAGGGGTTTGTTAAACACTTTGCCACAGTTCACTGGCTCCGGTGGAATGTTTCTGTCCTATTGCATGGTTTTTGGGATGTCACTGATGGATTCCCCCAGCTGGAGGTTGATGCTGGGGGTTCTTTCTATTCCTTCCCTTGTTTATTTTGCATTAACCATCTTTTATTTACCCGAGTCTCCTAGGTGGCTTGTGAGTAAAGGGCGTATGCTCGAGGCCAAACAGGTTTTACAGAGATTACGTGGCCGGGAAGATGTTGCTGGTGAGTCTTATTTACCTTTCAATACAATCTCAACGCCTCTTTTGAACGTGTTTGTATGCAATGTTGTTGATTTTGAATGATATGGGGTTTGGGGAGCAGGTGAGCTGGCGTTGCTTGTAGAAGGTCTTGGAGTTGGGGCTGACACATGTATAGAGGAATACATAATTGGGCCAGCAAATGACCTGGGGGCTGACGAGCAGGAAACGGTTGCTGAGCAAGAGCAAATCAAGCTATATGGACCTGAAGAAGGCGTGTCTTGGGTTGCTCGGCCAGTAAGTGGGCAGAGTGGTCTTGGTTTGCTTTCTCGACATGGGAGCATCGCAACTAAGAATATACCCCTTATGGACCCTCTTGTGAGCCTTTTTGGAAGTGTCCATGAGAAGCTTCCGGATGTAGGGAGCAAAGGGAGCATGCTTTTTCCGCACCTGGGAAGCTTGCTCAGTGTGGCAGGTAATCAAGCTCATAATGAGGAGTGGGATGAAGAGAGCCTAGGCCAAGGAGGTGGAGAGGGTTATGCATCCGATGCTGTTGGTGGTGAATCTGATGATAACCTGCAAAGTCCATTGATCTCGCGTCAGACCACAAGCATGGAGAAAGAAATGGTTCCGTCTGCTGCTGCTCGTAGCGGTATTTTGAGCTCGAGGCATGGTAGCCTTGCAGGGGGAGAACCCGGCAGTAGCATGGGCATTGGTGGTGGTTGGCAGCTTGTATGGAAGTGGACGGAGCGAGAAGGTGAAGACGGACACAAAGAAGGGGGTTTCAAAAGAATCTATTTACATGAGGGTGGGGTTCCAGGGTCACAACGGGGGTCTCTGGTTTCTCTTATTGGAGGTGATGTGCCTCAAGATGGAGGAGAGCTTGTGCAGGCTGCTGCCTTGGTGAGTCAACCAGCCCTGTATTCCAAGGAGCTCATGGATCAGCACCCGGTAGGACCAGCCATGCTTCATCCATCTGAAGCTGCATCAAAAGGACCAAGTTGGACTGATCTTTTCGAACCTGGGGTCAAGCATGCCTTGGTTGTTGGAGTTGGACTCCAAATACTTCAACAGGTAAACACCTTCTTGGCTCTCTTTTGTAGTTGTTTTTGGTGAGCTGTTATAAATGGAATGGACTTGGACAGAGATAAATGGAAACCAGCAATAATTCTTTTTGCATTGGATTGTGATGTTTATGCAGTTCTCTGGAATAAATGGGGTTCTATACTACACTCCTCAAATTCTGGAGCAGGCAGGTGTCGGAGTGCTGCTGTCAAACATGGGCATCAGTTCAGCCTCTGCATCTCTGTTTATTAGTGCCATCACAACCTTGTTAATGCTTCCTTGCATTGCCATTGCCATGAGGCTCATGGACATTTCTGGCAGGAGGTACGTTTACATGTTTGGCATAATCATAATAATGATATGCTCTCCCTCCTCCCATGCCAAAATATTATTTGTTACGTCGCTTTTGAATGGAAAGCATGTGTATGCCTCGTTTATAATGCATGGAGGTTAATTGTGTTATTTGGCAGGAGCTTGCTACTGTACACCATCCCAGTGTTGATAACAACTCTTGTGATTCTAGTTGTTGGAAGTGTTGTGAATATGGGGAGTATTGCAAACGCTGCTGTCTCAACTGTTAGCGTTATCCTCTACTTCTGTTTCTTTGTGATGGGTTTTGGGCCTGTTCCCAACATTCTGTGTGCAGAGATCTTCCCAACCAGGGTTCGTGGCCTCTGCATTGCCATATGTGCACTCACATTTTGGATAGGGGACATCATCGTCACCTACTCACTCCCGGTGCTGCTCAACTCCATCGGCCTTGGTGGTGTTTTTGGCATGTACGCTGTTGTGTGTGTCATATCATGGGTTTTTGTTTTCTTGAAGGTTCCAGAAACAAAGGGCATGCCCCTTGAAGTCATCACTGAATTCTTCTCGGTTGGTGCAAAGCAGGCTGCAGCTGCCAAGAAGAACTGATCCAAGTGAATAGAATGGGGGTTTTGATTGATTTTGCCTTTTCTTTTGTTGTATGTGGAAACACGGATATATTTTGTCAAGAGGACAATTTTGTTTTTGGTTATTTGCTCAAATCATGTGTGATATTGGTTGCCGTCTTTGTTTGTTTCTTGTGTTGTGTTTCTCATAAATGAAGTGCTCTTGGCCGTCTCTCGACACTGGTGTTCTCTCTCTCTCTCTCTCTCTCACACACACACACACACAACACTAATCAATTTGGAGTATCTGTTTATTACTTCAGCAAATGTAAGACAACCAAATTGAGAATTAACCAACTATGCCTTTAATTCATGAAGAGGATCATTTCAAAATTCTCAAAGTAGCAATTCAAGGAAAAAGAACAGTCGGTGTCGATATTCATACATCCACCCAGCCAGCAATTCACCTGGGAATGCTACTAACAAGTCTAGCACCAAGACGATCCAGCCTCTTAACCATGGCTGAAGCCTTCAGCTTCCCCCCCTCCATGAAAGCTTCCACCATCTTCTCCCCAATCTCTCTCCCCCTCTCCTCATTGTCGGTCACTGCAACCGCTGTAGGCCCAGCTCCACTTATGGTACACCCAAAAGCACCCGCTTCAATGGCCACCTTCTTCACCAGTTCCATCCCGGGAATCAACGGTGCCCTCCTCGGCTCCACAATCTTATCGGAGGACAGAGCCTTCCCCAGGCCCCTCAGATCCCCCTGCAACACTGCCGCCACCAACGCCCCCGCCTGGCTACAATTCCACACGTGATGCGACATCGTGATCTCACCCGGCAGTGCTGCCCTCATTTTCTTAGTCGGAGCTTCGAATTCGGGATTCACCAACACAAAAAACAAATCTTTCTCGCTCGGGAACTTCAACTCTATCAATTCCAGAGGATCGTAGCTCCGAATCAGCACGAAACCTCCCATGATCGACGGTGCCACATTATCCGCATGGTAACCCGAAACCTTAGACTCCGATTCCAGCCCCGCGAATACGAGATCCGAGACCGATAACGGGGAACCGAATATTTCATTGACGGCCACAGCAGCGGCAGCTGCACTTGCCGCGCTGGATCCGAGTCCGCTTCCCAAAGGCAAACCTTTTTCGAGGGACAGAGAGAGACCGACGGATCGGATGTTGAGCATTTTCATGACGGAAAGAGCAGCGATGCCGGCACAGTTCCATAGAGGATTTTTGCTGAGCTTCTTGGAGGAGTTGCCGACGCCGGTGATTTCGGAAATGGAGATCTCGCCGGGGTGGACTTTTGGATCGACTCGTAGGGTGACGAAGTCCCCTAAGCCGTCGACGGCGCAGCCAAGGAAGTCGAAGCCAGGGCCAAGATTGGCGACGGTGGCGGGAGCAAAGGACTTGACGGATGTGAAAACAGGTTGGGGTTCGGTGACGAGGGATTTGGAGGAAGAGTGTGAGAGATTGCATCTGACTGAACGGATTTGGAAGGCGGAGGAAGTAAGATTGGATTTGGAAAGGAGCTTCAGCTCCAGCGGCGGCTGATGGTGATAGCATATCGCCATAAGAGAGAATTTAGGAATTGAGAGTGAAAGAGTAGGGCTTTCGTCGATTGTCCTGAGTGTAGTCTCACTTGGCTATCACTACCGGCAACCTCTAAAGTCAGAAGATATATCATATTCTATATATATATTAAAAGAAGTTGTTTACAAGTTTATTATATTTAAAAATAAATAAAAATTACTAAAATAGTATTATTTTAAACTTATTTACTTAATTAATACTACTCGGAGATCAGATATTTGGATAGCACTAGTTAGGTAAATAAGTTTAAAACGATACTATTTCTGTATTTTTTTTTTAAAATATAATAAACATCTAAACAGTTCATATTAAAAGGGAAAGACAAAACTAAAAATAAAGTACAATTCGGAACAAGATATCTCTTCAATTTCTTTATTCCTATCAAATCAATAGTTAATATTTTCTTTATTATTATTAATATTGTGAACCTAGGTTTTCAATAAACTAATTACCCCTAATTTTGAAAAAATATACATCCCCCTTTTATTTTCAAGAAAAATTAATTACAATCTTTAAAATATCTAAAAACATTATCCCTCAAAAATGCTATGTGTTTTGTTATTATATGTAGATTAAGAATCATAATTATAATATCATATAATAAAAACTAAAAGTGAAAACCTAATTTTTCAAATGAATTAAAGTTCACCAACTCTATTTTCGTTACTTATCATAATTTTGAATACATTTTAATTATTGAAAGTATTTTTCAATTAATTTTATCGTCATAATTTTACCAATTGAATGCTTTTATGTGTCAACATGTCAAAAGTTTTCCATCATTTTATTATCATAATTTCACTAAAAACTTTACATTAATTTCATATAACTCCACCAATGGTTAGAATTTGAGAGGACTTGAAAATCCTCTCTCTCTATAAAGATTTTTTTTTTTCATATCTTAATTGCGCACTCTTTAAAATTGTATAATTTTTATTTATTTTTATATTCTATTGTTTATTTTGCAAACTTTTGCTATTATCAATATCTTGAAACATATATGCCAAGAACTTGTTAATTCTTGCCATTCAATTGTAAAATAATTAGTTCAAGTTATGTGCAATTCATGAAACAAGATTTTGAAATTGAGATTGACGTCGAGACCAAAAGAGCCGGATAATAAAATGACATGTCAATCTAAATATGAGAAATTTATTCATCATTTTTATTTGTTTTTTCACATGAAATTTAGGTTCGATTTGTGTATGAAGCTCGAGTTTTCTTTATATGTATTTCATTTATTTACTTAAAGTTTTATTAATATTATCATTTTATTTTGTTCGGAGGGATGGGTACATGATATTATCGAACATCATAATATAAAATAGAACAATTATGAACTAAGTCATACATCTTAGGATTTTATGTATTAAGCAATTTAGTAATAAAATCTGAAATGATGTTTTTTGTTGTATATTATTTCATGTAATTTTTAGGAACTCATATTGTATTGTGAAAAAAAATCATGTATCTGTAAAAAAAAACTTAAAATTGAAAGAAACAACTCATGGGTTATTGAACGTCTACAATCAAATAATAAATAAAATTAACTCAATTATTTTATTTCATCCAAACATTTAAAAAAATATTAAATACACCAGACAACCCAAATAATCTAATTTAATCCATATCTTTGGAATATTACACTTGAGAATGAACGAGACTCTACAATTTTTTTTTTTTAGTTCTCTTTAATTTCTCTTTCTTTTAACATTTCATTAATATAATAATTTTAGTGACTTTAATTATTATATACTACTACTATATGGTTCAAAGAATTTTAAAGGTTTTCTTATGTTTCAAATAGTGAGATTTTTCTCTTAAATAAAAGATGCAATTTTTTTATGACAAATAACAAAAATATGAATGACTCACTTACTAAACTTTTTATTTTAAAAGAATAGTATTTTTTTTCTTCATATTTTTATATTCTTTATTTCTCGTATAAATGTTGACAATAGTGATAAAAAAAATATTTTTTTATGAAACAAATTTCATATAGAAAATGAGCTTAAAAATGACAAACAAAAAAATAGTAAAAAATGACAATTAGAAAATTTATAAACCCACAATTTTTTAACCTTAGTGAAACACTTACTAAATAAATGCTCATATGAGTACTTCAACAAATAATTAAGAAGATAACTAAATGAAATAGTTTATATATAATAAGACAACTTCTCTTAATTCTCCTTAATTTCTCTCTCTTTTAACATTTTATTTTGTTTACATGAATTTTATGCATTATTTATCATTAATTAATATAACAATTTTAATGAATTCCATTGTTATTTATTATTATGGGTTTAATAATTTTCAAAAATTTCTTATATTTGGAATAGTGAAAATTTTCATTTAAATAAAAGATAATTTTTTATGATAAATAACAAAAACCATAAATAACTCATTTACTAGATTTTTTATTTAATTTTTTTCTTCATATTTTTTATTCTTCATTATTCATATAAGTGTTGATAAGAGCACTTAATTTTTTTTATTTTTTTTTATGTACCCAATTTCATATCATATCATTCAAGAGAACGTAAAAGTGAAAGTTCAAACGTTCAAATAAATGAGAGCTCTCCGACACTTTTTTCCTTCTTTCTTAAGATTTTGAGTATATTAAATTGTTAAAAATGTTTTTTTTTTTAATTAATTTTATTTTCATAATTCCCCTACTTAAGTTTAGTTTTTAAAATTGAGTTTTAATTGTTCATTGTCTCTTTCTCTTCCTTTTATAACATCTTAACTTTTTGAGAGTTCACCAACACTATTTTCCTTATTTCTCAGCATTTTGAGTATATATAAATTATTAAGAATATTTGTTAATTAATTTCATTTTAAATAATTTGAACACACTCATTTCTTGAAAATTAAAATTATGTTGAACTAAAATGTTATCGTTTCATAAAAAATTAAACAATATTTTAAATTTCTACACACAAAAGTAAAATATTCATAATACTAATTGAAAACAAATATTACAAAAAAATAAAATAAAAAATCAAACACTGCAAAATAATACATTGTTCATCCATTGAAACAAAAATAAAATAACAATACAAACTTCAATAACTAATACAAAATATTTTTTCAAAAACAACAAATATAAAATTATATTTGAATAAATAAAATAAAATACATGTAAAACTCGCGCTTAGTGCGGGTCTAAAACTAGTTATTATATTAATAATAAGGAGAATTCACCGTAATTACATCCAACAAGAGCTCATCGGCCTTGCTGGTGTTTTTATTTTTTATTTTTGAACAACCACACGTATATATGAATGTGGGGAAGTTCTTTTGTTATTTTACATACATGCATATGGAGTATGAACCACCAAAACATCCTTTTGACATCAACTCCAATTCCTATGAAGTGAAAAGACGAATTGCATGATACGATTTAAGGGGCGGTATCGGCTTATTTATATTCTTCCGGATCCATCCATGGATCCAACATCCCTCCCGTTGTCACTGGAATCCATTTCCATTTGCTTTCTCTTCAACCTTCTGTTGGAGGTCTCTTCCTTCTCATCCACAAAGGATAAGAATGTTCGAAGGTGTCGTGATGAAGGTCCTCCAGACGGTCGTGGAAAATGTTGCCTGAACTGGCATAACATGGAGCGCAGGTACAGAAGAAGAGCGACAACGCATGCAACCCCACTTATGAGAAAAAGCCCCATGAAGCTCTTTATCTCAAGTTGGTCCGACTCCACCCGGGAGGAACGACAAGCTCCCTTCTTCAGCCACTTGTCTTGAATCTTTTGAAGTTCTCCATTCTCCGATAATGTCAGAATCGCAGTTGACAAGTCTATGGCTAAGGGGGAGTCTTTTGGAAATGCCTATCATACAAAGCAATTATGAATTGATCACAATGGAATTGCCTACTAGACAAAAAAAAAAAAAAAAGAGTAAATAATTTGAGCAGACGGATACTCACAAATCCCCACCCACTTTTTGTGAACTCTTGGCCCACAGTTTGGAACCTGCAGTGGGTCGAGAGGAAAAGGTCTACGTATGGCTGCTCATCCACCACAGCAGCAACGGTTCCTTTCTCAAGGGCAAGTGCGTATTCTTCGGGTGAGCCAAGAGGAATGAGCCTGGATTTGGCTATATTGAGCTCTTCATTCAGATAGTTCTCAGCAAAAGAACCAATCTGGAATCCAATGGGCCGATTGCTCGTTATCAGAGACTCAATTCCTTTGATAGGGGAGGAGAGTTGTTGCACGGTGAGAATGGATGTCAGGCTTGCTGTGTAGCTTGAGTTAATTATCAGAACCATAAAGAGCCATATAATTAGGACCATTCGCCCCAGTGTGCTGACTGTGTTTTCTCCTGTAAAATTTCAACCATCAGTTGATTCATTTCGACTGCAAAAAAAAAGTTACTGATGAATTCCTTTTTACATATTTCAGATACTTACTGTGGGAAAAAAACATGGTTGAAAAGCTGAACCTGCCAGAGAAGAAAACAGGGGGGGGGGGGGGAGGATAAAGCAAACTCTTTCAGAAAGACATGGTAGCAAGTGAAAATGAACCACTACAGCTTAGAGTACCCACCATAAGATTGTGATAATCTGTTTCCTAGGTGGCCCTCGGAATTCGTCGTTGATTCTGTGTTCAAGAATCCAAATCACCACCCCCACAGTGAGGAAAGAAAGTGCTATGACTCCCCACATCAATGGAGAGAATGGCCGCAGAAATGCCCAAGCGCTAGAATTCAACTTCCTGAGAGGGACCAGTATGACCAGCCCCGATTCTATATATGGCTGAGTAAAGTCCACAATCTTTGTACGGTTTGTGACAATTGTAATGTCACCAACAGCAGCATCAAAGGCCTACACGAACAATATTTACATGGTTATGTTTTAATAAAAGAAAAAACAAAACAAATACTTGGTTCCCTTCCTCACATTGGATGTGATCATATTTACAAGCTCACTGTAGCTTGGATTCTTGTGACCATCTCCGAATGGAATGAACTTATAAGGAACTGCATAAGGAAGCCGCTCTATGGCAGCACGGAAAATGTCTATGCTATATCCTTGGACTACTACATCTTTAGTGCCATTGACTTGTGCTACAAAATCTTTGTAACTAACTCGATTTGGAATTCCAATTCTCAACCGCCTTCCATTCTGCGGAAACACCCACCCACGGGGCCGAATTCTTGTCTTCCCAGGCCAAATGACACCATTCAGTTGTTGGTTTGAGATTGAACGGTTGGCTGGTTTGCCATAAAGAGTCTCTGGAGGCACCAATGATAGCCCGGAATAGTTAGACCAGTATCCTATCTGCTGGAACCCACTGCCGATAACGTTGATGATATCATACGAAGGATGTATTAAGGATCTATCCGGGTTAAAGGATATTGGACCCGTTAGACCTCTCATTCTGGTTTGCAAGATGTTGCTGAGCAACTGCTCCCCACCATCAAATATGCTCAAAGCATCGAGATTGAGATTTTGTCCCCCAAGACCAATTAAATTGGAATGATTCGAGAATGAGATGGTTCCACCTTCATCCAAAAGTTTCTTAACTGCATGTGCAATCATCCAAACGGTATCATAAGCATAGAGCCCATAAGGATTCAACCCAATGGATCCATTGTTCAAATGGTTCCACCTGGATGCAAAAGCCCTTTTTCTTTCAGAATCAGGTGTATGGGGTCGAAGTGTCAGAACTCCTTGAATGGAGTTGGCAGTCTTCTCAGAAATAGAAGTGGAATCTAAGACGGTGGATAGCCAAGTTGTGGCAATCCAAACATAACCACCCTCCATCATCCCAAGCTTCTGGGCCACATCGAAAACCATAAGCCCTGCTTTGGAGTAGGTGAAGAGAACAAGCACACGGGGTTCCATCAATCTTACCCTTGCCAATTGGATTGTAATCAGCTCTTGTGTGGCTAAGGTGTCGGGAGGAAGTGTTGCTTTATAAGAAATTTTGCAGCGTCTCTCTGCAAGTTTATCCCCAAGTGTGGCAATACCATTTCGACTTTGATCATCATCAGCGAAAACTGCGGTGACCTCTCTATAACCAAAATAACTAATCATGTCAGCAATGGCGGTCATCTGGAACAGATCACTGGGTGCTGTCTGTATGAAGTAAGGGTACTGGAGAGGTGAGAGAGTGGGGTCCAGCGCGGTGAATGACAACATGGGGACATGGAGCTCATTTGCAAGATGAGAGATCACATGGGCCATTACAGAAGTCTGTGGACCAATGATTGCCACAGTATCCGTCTCCATGTACTGTAATGCTGTGACCAAAAGCAGATGGATCATTTCATCAGGATTAGAAGATAATACTGAACATGAAAAGGATGGATAGACAGATGTGAAAGTTACCCCCAATGATGCCTAGGTAACCGCTGTAATTAGAGTCGTGCATAGAAATAACTAACTTTCTTCCTCTGAGGATACTGGGATCAGAGTTGATATCATCAACTGCAGCATTCATGGCTATCCTTGCAACTTTCCCATTTATGGTGTTAAATGTAAAGATTGCACCAATGTGCACAGCGTCATCCTTTGAAGTGTCTTCAGAAGATGCTCCAGTTCTAAAGAGAATGATTAAAGGCACCAGGGATACCAAATTTCTCATCCTCATACTATCATATCAAATGATGAGGCCACCCACCTGCCTTTGTTTTTATTTTTTGAAATGAAATGGAATCCGCATGAGAAAAAGAAAACGAAGGGAGCCAATTCACATACAGATGACTTAACAAAACCGTAGATTCAAACCTGAAAATCCCTCCAGGAGCAGGAGGAAGCAATAAACCTTACTTAATGGTGATCTATTTGAAACCTCAGAAGAAAGAAAAGCATATCATCCCTCAATGGCTGACCCAAGAGTAGTAGTAGTTGAGGCACAAGTTTCAAAAGTAGCTGTTGAAAGTTATTAAATTCAAAAGTAACAGTGAACAGACCAAGCTTGAAACACAAAACTCAGGCTATTAAGCTGGCCAGAATCATGGAATCTTTAGAAAATATATCCTCGGAAATTAGGAGCCAGAAAATGCGAATACATATATATATATATATATATATATATACATTCAGGATGCTACGAGGTATGCCCTGGCTCACCTTAAAGGGATGAACTCAGAATACAAGAGAATCCAGAGTCAGGGCAGAAATTTAAAGTTGGTGGGTTCATGGTTGTGGGGCACAAGGAACCAGAATATTAAATTGCTAGATAGTAAATGAAGCGATCAAATCTGAAAAGGGAAGAAGCAACTGAGACCAGAAGTGGGCACTTGGCATTCACCATTCAATGCTTGAAGATAGAGAAATAGAACAACGTGGGTAGTTGGGTTTTCACTGCTCTGGAGGTGAGGTGGGGATTCGTGGAGTTTCCTTTTTCCTTTTTACTTTTCCCTTGCCCTTTCCCTTTCCCTTTCCCTTTCCCTTTCTATTCAATAATACAAACATAGTTGAAAACTGATGGAGATAAGGAATCTGCAGAGTGGGTGCCGCTAAACAAGTAGGAGCCAAGTATATCTGTGCCATGTCTTCCAGGGAAACGGGAAAATGACGGTAGTGGTGATGAATAAGATAGCAGTATCCGGATTATGATTATGACGACGATGACTGCTCCTCCTCTGTCTCATTTGTAGTAAGTTGAATTGAAGGTCTTGTTTTTGTTTTTTAGCTCCTCTTAGTGGTTTAGTGGGTCTGGATATGCATTCATGATTGACCAGACAATTTCGATTGTACAAGAAGAAGAATTGAGCTGCTTTTCTTTCTGGAACACATTCACAGTCCACTAAAAAGACATTCACAATCTTCGAGTATAGAGAGACATATATGTATTGAGAGAGAGAGAGAGAGCTTGCTTAATCCCAGGCCAAACATTACTACATATTCAAGTAAGTGGAGAACAAGCTGCGAAAAAACTTCTGCAACCTCACTGCTACAAAAAACATTACTACTAGATAAGATTCAAGCTGCTATCCAACTCCCAACTCTCATTGATTAGTTGCTTAACTGGACAGTTAAAAAAATTAGTAATCTTTAGGCGGGTTCTTTCCAAGCTTATATTGGCAAACTGTATTGAACAGTTGAGGAAAAAGAGAGAGGGAGCTTTAAATTTATTGAAGTTGAGATGTGGTTGAAAGCGTGTAGAATGAATCAGGCCTACTTTTCACCAGCATATTGCTTTACCAGAACATCATCTTTCCCTCAAATGAAAAATAATGAATAAGAAGCCCCCACAAGCATGAGATGACTTACCAGCTTCTTCTTTTCTTTGTAACTATATATGCGTGTGTGATTGTGAAATGTGGAGTCTGAGCCAGAACATTTGATTGTTGGGAAGAATGGCTGGATCCAAAGGCAAAGTATGCGTGACAGGTGCATCTGGATTTTTGGCATCTTGGCTGATCAAACGACTTCTCCTCTCCGGGTACCATGTGATTGCCACAGTCAGGGACCCAACGGACGAGAAGAAACTGGGGCATCTCTTGAGTTTACAAGGGGCAAAAGAGAGGCTTCAACTGGTGATGGCTGACCTGATGGCGGAGGGCAGCTTCGACCATGCAATCATGGGTTGCCAAGGCGTCTTCCACACTGCATCCCCTGTACTCGGCCGCTCTACTTCTGATCCCAAGGCTGAAATCTTGACCCCTGCAATTGAGGGCACCCTGAACGTCCTACGCTCTTGCAAGAAGAATCCATCTCTCAAGCGCGTGGTTCTTACTTCCTCTTCTTCAACGGTAAGGGCAAGAGACGACTTCGATCCAAATATGCCCTTGGATGAGTCTTCTTGGAGCTCTATCCAACTCTGCGAAAGACTCCAGGTATTCTTTGCTTCTTCCTTTTTTAATTACCATTCACAATTTCCTTTTTTTTTTTTTGATATCTCCACCTTTCTTTTCTCCGGAAAGATATGGTATGCTTTATCAAAAACTCTAGCCGAAAGAGCCGCATGGGAATTCTGTGAGGAGAACAAAATCAATCTGGTGACAGTCCTCCCCACGTTTGTTATTGGTCCTAGTTTGCCACCTGCATTATGCTCTACTGCTTCTGATGTCCTCGGATTGCTAAGAGGTAAATAAATTTATGCAGGCATACAATTCATACAAATTACAAAATAAATAATAATGACCGAATGAATGATTGAATAAAGGGGAGAAAGACAAATTCGAGTGGCACGGAAGGATGGGATATGTACACATAGACGATGTTGCCCGTTGCCATATCCTAGTTTATGAGGAGGAGAAGGCCTATGGACGTTATCTGTGCAGCTCCACCGTTCTGGACAACAGCGAGCTTGCTTCCATCTTATCAGCACGCTATCCAGCACTCCCCATTCCCAAGAGCTTTCAGACACTGGATCGACCATACTATGACTTTGATACTTCGAAATTGAAGAGTTTGGGATTCAACTTCAAGTCAATTGAGGAGATGTTCGATGACTGCATTGCATCGCTCATTGAGCAAGGCCATCTATTTGCAGCCTAACCCTACCCTACCCCAGCTAGCTGCAATCAAATTATTATTTCCCCAACTTTAATCCTTGTAATGCCATATGAAGAAGAAACCAAAAGGCTTTAAATTCTCTATATTTCATCTGTTGCCAATGCAACACACACTAATAGACACGAAAAAAGAAATGAAGACAACCATGGAACTAAAAGTCAGCCGCAAGAATTGAAAACAAAGCTTCATTGCAACTTTTACAGTTAGATACAAGCCCCCACCAGGGCCTTGTCATTCTACTAGCAATGCCTAATAATAAAAGAGATAATGAACTCATAATAGCGTACATTGTGATTCAACCATTACCACTAGGCCTGTTAACACTCACCCCACCACGTGTGTGAGAGACTACAACTTGACCAGATTTATAAAAAACAGCTTCAACAATAGGTCTTCATTTGTACTAAAAGGGACCAACAAAAATAGCACGTTGGACTAAGAAGAGCATATAATTAACTTAAAACTTCATTGTACTTGAACACGCAATCATAGAGCCTTCCACCTAGGAACTGGGCAACCTCTGGGTGTTTCACCTGTTTAAGAATCCAAGAAGCAGGAGGGAAGAGGAGGAAAGCAAAACAGGACATGTTAGAAAAAGAATGAGCATCCATACAACCAAATATATGCATATGAAAGTACAGAAATTTACACATGTAAAGTCATTACCATTCCAATCTTGAGAGAATCACATTTAAATTGGGCATAAAGATTTGTCTCTATTCCACGGCCCTGCAAAAAGAAATGGAAATAATAAGAAATACATTTATATATTCATGGATAGTACCAAACTTAATTAAACCATACTACATGGATGCTCACAAGACAGAAACAATTTTAATGCGTAATCAACCCTACATTTGTAATCCCCCATGTAACACAATCTATGCAAATTCATGAAGTACCTACCCTGGTATTGAGCATTTGACCCTTAATGAACATATGGATATGCATCCCGCACTTCTCATAAAGCACAAAAAAACCACTCAAATTTTTGTTGTACCAATTACATTGAAATGAGTGAACAAACATACTAAACACGCTACTTTAATTTTCAAAACAAAATCTTTTTTTTATCTCCCTAACTAAGAATTCAGCATTGGTTCTTTTTCTCTGTCTTCCCTTCTAAAATTTCATAGCAATCTTCCTTAGTCTTCCATTTTACTGAAGTATCTAAGTTACAGAAATTGGAACTCATAACTCCAGAATATTTTGGCGCATTAGGCCACTCACCATTCCTTCCAGAATGACTAAGTCAGCATCATTTGCCAGGTAGGCAAGCTCTTGTGATATGCTAGAAAGATCAATAACCTGAATAAGATGAACTATCAAGGAGAAATTTCTTGCATCGCGTCAAAAAATGACAAGTTCAGACGAGTAAACATCCATCCTTACCGGCAAATCATTACCAGAGTTGGCAATAAAGAGATTGGTAGAGTCAACACCGAGAAGCCGCCCATCCTCATCCTTCAACTGATATTACAACTTCAAATATAAAAAAACAATAGATTGCATAGTAATCAAGTTTTCTCTAGGTATCAAAAAGATAAGATTTTACCACCTTAGATACTATCTCAATTAGCTCAGGATAAGTCACATCATTGATAGAAGGGCAGTCATTAGCAGCCAACACAACCTGCAACAAAGTAGCCTAGTAATTTGAGACATGCACCAAATGCCAACCAAATAAAAAAGTGGATCATATCACACTCCAAGCAAAGTAGGAAGCACAGACACTTCCAAAGAGGGATCATATTACACTCCAAGTCATTTTTTGTCACTCAGCATTATGACTTTTAGAAGGTAGGGCTACCCAAGTTTATTCATTAGGGTTGCTATCACATTATGTTGCAAAATAAGCAAGAAAGCACCAGAAATTGAAAGTTAAGGTTCACTTGTCAAACCACAGAAGTATGTTGCATAGAAGAAATTATAAATGGTTAGGAATGCAAAACCTGGGTCCCATGTCGCAGTAACTCTCTTGCAAATGGTAAAATACCTAAAATAATATCTGCACCAGAATTATCAACAAAAATGACAGCCTGCCATAACACAAAGCACACGTAGATGAAGATGAAGATGAAGAAGAAGAACGAAAGAAAGAAAGAAAGAAAGAAAGAAAGAGGGAAAAGAAAAAAGGAAAAAGGTTAGCACAAAAAGAATACATTTAATGTCAATTTCGCATCCTAATATGATTAGAAAATGTACAAATCAATTTGGAGAAGGAAGTTATTCCTAGACACATTAAGGGTGGGATTTACCTTTTTCCAAGATTTCTTTCCCCATTTTGATATGAAGTTATCAAGATCATCAATAACCCAAGGTCGAGGAACAAGATTTTGGCAACTAGCTAGAAAGGACATCCCATCCTTCGAAAACAACTCTGCAAGCTTCAAGAAAGTGGAAACGAAAAGCAAACAAAGAAGTTAGGATTGAAACTATTTGAAGGCAAAACATATTATTTGTGTTAGAAAACTATTCTTGTTATTACATCCTGTGCCTCTTGTACCATTACATTCTCTTTAATTTCCAGCGTTAAGAAAACTACTATTGTTATTACATCCTGTGCCTCTTGTACCATTACATTCTCTTTGATTTCCTTGCATTCAGTGAGTAATGAATGTGCCCAAATGAGCTTTGACAAGTCAAAAATTAAACAAAATTTCAATTTCGATGGCCAAATATGTTTTCAGGGGGCAAAATTTAGTTGAATACAACTTAAAATCAAACATGTAGCAGGGTTTCAAGTATGTCCTTCGTGGATGATTTCAAATGTTGGAGCAAAAAAACTTTTCAAGGAAATCATTTCTCAAGACACTGCCGTCTAGAAAATTGGGTGACTACCAAATAACAATGGAAGTCATCTATTAAAGGAGAACAATCATCCATGTGGAAGTAAAAGATAATATAACCATATCAGACGCCAATTTGATTATTTTAGATCAGATAGTTTGTGCATTAGAACACTTGCCAAAGCCGATTATTATTTGTTCCAAATTTTGAAGGAAGAGACAAAATTTGAATTATTCAAGCAAATAAGTATATGATTTATTAAAAAAATCAAATGAAATCCGAGTAAGTCCAATCAAGATGAGAAGGAAAGAGTTATTGAGAAGAAATAAGATTCATGGAAGTCGTACGAAGCAAATGAGGCAGGAAAAAAACAAGTGAGTCACTTATTCCTGTTTATTTAGCATGTTAATAACTCATACTAAAGTATACTACGACATAGTCAATAATAAAAGAAATCAAAATTTATAATGTTGAATTTAAGATCAGTGAAATACCTGAGCAGAACCAAGATCAAATATATTGCCAGCAAATATTCCTCTGATCAGATTCTCTACACGCTTGGCATCATTCTCAATTGCATCATTAAGACGAACTACATCCTCAAATAAGGATATGGCCTTGGAATTTTCTTCTTGCTAATGCATTTGAATTTTGAACGCAACAAAAAAATTAAATCTCTTTACTAAAACCTGAGTAAATGAATTTCTACGCAAGAAGCAAGTTAAGACCGTTCTTCCACTGAAAAACGGAAGACCCATAGCTGGAATTAGAAGGTGGGATGGCTTACACACACACACACACACACATACCAAAAAAAATAAAATTAGTCTATTCCCATATTTCCAATATCAGCCAACGTTTGTAATATTGTAAACTATTTTTTGTGCTTTTCCATCTAATATTGGAAACCACAGAAAAACCTTATGAAGGACTTCAAAGAATGAAATTTTATTACCTTAACCTTCTTAAATATATCCCTGAATCCCACTTCTCGAAGGACTTGCTCACGGAGCCGGCAGAGAAGCTAAAAAAATCCAAAAGATACAAAAATCAGCTTCTTCATAATAACAGGACTAAAGTGAGTAAATCAAAGAGTCCATCAAATTGTGAATCAATTTAAAGACGTTTGTGATTTCTCTTACAATACAATCCGGAGGCCCACCATGGCTTTCAGGATCTTTCTTTAAATCCTCCAGTATCTCGTTGTACCTTCAGATGAATCAAAAAGAATATAATAGTCAGATGGTATCTCACGTGCCATTAATCGGAAGGGGAAGAAAATTAAGCCATGAACAGGTCAGAGTGACCCAAAATAGGGAAACATTTTATCAAATTTACAAGGGTCTGTCATAATTCAAAGAGAGAGTCAATATACCTTCAATTGTACATGTAGTATTGCCGGTTTTCTTGGTGCGTTTGTGAAGATTCAGTCATTACATTGAGGAACAATAACACACATAATGTGCCGGATAGAAGATTTTTTTATTTTATTTATAATTGATACCATGAAGATATTGGAAAAAAGGGGGGGAGCCAGAATATAGGTTTTTTAAATCATACAATAACAATTCGAGAAATCATAACCACAAATGTTTTTTTACAGAATCAAATACAAGATTTAGAAAAAGTTGTCCATCACAATATGATATAAAAGTAACAGTAGAAATAAGACAATTGTGCTTATGAAGTGTTTCCCCAAGTGGGTGTGTTCTATAATACATGAATGAGCATATGCAATATATATGTGTGTGTGTGTTGGGAAGGTACCTTTGAGCAAACTTTTCAGCTCTAATATGAGCATCTGGAACTGTATCATCGCTCTCAGCCCGTTTCCTAAGGCAATAACAATAACAATGTATAAGTAACATGTTATGCGGCAACATAGTAATTCATGGCCCATTGTATTTTTCCAATACATAATAATAGTTCATGCATTACTCAAATCAAGGAAGGGGCATATAACTATGTGTGACATCGACATAAAAGGGGATGCGACTCTGGGAATAGCTTATTCTCTCATGAGAATTAAGATTGATAGCATGGCCTGCGATTATACTAACCCGTAAACAATGTCTAACATTGGTATCCTATCCAGCAAGTGACAAATTGAATTATAGCTTAGGAATGGATACTATTAAAACCAAAAAAAAAAGTAAGGCGCACACCTAATACGCATTACAAAAGACAAATAAACCTAATTAAATTTCAAGCAAACTAATAATCAGTTATTTATATTTTCATTAGTTGATCGTAACCTTTTGATCTATAATCCGATGAAATTCTTAATGAATTGCCTTGTCTTTGCATAAGATAAACCCAAATATTGTTTAGAAGAAAAAAATAAAATAAAAAGAGGCTCAACAATGCGAAAAAAGTGAAAGGACGAGGAGTTACGATCAAGAGGTCAAATGAATATACCGGAAAGAGGGGATGGAATTGGAGAAGAGGTCGATCCAGGCTAGCTCGGTGGGTGTAGGCTTCTTGGGATTGTCGGAAGGGAATCTATAGGGTATGGTGGATGCCCTGTAATTGGTCTCGATCGGCGTCACCAGCAGCGGAAACGGTACCATCTCCCCCGAGCACTCCATATCACTTCCTGTCTCTGATCTCTCTTTTTCTTTCCTCCTCCTATCCTTCCCCCCAACTGACGGAGAGTATTGATCTTCCTGTTCTGTGAACCAGCCGTAACGGCAATGCTTGTAATTGCCAGGTATTCTCAGGTATCCAAATTACAGTTTTTACCCTCTCTAAATTCCTATTTCTATTTCATCTCCTTGTGTTGTGACATTTTAATTTTCTTTTTCCTCTTTTTGTGGCAACAATGTGATAAGCTAAGCAACATTATTTTCCTTTCCATTAATTTTTTGTTATCTTGAAGGGAAATTTAGCATTTTTCCTGATTAGTGCTTTCTTTCTACTTCTTTTTTTCTTATAATTATTGGTTATTTGTTGTTCCGACTTTATTTTTATTTATTTCGTACAAATGGTTAAAGGAGAGAGTTTTGAATGGTAAAACTATCACCGGGATGCAAGTTTTGGGTAATCAAACCACGGAAGATGCAAACCCAAAAAATATACGTTGGTTGGAAGATTGTGCCAAAAACCAAACCTTTGAATCCTACCTTTAATAAGAATAACAAAAACTCATTTTGCTTTTATGAATTGGGAGTAACCCATCACATTTCATGATTCATTCATTCACGTTTTATGATGAATACATTTGACGAAAATAATTGTGCAACAGCCCCGGGTGGGAAATTCCCAAGAGTGTCATTTCTTTGCCTTGGAAAACCTTAGGCATCTGTACTTTTCGCCACTAACGGTGATTTCAAGAGCACCGTCTTGATTATCCTGATTGGATGCAGTTCCCATAAGCACGCTCTTCTCTTTCTCCAGGTTCTCTCTCTCCATCTTCAGCCTTGCTTCTTGCCGAGCAATCTCTGCCTGAAACAATCAATCATTATTAACATCCACAAAACTTGGACTTCAGCAAGCAATGCAAATGACTTGTACTACTACGTAAGGGATATGTTTTCTAGGAATTTCATCTATTCTTTTGCACATCAAGGGATGTAACACTCACAAAATTCAAGTAAATATTCACGGTTAATAGCAACACCAGGGACTTTGCTACCATTTTGGAACACATGCCGCCAAATATGAGCGAGAGCCAAAATATTAGATTAGTAGTTAATTTGGGTTTAAATATGGTTAGGTTAATGTTGAATTTGTTTAATTAGGATCAGGTAGGGTAGGATTTGAACAACCCATTTTGACATGAGAATCAGGGTAAAAAAATATTGTCATCGAAGCAGTCCTTATGAGATACTGGAAAGGGCGGATGCATGAAACTTTATGAGAAACAAGCTATTCAGCTTCCATGTCAACATCCTTATTCAGTATTCACACTTGCAATGGCAGACAGCTAAAGTCAAAGCTCAGCAGGAGACAATTGAAATATATAATTCAACTGAGCATGTCTCGTAGGAAGGAAGAAGAATTCAATCAAACCCTAACTCGGAGGATACAGAAAAATGGACAAACAAGGAATGATGGGAGAGAGAGAGAGAGAGAAGGTAAGAGGTACCTCGCGACGAGAGAGCTCGGCCTTCCAGGCGGCTTCACGCTCGGCAACCTCGCGTTCGCGTTCCTCAATGTAACTTTGCATCTCCCTCTCCTTCATAATCCGGTCCTGTATGTCCGCATCCAACGCTTCCTTGAGCTCCTGCACGAACTTGTCCACCACTGCCTTTATCCTCAGCGACATCCAGAATTTAATTTTTACCTTTATTGGAAATTACAACAAGTGTATTAATCTTTGTTGGTTTATACCCTTTCTTCTAACTTCCTGCTCCGATCCGATGTCCCCAAACGCACCAGAAGGGCGAAGGCTGAATGCCTCCAAATTACTCAGGAAGAGAATCTGCCATATTCAAGCATATGTTTTCTCAGATCAGTCAAGTCACGAGTAGTGATCGACGGGGATGGAACTTGGAAGAAAGAAAGAGGGAGAGACGGTTCTGGTTCTGGTTCTGTTCTTTCCTCGTACGCACGCAAACGAAGGAAGGAAGGAAGGGATCAGTGGTTGTGTGCTGTTGGTGGTGTTCCCTCCCTCCCAGTACGGACTTTTATGCATACTGGGTGTCACGGCCGAGCCTTTTAAGGCTAGAAAATGGATCGTGCGGTACTAATTAGGGGATCGCCTAGTAGCAAGTCTGAAAATCAGAGAATCTTAAATAGCGGAAGCGATTTCAATAGCAATGAGTTTCTCTACAACAACACATGCCGGCAATGTAGAGAATAATACAATTACAATAACAATAATAATTGTATTAATATCAAAAGTTATAAGATGTGAAAGGCTTGAATGACTTCAAGAGCATATTCTCCCACATAATACTTTAAAGTAAAAAAATACAAGTGACCACAATATACATCATTATGCCCAAGGAGTCATAATTGTGTCTTTCTACAAGAAATGAAAGAAATAAACTAAATTAAGTTAATCTAAGCTAAACTAGTCTAGAAAACAAATGAAAAGGGTCACGGACAAGCGGCCATGTGCGAGAACAAGCACTGGACAAGTTAAGACCGTGACATTCTCCCCTACTTGAGCTGTCGACGTCCTCGTAGACTTCTTCTGATAATACTTCTGATTTGGTCTGCGGTTGTAACGTCTTCTGCTGTCTTCCAGATATGTTGGCTTTGTAGAGCTTATCTACTGAATGAGGATACAGTGGCTGGTTTGCGACAATCTCACTAGATCGCAAGTTGACATCAAAGCACTTGTGTAGATTGAAGCACGAATCAATACCCCTCGGAACATTCCACAACTGAGTATCATGCTTGAGAACCTGTGCGGCGGTGTCCTAGAAATATTGGAATTGAAGTGTTGGATATACGGTTGTAGAACTCAATGCTTTATCCACCATTGCAACTGTTGTACCTTTGTTCCCCAAATTTTCGACTATCTGCACACAAAGTCGGTACTTCCGTCTTTATGGATGTAGTCCCACCGAAAGCAAGTGGGTCTTCGCACTGTTGGCTAACATGAAAATGGATTGGCCCAATGGGAACTTGATATCTGTAGATTTTTCCCCATCCGGATGAGGGAGAAACTCCTCTGGAATTTCTCTTGGAGAAGCAATTCGAACATAGTCAAACAACCATTTTGCTGGAATCAAAGGTAGCACTTGTGGGTTGGTTTCTCCCCCACTAAGCACTAAAAGATCGTCTTGATATTCCTCCATCTCAAATTGCAGAGCCAAAATGGATCTGTCTTCAATTGAATATTGCGTTGTAGGAATGACACACGATCGATCTCCCATCATACAAAGCGAATCTGCAAAAGGCATTGGGACCGCCTTAGTGTCCATAAAGAATTTCATCCCCAATATCACTTGAAAATCATCCACGGGAGCAATGATGAAGTTGAGGAACTCATCCCACGGAGCAATCTTCGTGTGTACCGTGATGGCGACTCCAATCGCGGGACGCGCTTCATAATTCATGGCCTTCAATCTCCCTGAATACTTTTCAACACGTAAGCCCAACCGATTAGCTTCTTTATCGGACATAAAATTGTGTGTAGCACCAGTGTCAACTAAAGCACGAGAATTCCGCTTATTAATTCGAAGGTCCACGAACATGAAGTTCTTCTTCATGACCTTCTTCTTCGCTACCGGCTGTCGCTTTATAGCATTCAACAAACGAATTGTACCCATTTGATGAGTATCACACTCGTCTGAAATTTCCTCCTCCTGCTCTACAATATATTTTCCCCGACGTTCCTTTTCTTTCTGAATCGATACTTGCAGCGGGGACAAAACATGTTTATGTGAACAATCGGATACATTATGATTCTTGTTGCACAAAACGCAAGGAGTTGGATTTTTATGAGCCTGTCTGCCCCAGTGAGGCTTCTGGTTTGCCGGACCTAGTGATGCCCCTGAGTTGTTGAACGAATGGCCAGATTTTGAGTGCTGGCCTCGGCGCAGACTCCTTGAATTAGAATTTGAGTTGAGGTTGCTCCAACGTCTTGGTGGGCTTCCCCGAGATGATTGACCTCCACTTCCATCATAATGGGAGACATTCTTGTCTTTCCTCTTGTCATGGTTAGTGGTAGGTTCAGGAGAGTAATCAGTTACTCTTTCTGCAGCAGCAACGGCAGCAGATAAATCAGCAGGACGTTGTCTTTGTATTTCCTGACGTACCAAATCTTTCAAGCCATCTAGGAACCAAAACAACTTATCCTCTTGGGACATTATACGAATGTCCAGCATGAGAGCCATAAACTTCTTGACATAGTCTCGGACGTATCCGGTCTGTTTCAGCTCTCTCAGTCGTCGTCGAGTCGTGTACTTGACATTTTCCGGAAGAAATTGTACCATAAGTTCACTTTTAAGGTCTTCCCAAGTATTGATAGTGCAGCTTCCCTCCAGGATGTCTGAATATTTGGTTCGCCACCATAATTTAGCATCACCACAAAGATACATGGAAGCTGTTGTCACATTTTCTTCCTCGGAGGTTACTCCGGTGCCCGGAAAGTATTGCTCCACATCAAAGAGGAAGTTTTCAAGCTCCTTGGCGTCTCTTGAACCGCCATAGGATTGAGGTTCGGGAAGGCGAACCCTCGAAGTAGGTTGCCTAGAGTCTCTAGCAAGAGCTCGGTACACAATGTTCTTCAAGTCGTCCAACTCTCTTCGAAGATTAAGGACTAACTGTTCCATCTGAGCATAATGGCCAGCGGATGTCGCGGCAACTAGGCCCATCCGTTCAATCAGGTGATCGATTTGGGGGTTCTGAGATGTCCCCTCCCCATTAGCATCGGGGCTTCGCAAAAGAGCTAGAGCAGCGTCAATGCGGGAAACGCTTTATTCAAGTACGTCGAGACGATCTTTCGTCGAAATGGTATTTCACCAACGTGGTCAGGCAACGGATCGGTCCGTTGCTCTGATACCAACTGTCACGGGCCGAGCCTTTTAAGGCTAGAAAGTGGACCGTGCGGCGCTAACTAGGGGATCGCCTAGTAGCAAGCCTGAAGATCAGAGGATCTTAAATAGCGAAAGCGATTTCAATAGCAACGAGTTTCCCTACAACAACACATGCCGGTAATGTAGAAAAGAATACAATTACAATAACAACAACAATTGTATTAATATCAAAGGTTACAAGGTGTGAAAGACTTGAATGACTTCAAGAGCATGTCCTCCCACATAGTACTTTAAGTAAAAAAATACAAGTGACCATAATAGACATCATTATGCTCGAGGAGTCATAATTGTATCTTTCTACAAGAAATGAAAGAAATAAACTAAATTAAGCTAATCTAAGCTAAATTAGTCTAGAAAACAAATAAAAAGAATCACGGACAAACGGTCATGTGCGAGAACAAGCACTGGACAAGTTAAGACGGTCTTACCGTTAAGACCGTGACACTGGGCTTGGCACCAACCACGGCCCAAGCCTGTGCTTGCATCCCAATTGCCTTGGCCCCAACAAAATGACAAGTGAACTCTCTGGTCATTATTACAACCAAAAGCACAAGCACAACAACGATTATTAGCCTCATATTTTCAGCCAATTCGAGATACACAATAGGAGGCAGTATGCATATGTATATATTAGAAGAGAAAGGAATGAAGGGTCTCATAATCATAATCATTTATTTCTACAGAAGCAAAGCAAACTGCTGTTTCTGGGTCTAGGCAAGGATTGGTGGTTAAATTTTAAGCTACAGCACCATCAACATAAATCAAACATCCCAACTGATAAATTTAAATGAGGAATGCTGCTCTTCTTCTTCTTGTTGTCGTTGCCGCCAAAATGATACACCAAACTCCTCTCTCTCACAACTCTTCTCTGGAACTGGTAGCAGCAATAGCATCTTCTTCTCTTGTGTGTTCCACAAATGAAGCATAAGCCTTGATGATTGATTCATAAATATCAATCCCCTTTAAGTACTCCTCCTTGTTCAGAAACTGCAACCATAAACCGCAATCAGAGACATTCTATTTATCGAAAAATACAAGGAATAGGTGGGGTCTACCTCATTGTGATCATGAAGTAGAATGGGAGTATTGGCCATGGGAGAAAACCCAATGGCTGGCAAGCCTCTTTCCCGGAAGTAGCGAGCATCTGTCGACGCAGGGAAAATCTCTGCTTTTCCAAGTCTTCCATTGGCTCTCTTCACAGCTCCTTCCAACAGCCCCCACCAAGGATTTGAACTCTCAGTTGCTGTCAGCACTGCCTTCCCAAACTTGTCATACACAGACACCTTCTGCTTAAACTGCCCAAGCTACAAGCCTAGTGTTAGATATCCTCCAATCACAATTTACATCACTACCATTAAGCACCATCCACATGTTACATACACATCTTAATCATTACATTAAACTACCTCGAATGTCATGTTACGTGAAGAAGGTGCCCATTCCTCAGCAATTCGTCTCTCCAAGGATGCTTCATCCATGGTGGGTGGGACTCGAATATCAAATCCTGCTTGCGCTTCAGACGGCTGCAAATTCATGACAAAGCCCTGATGGAGGAAAGAAAATTTTATTAAAATTATAATTCTTCATCTGTTGGGGGAGTGAAGAAAGAACATAGATCATCCGGTAATCAGTACATTCAACTGCCAAATAGTTGTTTAGCATGAAAATCTAAACCACATGATGTGTATACAAAATCAGGATGGTTCAAAACGAAGCTTAAATCCTATATTCCAGTGAAGTATTAGTAGCAAACATGCAATCAATAAGTGGAAGTTGAAAAGTGAAGGAAGCAAAACATTATAACAATGGAGAGTCAAAGAATAGGATGGAGCTGCCTGAGATGTAGAATAAGAAATTAAGAACTTACAGTAGGAGATGGTGTTCCAGCCTTCAAAAATACCATATTAACAGAAACGATCTCTCCTTCAGCCTTCAGCCCGGCCTTGACCAAATCAAATTGAGCAGTCCTGAACCTCCTGACACTCTCTACACTTTTCAAAAGATTCTCCATGGCACTGTTGTCATAGAGCTTAGCGCCATGTCCTGGAGCTCCAGTAGCCTTAATCACTAGCCACCAGGGGCACCTCTCTCCATAGAACACCCTGTAGTTCTCATTGGGAGAAGCTAAGCCTTCATCCAGCACAATCCCAACATTCAACTTCTTGAAGATGTCGGAATCAGCAAACTTCTCGGCCCCATCATGGCCACCAATCTCCTCGTCGGGCACGAAGGATAAATAGACAGTCCGGACAGGCTCAAAACCAGAGGCCTTGAGTTTACGAATGGCTTCCAGGTACTGTAACCCTACGCACTTCATGTCCTGTGAGCCTCTGGCGTAGATGTTGCCGCTGTTGGAATCCAGATAGGCGTCGAAGGGAGGATGAGACCACTTGTGGTGCTCGGCGGGGACGACGTCGGTGTGTGAATTGAGGAGGATGGAGGGGAGGTATGGATCCTTGCCGGGCCATTTGAGGAGGACAAGGGGCTTTCCCTTGACGAACTCGATTGTTCGGGACTCGAGGGAAAGAGAATTGGCCTGGGAGACGATGAAATCTGCTGATTTGTAGTAATTGGGATTTGGGTGAGCTGTGATGATCTGGAGGTATTGCTGGAACCTTGATATGGTCGCCGTCGCCGCTTCCGTTGAATCTTCAGTGGCCGACGAGACCGTTAACCAAAATAGACACACAGAGACAAGATGGATCATCGTGAGAAGAAGGTAAGACCGAGGATTGGGTTCGCTTCGGCGACTCATCGCTCCAGACTGATGCAGGCGGGGTAGTGGGTCCTGTGCACTTTCTCTCTCCTTCATTGGTAAGGCATGGCCGGGTTGGCCCGGGCGATTTAACTACACATTACCCCCACGTGATTAGGCCATTTTGCACTTACGTGGTATTTTTCACCACTTACTCTCAATGCTTGAGGACAAAAGTGTAATCAATTAGTTTGTTAGTTTGTGTTAAATGATATTTATATCCTTAAAATATTTTAGTAAAGACTATTTTTTATATATTCAAAAATTTAAAAGACTATTGAGTTTTCTCGTAAAATTATGAAAAGTTATAGCTTACTGAAAAAGCTCTTTTGACAATTCTTATCAAACACTAGGAATCTTGAAATTTTGAACGGTTATAACTCACAAAAAAAATTCGTTTTTGCAAATTTTATGAAAAATTACAAAATTGAGGTACCGAGTACCAGTTGACAAAGGAAGATACCAAAGACTTATAGAGAGATTGTTGTACTTATCTCATATCAGGTCAGATCTGACTTATGCTTTGAGTATTGTCAGTCAATTTATGCATAATCTTGAAAAACAACATATGAATGCAGTTATTTGCATTTTGAGTTACCTAAAGTCTGCTCTAGGAAAAAGAATATTATTTTCTAAAAATGCAGATCATCGAAGCATAAAAGCCTATACCGATGATGATTGGGCTGGTGATGTGGGTGATAGATGGTCTACTTTTGGATACTTTACAATCGTAGGAGGTAATCTTGTGACATGGAAAAGCAAGAAGCAAAATGTTGTTGCTCGCTCAAGTGCATAAACTGAATTCAGAGGTTTGACAAATGTACTTTGTGAGATATTATAGCTGAGACTCCTTTTACAGGATTTGGGTTATCTATCTGAGCAACCGATCCAATTATTTTGTGACAATAAAGCAACATGTGACATTACGCATAATCCAGTTCAACATGACCGTACAAAGCACGTCAAGGTCGACATATTTTTCATTAAGGAAAAATTGGATGGAAAGATTATGAAATTACCTAAGATTCGATCAGAGGATCAGTTGGCTGACATACTCACCAAATCAGTATCAAATCTAGTATTCTTAAAATTTCTAAACAAGTTGGACATGTGAGGCATCTATACACCAACTTGAGGAAAAGTGTTAAATAAGGCAGAAATTGTCATTTCCTAAATTGTGTAATAGTTTTCTTAAATTAGATTATGTAGTAGCTTAATTCTAGGGAAACCCCATAATCAAGCTATATATATTTCATTGTAATTCAAGAGAATGGTATCGATGAGAAATACAATTTCAAGATATAGCTCACCGAAAAAGCACAATTTCGACAATTTTACGAAAAATTTAAAATTGTAAAATTTTGAAAAACTCGATTTCTCCAATTTTATGAAAAATACAAAGGTATTATATTTTGAAAGGCCTTTAGCTCACCCAAAAATTTTGATTTCACCTTTTTTTTTGAAATATTCAAAAATGTGATTTTTTGAAGTGCTATAGCTCACCAAAAAAGTTAGATTTTGCCAATTTAATAAAAAATACAAAATCGTGAAATTTTGGAATTGTAACTAAACAAAAAAGCTCGATTTGACCAATTTTATCAAACACTAGGAATCTCGAATTTTTGAAAGGCTATATCTCATTGACAAAAACTCGATTTTGCCAATTTTATGAAAATTACAAAATCGTAAAATTCTAAAAAGCTATAGCACATAAAAAACACGATTTTGCTAATTTTTTGAAAAACTTAAAATTGTGAAATTTTGAAAAGTTAAAGTTCACCGAAAAAGCTGGATTTCATCAATTATATGAAAAATACATAATTATTATTATATTTTTGAAGGCTATAACTCACTAAAAAATCTCGATTTCGCTAATTTTATGAAAAATTAAAAATCGTGATAAATTGAAAGGCGATAGTTGATCGTTCTTAGATTTTGGTAATTTTATGGAAAATTCAAAATTGTGATATTTTGAAAGGCGATAAGTAAGACCTTAACTTCCGCATACGTATAATCGTTAGCTACATTGTAGAACATTTAGAAAATAAAGGGATAAATTGTGTCACCTAATATTTATTTTAAAAATTTTAGGGGTCAATTAGTAATTTTAGAAATATTAATTTTAGATTTTGAGTTTAACTAATAACTTAAAGATAATTGAGGGAAGTTAGTGTAATAAAAATAACAAATAAATAAATAAATCAAATAGTGTGGGGGGGGGGGGGGTTTGGTTGGTTTGAGATCATTTCACATTACCCCTCTCTCTCTCTCTCTCACACACACACACACACACATCCACGCACATATCATATACAACCTAAAAAGAAGGGGAAAAAAAAAAAAAACAGGAAACGAGAGAGTGGGTAGGCGGTGTGTCCATTCAGTCGGTTGTGGGTTACCGGCGGTGTGTCGTTTGTCCAGTGATTGTGTGTGTGTGAGTGGCCGTCTGTTCAGTCGGTGGTGAGTGTTGTCGATAGAGTGAGTGGGTGTGGGTGTGAGCTGTTCAGTCGTCCGGCGGTGTGTGGATGTGATCGGAAGTGTGTGTTGTCGGTCGTCGGTAGCGTGCATGTGTGTGTGTGTGTGTTGTTCGGTCCGGCATGTGTGTGTGTGTGTGTGATCGTTGACGGTGTGTGGGTGTTCGGTCAGACGACGGTGTATGTGTGTGTGTTGTTGGTTGGCTATGTGTGTGTGTGTTGTTGGTTGGCGGTGTGTGTGTGTTCAGATGGTGTTTGTGTGTGTGTTTGTTCGAACGGTGTGTGTGTGTGTGTTCGGTTGTTTGGTCGCCAACAGTGTGTGTTGATTGGCCAGTGTGTGTGTGTGTGTATGTTCAGCTGAAACCCAGCAAAAAAAAAATAAAAAGAGGAAAAGAAAAGAGAAAAAAAAAAACACAAACCAAAATAAAATCAAAAACCCATATCTCGGCCGGCAGAAAATTCGGAACAGGTAAAATTTCAGTTGATTATTATTTTCGTCAAATTAAATTATTAACAGTAAATTTTTGTAATCGTGATAATAATTTTTGTAACTGTTAATTTTAATAATTTTGTACAGTGAATATTAACATAACGGAATAGGGTAAATAATAATTTTGCATAATTAAATTTGGGGAATGAGAAATTATGCATTTTAGGGCCACGCATTATATATTATGGTTATTTTAAATAAAAATATTAATTTAGGCCCTATCGCTGTTAGGTTCACAGGCGCTAGTGTCCCGGTAGTTTTTGACGACGGTATTTTGCAGTGCGAAAATCTACAAATTATATTTTTTGTATAAATTATGGAACAAAAAGTGTTTATTAAAAATTGGACGATTTTATGACTTATGTGGATTAAGTAGATTTTAAATGTGGAAAATAATTTTTGTCCGACTATGTTATAGTTTGATCCCGTCAAGAGGGCATGTCCTATGGGATGGTATTGACCTGTTAGGAAGGCACGTCCTGCAAGTGGTTGATTATGTTATTGACCTGTTAGGAGTGCCAGTTCTGCAGGTAGTTGATTATTATGATATATCAGGAGGATTAGTCATATAGGTGGTTGTTGATATTATGATCTGTTAGGAGGATTAGTCCTGCAGGTGGTTAATTATATTATGACCTGTCAAGAGGATTAGTCCTGTAGGTGGTTGATTGACACGTCAGAAGTGCAAATCCTGCGGGTGGTACTCCTACCATTGGGGATAATAAATGGCCATGGCACTGATAGTCACATTAGATGACACAGTTGTACATGTTACAGTACCGTCGTAACTCCCAATCGTGAGGTAAAAATGATCCTATGACTAGTAGGAAACGATGTGTATGGTATTTTATTATACGATGAACTGTCTGTATTGATTGACTTAAATATATTATTTTAAATAAGTTGACGTAAATATATTATTTTATGGCATTGGTGACAGTGGAAATTGATTTCCAGCCTGGTATGCGGTTTATATGCTATATATTTTGAAACGGGGTATTTGATAATTGTGGTTAATCCATAAAATATTTTTATATTATGAAGACAGTACATCGATAAAATATTTGATTTCAGGTGTCGTAGTTAGGAGTGAGTCCACTACTGGCATTAGGTAGAGTTCAGCGGTGGTGTCATTTTGGAGGTGGGCCGGTCGAATGCAAACCGTGGAAGGTTCAATTTTTTTGATTTTTTATTGTGAATATTTGGGACCAGTATATTCCCAAATGTTGAAATGGATATATGTATTTTTTTTTTTGGAAAAAACAAAAAACAAAAAACCGTAGTAATGCATGTATGTGTATATATATATGTATGGATGGATATTCATTGATGGAGTCAGTAGTGTCAAGTCGACGTCACGCCCAATCTTGAGTGACGGGTGCCCGGAGTGGGGGTGTGACACGATACTTGATCGTTCTTAATTTTATACTAAACGTTCACTTTTAATTTACACTTCTAATAGTTTTTTTTATTAATTTTTGACTAGTAGTTGCATATTTTACTAATTTTGTAGGTACACATATCGGAAAAATGATGAAGAAAGTAGGATCAAAATTGAAAGGAGACAAATCGTCCCACGAACCAATCCGAATCCATGAACCAAGTCAGGCCCGAGCTACCGATCCAGCAGACACGCGCGAACGAGCCCTATTCAGCAGACCTATTTATGGCCTGAGCCGTTACTACAAGACCAATTATGGCTAATTAGCCATTTAAGGCCGGTGATTGAGAAGTAAAGGATTACTTGGCAGCTCGGTGGAAGAGATTAATGTTGGATATTTAATACATTATTGGGAAGTTTGGCATTCGTTATATGGAGACATTCTTAATTCGTTCTTGAATTTGAGGGATTCATCCGAGAAAGTCATGAAAAAGGGGATTTTCACCTTTTTGATTCATTCATCTTTTGTTTTATTGATTTTTACCTTCTTCGGGAGACTTCTTTATTTTTCATTTCTTTTTAGTTTCTTTCTTCCATTTTGTTGCTGTCGCTTTCCTTGGCATGGAGAGTCTTCAAATGAGCACTATCTTGAACATCTTTTGGGAAGAACAACACTCTTTGCACAGCTCAGAGACAAAATCTGGTTAGAATGTATTTTTTTAGATTTTCTTAATGTAATTTTTATTTTTAATTATATTTTATCAGTGTATTAGATTGTCTAACATGGGTTTAATGTCCTTACACTATTTATAAAATCAATTATTCTTTTTATCATTTTGTGAATGTTAGAAATAATTTATTGGTACTTTTAGGTTAGATCTAATACCTGTGGTTATAATCTAACTGTTATACAATTAAATTTATTGGAATCGGTACGATTTAATGGGATGAATTATACTAAGGGATCATCTCTTGGATAGATGGGGAGGATCGTGGATATCTACCGTGCTGTTAGGAGAAGATATCGTAACGGACGATCTCACCAATGAAACGACAGAGGTTAATCAAGCCTATATAAAGGGAATATATCATTATTTATTTTTGACGATTCAATCTGTGTATTAGCCTTCACCATAACCAGATTAACTTATTCCCAGCCCAAAGGTTATTTGGCCGACACCGCACTAGTGTCCCTCCCTTAGGACTAAATGATTTTTTCAGGTTAAAGGAGGAAGGTGAAGAGATTTTTGGCACGTGAGAAGTAGTTTGCACATGTTGAGAATTTCTGGCAACATCATTTGGCGTCGTCTGTGGGAAACGTGAACTAAAAAGCTTTCCGTCGCAACAATAAGGCAATCACGGGCAAGAGGAGCAGCTCTAAGCCAAAGTAGTGACTTGCCACTGCAGGGTAACAATGAAGTTCCAGTAGGAGTACACGAGAAGGTTCATGTTGATCCTCTACTTGAGATACTGAGCAATGATACGAAGATTGACGCTCTGACCGGGAATATGTCAGAGATGGTGAATATGGTCAAGTACATGGCGAAGATAATCGCCAAGAGTTGACCACAACCGCCAACCGCTGATAATGGTTTGAGGGAAGAAGTATAGTCTCCAAGGTCTGCAGACCCATAATCCCAAGGGGAGCGAGCTGTCCAGGGATATACCAGCAATCAATAACATGAGAGAAGGGTGTACAATCGAACTGAGACTGTTGATTCATGCTAGCAGCCCAGAAGTAGGGTGGAGAGCGATCAACCTTTAGACGAGCTGGATACGCTGTTGAAGGACACTGAAATGTCGTTCACTTCAGATATCTTGGATGTACTACTCTCAGAGAGGTTTGATCCCACGAAGTTCGAGAAATAAGATGGAAAAGCAGATCTTGTGGACCACATCCGCCAATTCAAGCATGTCATGAACTTATATAGAGTAAGCGACTCTGCACTTTGCAAAACTTTTGCCACGACTCTAAAGGGATCTACCCTTGAGTGGTTACATACGCTCTCATCTAACTCCATCTTGTCATTCAAAGAATTTGAAAAGATGTTTATCAACTGTTTCATAACCTGTTAAAGATTGATGAAGGGACCTAATTATCTACTGGCCTTGCGTCAAGAAAATGGAGAGTCTTTGCGCCAGTATATGAGTCGATTCAATGAAGAGATGATGTGCATTGAGGGGTGTGATTCCAACCTCATCATCAATGCTTTTACTTCCGGGTTGCGCTATGGCAGATTTCAAGACTCTCACCAAGAAAAAACCCCAGAAGCATGTCTAAGTTGATGGAGAAAGTTAAGCCCTACATGAAGCTGGAGGACGTCAAGCTTGCAAGAAAAGGAAGATGATTTGCTAAAGATCACCCTAGGCAAAGCGAGAAGGACCACAACAGGACAAAGGGGAACAACTTGGACACGCATAAAGATCGGCCCAGGAACTCAAGTTCTAGGTCAGAGGCTCGTTAGGAGCCAAACCTCTCTGGTCTATGGACGTCGACCTCCAAAATCCTACATGAGATCCGTGCGTCCGAGGTGGTTTAATGGCCCCCAGGCAGACTACCAAGTCCAAGAAGAAGAACATATCAAAATACTATGATTTCCATAGGGACCATGGTCATAACATAGATGATGCTGGGAATTCAAGAAGGAAATTAAACGGCTAATTGACATGGGTCAGTCACGTGACTATTTGCAAGAGCACTCAAGGGATAAAAAGAAGCCTAGAAATGAGAGTCGTTATGAAGAAAATCGTGACAAGGAGCGTAAAGAGGATCATCCCAATGAAAATCGCGAAATGATCTTCATGATAAACTCTACGGGGCCGGCAACCGGAGAATCCAACTGTGAGTGGAAAAAGAAGGTCTGTGAAGTAGCATTAGAACGCTGCTATGGAGAAGTAATGACAATAACCACAAATCCGGGACCGGTCATCACCTTCTTTGATGAAGATTGCAAGGGGATCGTTTACCCCCATGAAGATGCCTTGGTCATCATTCTCTGAATTTTCAGCTTCCAGGTAAGACGGATTTTGGTTGATAATGGCAGTTCTGCTAACATTATCTTTGTGAACACGCTGAAGCAGAGGGAAGTGCCCAGTTCAGATGTTAGCTCCACCCAGATTGTCATGGTGCGTTTTAATGGGGACCTCAGCTCACCAAGATGGAAGATAACTCTATTAATCACTGCGAACAAGGAAGAAAGATGATATACAAAGGCCATAAAGTTAATGATGATAGACTCTTCGTTACCTTACAATGCGATACTGGGACATCCATGGTTACATGTGATGAAACTAGTAACATCAATGTACCACCAGTGTATCAAATATGTGAATGATGGCTCTATGGCAGTAATACGAGTCGATTAGGTGGATTTAAGGAAGTGTTTTGCAATAGCTATGAAAGGAAAGAAGAAGTCCTTATAGCAATTAAAGCCAAAGAAGGGAGTAGCTCCGTCAAATAGCTCGGCTCATGAAATTGATGATTTCAGAGAACACCCCAGCGTCATCCAACCTACCAAGCAAGTACAGGAGGTTATCTTCAATAAAGCAACTCAGAAGCTGATGATAGGAGAATAGATCGCTCAAATTTAATTCCCAATTTAAGCGCTAGCTATTGTAGTATAATGCTTAAGTACGAGGTGATCGTTCTCAATTTTATACCAAATTTACACCCTTAATTTATAATTTTGATAGTCTTTTAATTATTTTTAATTAGTAATAATGCAATTTATTATTTTTACAGATATGAGTCCAGAAATAAAGATATCCTAAAAAAAGGACGAAAAAAATAGCCGAAACGGAACAAAATCGCGACCCAACCCACAGACCCGAATTGGCCCGTGAATGGACGGTTCTTTTTTTGGGAGCCATTTCACTCTTATCAATTGGCTAGTCAATTGGCCAATCAAGAGGATTTCTTTTGGTAAAAATAGAGCCATTCCTTTTCAAGGTCAATGGCTATAATGGCCACTTTAATTCCATTTAATTGGCCAAGGAAATTAGGGAAATTAAAGAGAGAATGAGGTTTTATATATGGGATTTTTTTATTCGGTAGAGGGACATTCAAATTGGATTCAACTTTTAGTTTAGTTTTTTTTTTTTTCTTTTTCTTTTTCATTTCGGTTCTTGCAGCCACTGTTTGGGGAGTTCTTCAATAGGTTATATTGGAAAGCATTTGGGAAGGACGACCTCCATGAACGCCTAAGACACAAAATCGGGTTAGACTGTTTTCGTTTTTAGATTTTCTTAATGTAGTTTTATTTTTTTGTTCTATTTTACCTATGTATAAGATTGTATGACAATGATTTAATGTTCTTACATTGTTTATAAAATCAATTATTGTTTTTATCATTTTATGAATGTTAGAAATAATTTATTGGTACTTTTGGGTTAGATCTAATACCTGTGGTTTAGTCTAATCGTTATACACTCAGTTTTATTAGAATCGATATGGTTTAATAGGATGAATTACGCTTAGGGATTGATTCAAAATAGATTAGTAGGAATTGAATCCCGAAGATAATTCATTCCGATTAAACGGTTGGTTAATCAATGTAGTTTAATATGATGAGTTATGCTTAGGGATTGATTCAAAGTAGATTAGTAGGAATCGAATCCCGAAGATAATTTATGCCGATTAAATAGTCGTACTTTCATTGTAGTTTTTCTTGTAGTTAAATTACTTCATTATAGACGGAATCGGAATAAGTAAAGAATAAAACGCATTAGGATAATCGAAGAACGAATACATGTTCCCAACCCAGTTATTTATCATTTAGTATTTTAAATTAATTAAAATTTTCTATTTTTATAATTAAAAATTCAAAAACCAATTTCAGTTAAATTTAACTGAAAAATAAGAATATAATTAATAATTACAATCCGATCTCTATAGTTCGACACCCGTACTTAAGCACACTACACTACTATATTTTGCGCTTAAATTGGGTATTAAATTTGAGCGATCACGAGGTCGATCTACAGGAATTGGATTGTAACTATTAATTTTGTATCTTACTTTTCGTATGTGAAATAAATAATATTGGGTTTGGTTTTTTAATTTTAATAATTAAATAACAGAAAATTAATTGAGAAAAAAAATATGTATAAAGGTTCGGGTTAGAGACATGCATAAATTCATCAATTTATCTTGTAAATTTTATTCCTATTTCTTTCATTCAGTGTGTAATCAAGTTATATTAACTACAAACCAATATTACCACGAACGATAAATCGATCACTTAATTGGGATAAACTATCTTCATGATTCAATTTCCACATTAACTAATCTAAGGTGAATTAATCATTTCGTATAATTTATCCAATTAAGTAGTTTCGGTACCACCGAAACTGATTGTAAAACTGTTAGATCTAAACTACAAGTATTAGATCTAACATTAGAGATACGAATAAATTCAGATCTAAATATCTATAACAATATTTAGAACATAAACTATTCAAGAAAAATATTTAAGATCACAATCCTCGTTTTACAACCTTACACACATAAGAATAAAATGTAATTGAAACAAGAACAAAATTACATAGATAATTTTGAGAAGAAATACAGCCCTAACCCGATTAGCGAACTTAGCTGATCATGGATTCTTCTTCAATCCAAATGATGTTCAACAATGGTCCGAGATGAAGAAGAAAGTAAAATAAAAATATCCAGCCAAAATGACTTTCCACCAAGGAATAGAAAGAAAATGAAAAAAAAGTAACAAAATGAAATAGCAGAGAAAAAAGTTGCTGTTCCATCCCACTGGTCGAATATCATATATTGTCTCTCAAATTCCCTTTTTGATTTTCAATCAATTGGCATTAATGGTCATAATTGCTTTCCTTAAAAACCATTCGTGCCATCTTTTTTCCATTTGTGCTTTTGTTGTTTAGGTTTTAAATACAAAATCACCCTTTTAGTTTTTTTAATTCCCCAAATCAACCTCTTTCACATTTTTAGTCCTTTTCGACCATTTTCTTCGTCTATTTTTTTGTGTTTCTTTGTTTTCAACTTTATTCCTGCAAAAATAATAAATTGTATTATTACTAATTAAAAATTAATAAAAAGGCTATCAAAGATGTAGATTAAGGGTACAAACTTGGTATAAAATTGAGAACGATCAAGAATCCCTAAGCCAAACTGAGGCAGAGGAGATCAACAAGTTGCTCAATGAGAATTTGGATGTCTTTACCTGGTCTCCAGAAGATATGAAGGGCATCAGCCTCAATGTTGCAGTCCATCGCCTTGATATCTCCAGATCTTATCCTCTAGTTAGGCAGAAGAGAAGAATATTCAGTCCGAAAAAGGAAGAAGTGATCGAAGCTGAGGTGAAGAAGCTGCTCTCAATTGGCCACATAAGAAAAGTAAGATACCCAAAATGGTTAGCCAATCCAGTCCTCGTAAAAAAGAAGAATGGAAAGTGGAGAATGTATGTGGATTTTACTGATCTTAACTAAGCATGTCCAAAAGACTGCTACCCAATGCCGAGGATAGACCGAATGGTAGATGCAGTAGCAGGGCATCAACGACTGACCATGATGGATGCCTATGCAGGCTATAATCAAATCCACATGGATAAGCAAGATGAGGAAGGGATAACGTTTATCACCTTAAGAGGTACTTACCGTTATAAAGTAATGCCATTTAGTTTGAGAAATACAGGAGCAACCTATCAGCGGCTGGTGAACTGCATGTTCCAAGATCAGATTGGCACAACTATGGAGGTCTACATAGACGATATGCTGGTCAAGAGATCCAAGAAGGAGGATCACCTAATGCATTTGGCAGAAGCCTTTGCCATTCTGAGGAAGTTTAACATGAAGCTAAGCCCAGAGAAATGTGGATTTGGAGTCATATCTGGAAAATTTCTGGGCTTCGTGGTCAACTAGTTTGGCATCATGGTAGACTAAGGTTAGATAGAAGCAATCAAGAATATGAAGTCTCCTGCAACCATAAGAGAAGTTCAAGTACTGACAGTACGATTGGTGGCCCTGAATAGATTTATCTTCAAATTTACTGATAGGTGCGCCTCTTTCTTCAAAATTTTAAAGGGAAGCAAAACCTTTCAGTAGGGTGAAGACCGTGAACAAGCGCTACAGTCCATCAATGACTACTTGGGCTCTGTGGAGACACTGGCTAAAGTGGATTCAAGGGAAGAACTCTATCTCTATCTTTCAGTAACACCAGTGACAGTAAGTGCAGCATTGGCGAAGGATCACATAGGAGGGCAGATGTTAGTTTACTACATCAGCAAATTGTTGGTCCTAGCGGAAACTTGCTACACTGAACTAGAGAAGCTTGCCCTAGCACTGTTCACCGCAACACGAAAGCTCAGATCGTATTTCCAAGCACATGAGATTATCGTGTTGACCTCTTACCCACTCCAATCTGTAATTCATTAGCTAAGAGGCTTTCGGACGTCTCATGAAATGGGCTGTAGAGCTTGGCGAGTTCTTCATCAAGTACAAGCCCAAAACTGCAATTAAATGACAGGCTTTGGCGGGACTTTATTGTTGAGCTAACCCCTCCAGTAGAAATAGCAATGGAAGATGGGAAGAGCCCTAATCAATTAGTTATGTCGTGGAAGCTGTGGGTTGATAGGGGCGTCAAATATGAAAGGGTGTGGTGTAGGCACAGTCTTGCAACACCTGAAGGAGATCAACGCGAAAAAGCAGTGAAACTTGACTTTTGAACCTCCAACAACGAAGCAAAATATGAAGTTGTGATCATTGGGTTGATTTTTGCTAAGGAGTTAGGAGCCCAACATCTGGAGGTGAAATCAGACTCTCAATTGGTGGTTAATCAAATTAATGAAGTGTTTACAATAAATGAGGAAATGTTGCTCCTTTACGTTGAAAATGTGAAATAATTAATTTTCCCACTTCAGAGTTACAAATTTGAAGCTATCCCAGGAGCTGAAAACGTGAAGGCAGAGGCTATTAGTAACCAGACCCCCAATTTTTGTCCCACGATGATAAATCATGATTTGAAAGGGTAACCGAACAAATTCATTTGACACTTAAAATTGTGAAATTTTTAAAGGGTATATACACAGAAAAATCTCAATTTCTGTAATTTTTTGAAATTACGAACTCATGAAATTTTGAGAGGATATCACCTACTAGACCCTCTTATTTTGGTCACATGATCATAAATCATGATATAAGGGGTAACCGAAGAAGTTGATTCGACACTTGAAATCGTGCAATTTTCAAAAGGGTTTATAGCACAGAAAAATCTCAATTTTGGTAATTTTTTGAAATTATCCAACTGGTGAAATTTTGAGAGGCTATCACTTACCAGATCCCTTATTTGGGTCCGAATATGATAAATCATGATTTAAGGGGTAATCGAAGAAATTCATCCGAAACTCGAAATCGTAAAATTTTCAAAGGGTATATAGCACATTGAAAAATCTTAATTTTCATAATTTTTTGAATTAGTCGAACTTGTGAAATTTAGAGAGGCTATCACTCACTAGACCTCCTCTATTTTGGTCCTATGATGATAAATCATGATTTGCAAGAGTATCCAAAGATATTCATTTGACACTCAATCGTAAAATTTTCATAGGGTATAACACATTAAAAAATCTCAATTTTGGCAATTTTTTGAAATTGTCAAACCCATAAAATTTTCAGAGGCTATCACTCATTAGAACCCTGCCCTCCCCCCAATTTTGGTCCCAAGATGATAAATCATGATTTGAATGGTTAACCGAACAAATTCATCTAACACTTGGAATCGTGAAATTTTCAAAGGGTATAACACACAGAAAAATCTCAATTTCGGTAATTTTTTGAAATTGTCGAACTCAGGTAATTTTGAGAGGCTATTATTCATTAGACCCCCCTATTTTCAAAGGGTATAATACACAGAAAAATCTCAATGTCGATAATTTTTTAAAATTGTCGAACTCGGGTAATTTTGAGAGGCTATTATTTACCAGACCCTCCTATTTTCAAAGGGTATAGTGCACAAAAAAAAATAAATCTTAATTCACTATTTTTTTGAAATTCTTGAACTCGTTAAATTTTGAGAGGCTATCAGTAACCAAACCCTCAATTTTGGTCCCATGATGATAAATCATGATTTGAAAGGGTAACTGAAGACATTCATCTGACACTTAAAATTGTGAAAGTTTTAAAGGGTATATACACAAAAAAAATCTCAATTTCTGTAATTTTTTTAAATTACGAACTCGTGAAATTTTGAGAGACTATCACTCACTAGACCCCCTTATTTTGGTAACATGATCATAAATCATGATTTGAGGGGTAACCGAAAAAAATTCATCCGACACTCAAAATCGTGTAATTTTCAAAGGGTCTATAGTACAGAAAAATTTCAATTTTGGTAATTTTTTGAAATTATCCAACTGTTGAAATTTTGAGAGGCTATCACTCACCAGACCCCCTATTTTGGTCCGAATATGATAAGTCATGATTTAAGGGATAATCGAAAAAATTCATTCAAGACTCGAAATCGTAAAATTTTCAAGGGGTATATAGCACACTGAAAAATCTCAATTTTCGTAATTTTTTGAATTAGTCGAACTCGTGAAATTTAGAGAGTCTATCACTCACTAGACCTCCCCTATTTTGGTCCCATGATGATAAATTATGATTTGCAAGAGTATCCAAAGATATTTATCCGATACTCAATTGTGAAATTTTCATAGAGTATAACACATTAAAAAATCTCAATTTTGGCATTTTTTTGAAATTGTCAAACCCGTAAAATTTTCAGAGGCTATCACTCACTAGAACCCCCCCCCCCGCCCCTCAATTTTGGTCCAAATATGATAAATAATGATTTGAACGAGTAATCAAACAAATTCATCCGACACTTGGAATTGTGAAATTTTCAAAGGGTAACACACAGAAAAATCTCAATTTCGGTAATTTTTTGAAATTGTGGAACTCCAGTAATTTTGAGAGGCTATTATTCACCAGACCCCCCTATTTTAGTCCCCTGATGATCAATCATGATTTGAGGGGTTAACCGAGGAAATTCATCCGACACCCCAAATCATGAAATTTTCATAAGGTAGCACACAGAAAAATTTAAATTTCGGTAATTTTTTTAAATTGTCGATCTCGTGAAATTTTGAAAGGCTATCACTCACCAGACTCGCTTATTTTGGTCCCATGATGATAAATCACGATTGGAGGGGGTAACCAAAGAAATTCATACGAAACTCAAAATCGTAAAATTTTCAAAGGGTATATAACATACTAAAAAATATTCAATTTCGGTAACTTTTTGGAATTATTGAACTCATGAAATTTTGAGAGGCTATCGCTCGCCTAACCCTCCTATTTTGGTCCCACGATGACAAATTTAGATCCAAAGGATTAATCAAAGAAATTCATCTGAAAGTCAAAATCGTGAAAGTTTCAAAAGGTTATAACTCATAGAAAAATCTCAAATTCGTTAATTTTTTGATTTTTTTTCAAACTCGTGAAATTTTGATAGGCTATCACTCCCCAGACCCCCTTATTTTGGTCTCATGATGATAAATCGTGATTTTAAGGGGTAATCGAAGAAATTCACCTGACACTCAAAATTGTGAAATGTTTAAAAGGTATAACACACAGAAAAATCTCAATTTCTGTAATTTTTAGAAATTATCAAACTCGTAAAATTTTGAGAGGATATCATAAACTAGACCCCCTATTTCGGCCTCCTTATGATAAATCATGATTTAAAAGAATAATCGAAGAAATTCACCCGACCCTCAAAATCATGAACTTTTCGAAGGGTATAACACAGAAAAAAATCTCAATTTCGCTAATTTTTTTAAATCGATGAACTTATGAAATTTTCACAGGCTATCACCCACCATACCCCACTATTTTGGTCTCGTGAAGATAAATCATGATTTGAAGGAGTTACCGAAGAAATTCATCTGACACTCGAAATCGTGAAATTTTTAAAGGGTGTGTAGCACATAAAAAATCTTAATTTCGCTATTTTTTTTTAAAATTATCGAACTCATGAAATTTTCAGAAACTAACACTCACCAGACCCCCCTATTTTAGTCCTGGGCCATTAAAGCATGGTTTAAAGGGGTAACTGATAAAATTCATCAAAAACTCGAAATCGTGAAATTTTCAAAGGGATAACACACAAGAAAATCTCAATTTCGGTAATTTTATGAAATTGTCGAACTCGTGAAATTTAAAAAGTCTATATCTCCCCAGATCCCCTTCTTTAGATCTAATGATGAAAAATCATGATTTGAAAGGGTAACCGAAGAAAGTCATTCGAAACTTAAAATCATAAAATTTTGAAAGGGTATACCACACAGAAAAATCTCAAATGCGCTAATTTTATGAAATTGTTGAACTCATGAAATTTTGAGAGGCTACCACTCACCAGGCCCCTTAGTTTTGTCCCGTCATAATTAATCATGGTTTGAAGGGGTGACCGAAGAAATTTACCCGACGCTCAAAATTACAGAATTTTGAAAGATTATAACGCAAAAAAAAAATCAAATTTGCTAAATTTTTTAGATTAGTCTAACTTGTGAAATTTTGATAGACGATCACTCACGAGACCCTCTCATATTTTGGTCGTATAATGATAAATCCTGATTTAAAGGGGTAGCCTAAGAATTTCATCTTACACTTAAAATTGTAAAATTTTCAAATAGCACACCGAAAAATCTCAATTTTGGTAATTTTTTAAAATTTTTGAAATCGTGAAATTTTGAAAGGCTATCACTCACCTGACCCTCCTATTTTGGACCCATGATGATAAATCAAGATTCCAAGGAGTAATCCAAGAAAATCATCCGAAACTCAAAATCGTGAAATTAGTAATCCAAGAAAATAATCCGAAACTCAAAATCGTGAAATTTTCAAAGATTATCACACAAAGAAAAATCACTAATTCGATAATTTTTCGAAATTTTGTCGAACTTGTGAAATTTTGATAGGCTATCACTCCCTAGACCCCCTTATTTTGGTCCTATGATGATCAATTATGATTTGAAGGGGTAACCAAAGAAATTCATTCGAAACTCAAGATTGTAAAATTTTCAAAGGGTATATAGAACACGAAAAATTTGCAAATTTGCTAATTTTATGAAATTGTCAAAGACATGAAATTTTGAGAGGCTATCACTCACCAGACCCCTTATTTTTGTCCCATGATGATAAATCCTGATTTGAAGGGGTAGCCTAAGAATTTCATCCGACACTCAAAATCGTGAAATTTTAAAATACTACACGGAAAAATCTCAATTTCAGTAATTTTTGAAATCATTGAACTCTTGACCTTTTGAGAGGCTAGTACTCAACTGACCCTCATATTTTGGTTCCATGATGATAAATCATGATTCCAAGGAGTAATCGAAGAAATTCATCTGAAATTTAAAATTGTGAAATTTTCAATGATCATAACACATTGAAAAATCTCAAATTCGCTATTTTTTTTAAGTTTGTTGAACTCGTGAAATTTTGACAGGATATCTATCCTTAGACCTTCCTATTTTGGTCTCATGATGATAAATCGTGATTTAAAGGGGTAACCGAAGAAATTCATTCGAAACTCAAGATTGTGAAATTTTATGAAATTGTCAAAGTCGTGAATTTTTGAGAGGTTATCACTCACCAGACCTCTTATTTTTGTGCCATGATGATAAATCCTAATTTGAAGGGATAGCCTAAGAATTTTATCGGACACTCAAAATCGTGAAATTTTAAAATAGTATACGGAAAAAATCTCAATTTCAATAATATTTGAAATTATCGAACTCATGAAATTTTGAAAAGCTATCACTCAGCTGACCCTTATATTTTGGTCTCATGATGATAAATCAAGATTTCAAGAAGTAATCAAAGAAATTCATCTGATACTCAAAATTGTGAATTTTTTAATGATCATAACACATTGAAAAATCTCAAATTCGCTATTTTTTTTTAAGTTTGTCGAACTCATGAAATTTTGACAGGATATCACTCCCTAGACCTTCCTATTTTGGTCCCATGATGATAAATTATGATTTGTAGGGGTAACTGAAGAAATTCACCTGACACTTCAAATCGTAAAATTTTCAAAGGAAATATAGATTATAGAAAAAATCTTAATTTCTGTAATTTTTTGAAATTATCGAACTCGTAAAATTTTGAGAGGCCATCATCATACACTGGACACCCCTATTTTGGTCCTGTGATGATAAATCATGATTTGAATGAATAACGAAAGAAATTCATCCGACACTCAAAATCTTGAAATTGTACAAAGAAAAATCTCTATTTTGGTATTTTTTTTTTAAATTTTCAAACTCGTGAAATGATGATAAATCATGATTTAAAAGTGTAATTGAAGAAATTCATTCGAAACTCAAAACCTTGAAATTTTCAAAGAGGATCACACATAAAAATCTCAAATTCACTAATTTTATGAAATTGTTGAACTGGATAAATTTTAAAAGACTATCACTCACTAGGCCCCTTATTTTTGTCCCATGGTGATAAATTGTGACTTTAAGGCGGTAATTGAAGAAACATCCGACAGTTAAAATTGTAAAATTTTCAAACATTATAATACACAAATATTTCAAATTTGCTAATTTTTTAAAATTAGTCGAGCTCATGAAATTTTGACAAACTATCACTCACTGGACCCTCCTATTTGGGTCCCATGATGATAAATCCGGATTTGAAGGGGTAGCCTAAGAATTTCATTCAACACTAAAAGTCGTTAAATTTTGAAATAACACATAGAAAAATATCAATTTCTGTAGTTTTTTGAAATTATCGAATTCGTGAAATTTTGAGAGGCTATCATTCACCTAACCCTTCTATTTTGGTCCCTTGATGATAAATCAAGATTCAATGGAGTAATCACCTGACACTCAAAATCATGAAATTTTCAAAGGGTATATAACACACATAAAAATCTCAATTTCTGTACTTTTTTTAAATTTAGAGAGACAATAACTCCCAGACCCCTTTATTTAGCTCCAATTATGAGAAATTATGATTTGTAACGGTAACCAAAAAAATTCATTTGAAACTGAAAATCGTGAAATTTTCAAAGGGTATATAACACACAGAAAAATCTCAAATTCGCTAATTTTATGAATTTGTTGAGCTCGTGAAATTTTGAGAGGCTATCACTAACCACACTCCTTATTTTTTTTTCAATGATGATAAATCATGATTTGAAGGGGTAACCGAAAAAATTCGTATGACACTTAAAATTGTGGAATTTTCAAAGATTATAACACAAAAAAATAAATAAAAATAAATTCAAATTCGCTAATTTTTTGAAATTAGTCAAACTTGTGAAATTTTGACGGACTATCCACTCACCAGACCCTCTTATTATGGTCCAATGATGATAAATCCTAACTTGAAGGGGTAGCCTAAGAATTTCATCCGACACTTAAAATCGTGTAATTTAAATAACACACAAAAAAAAATCTCAATTTCGGTATTTTTTAAAAATTAATGAACGCGTGAAATTTTGAGAGGCTATATTTCAGCTGACCCTCCTATTTTAGTACCATGATGATAAATAATGATTTGAATGAGTAATCAAAGAAATTCGTCCGAAACTCAAAATCATGAAAGTTTTAAAGATTGTTATAACACACAAAAAAATTTCAAATTCGCTAATGTTTTGAAATTTTGCGAACTCATGAAATTTTGACAGGCTATTACACACTAGACCCCTCTATTTTGGTCTCGTGATAATAAATCATGATTTGAAGGAGTAATCGAAGAAATTCACCCGACCCTCAAAATTGTTGAATTTTCAAAGATTATATAACACACAAAAAAAATTAAATTGCTAATTTTTTGAAATTAGTTGAACTCATGAAATTTTGATAGACTATCACTCACCAGACCCCTCTTATTTTGGTCCTATGATGATTAATCTAGATTTGAAGAGTCAACTTAAGAATACCATCCGACACTCAAAATCGTGAAATTTTGAAATAGCACACCAAAGAATCTAAGTTTCAGTATCGTTTTGAAATTATCAAACTCGTGAAATTCTAAGAGGCTATCACTCAGCTAACCCTCTTATTTTGGTCCCATATGATAAATCATGATTCGAATGAGTAATTGAAGAAATTCATCCAAAACTCAAAATCGTGAAATTTTTCAAAGATTGTACCATACCGAAAAATCTCAATTTTACTAATTTTTTTAAATTTGTTGAACTCGTGAAATATTGACATGATATCACTCCCCAGATCTCCTATTTTGGTCCCATGATGATAAATCATGATTTGAAGGCGTAACTGAAGACATTCACCGACACTCAAATTTGTGAAATTTACAAAGGGTATAATACATGGAAAAATCTCAATTTCTGTATTTTTTTGAAATTATTGAATTCGTAAAATTTTGAGAGGCTATCACATACTAGCCCCCCTATTTTTGGTCCTGTGATGATATTTCATGATTTGAAGGATTAACTAAAGAAATTCACCCTGTTGGCCTAGTGAGCTACCCAAGAGGAGGGTTAATTGGGTAATAATAAAAATTATCAAATAAATAACACTTGAAAATTCAAATAATTAATTTTATCCTAAATTAATTATGATCTTTATAGCAGCGGATATGTGTTATCAAACTAGGTGCACACCCAAACAATTGAAAATAAATAACGTAAAAATTGCAGCACACCAAAATTTATACTGGTTCACCAAGCTACTTTTAGCTAATTCAGTCCTCCGATCCCCACGGAGAGTCGCACCTACTAAATCACTAAGATTAATTTAAATAGATAGGAACCAAAACCTTTACACAAAGATTATTTTCACAGGCTCATAATCAACATTTACAATTTTTTTTTTCACAGGCTTAGGAATAACCTTATCTTTTTCTCAACCTCAAGACAAACCTTATCTTTTTTTTTAGGCTAACCTAATCCTTTCACAGGCTAAGGATCAAACCTAATTATTTAATACCTTAGGTTAAGAATCAAACCTCACAAAAACACTCCAAGTATCATTTTCCCAGGTAAGGATGAAACTTTTACAATTCACTCACAATTGATTCTAATCAGGAAGAATCACACCTAACTTTTTTCAAGGGAAAATGGTAACTTAACCTTTTTGTATTTAGGCAAAGATTAAACCTCAATCTCTTTACCGGAAGAGATTGAAACCCAGCTCCTTCTTATTAGATATTCCCAATAATATCTAACCCGCGCACACCTCACCAATTACAAAATTGATAAGCTTTTTTTCCACTCGGAGCTTCTACCACCTCAGATCAAATTTAAACTCGATTAATATCCCGATATATACTAGTGATAGAAATAAAGTGAGAATATCAAAATCTGATTTTAATATAGACGGGTAGCACACGATTTATCATGTAATCAGATTTTCACAAGAAATCGTTTCAAAATATTTTCAAGTAATTTAAAGTTCAAAAACGATTTCACAAGATCGAATTACCAATCAAGCAATAATAATAATAAACTCAATAAAAAATAAGCTTGGAATGATCTCACCAAAAAAACACCGAAAAAATGCAAATCAGATCGCTAGTAAGCTCAAATCAGTGACGCCAAAATGAATTAACGTTTTAACTCAAGAATTCCAACACCAGAATGATCTTACGATAATATCTCAATATAATATCAAAATGATAACTCTCAGAAAGTTCAGGAACTAAATAGTTCGTGATGGAATAATAATAATTTATCTTTAACAAACACGGGTCTATTTAAAAATAGATTTGAAATAGGCCGTCCAACGGTTAGTTCCCACATGTCATGACATTTAATTGCTCATACAGACCCTATATATTGATATGAATTAATCCTAGTTCAATTTACCTAATTATAACTTTCAAAATATTCAATTTAATCCCTCAAATAATATCACATTCTCAAATCAATAGGATAGAAAGAATTAAATGTACTTAATTGAGAATCACATCAAATATGTATACCATATCTATAAGGATACTTAAATAAGAATAATATATCTAACAAATATTCAAATCCTTAGAATCTCTCTAAGATATCAACCAAAAAACGACTAGTAATGACTACTTTTTTATTAAATCAACGAAATCCTTTAAACTTGAAATCGAACTATCAGTTGACCAATCAAAATCATAAGTCGACCGATAAATTCAGGTTGTAGCCCAAGCCAAAAGGTTCTCGCCAATCGGTCGACCGAAAATCTATGGTCTGTTGACCGATCGATTTAGGATGCTCCTCAGGCCAATTTTCAGTTATGGTTGGTCGACCGATTATCTTTGGTATGTCGACCGATCGATTCAGAGAGTTTAAGTATTGGCCTTAGGTTGACCGATCCCTCATGATCTATCGACCGATCGATTAAAAGAGTTTAGATTTTGGCCTAGTTTGACTGATATCTCTTTGGTCGGTTGACCGATCGATCTAGAGCATGCACCATTCCTAGCCACTTCTTCATCGGTTGACCGATCCATGTTGATCGGTTGATCGATCTTGCTAGAACTCTTCTTCCTTAATTAATTTTTAACTCAAATCTTCGACATTTTTGCCCCTTTAACCTATTTCTTTTATCTTTTAATTTAATTGACTCTTTAAATCAATTTTAATTACTAATATTTCTTAAATCAATAATTCTTCTTCAATTTCATATAGGAGCAAATATGTTTAAATAATTAAGATCCTAATAAAAACACACATAAATATAAATTCATTTTTGTGTTGTGTGTGATCCTAATCGTTTTCTCCTAAATTCTTCAAAATCTTCAGTCTCTCAATACTTGTCTCTTTGTTAGTCTCTTGTATCCTTAACCATCTTCAATCATTTCTTCATGATAAAATCATCAATGAAACGTTTACACTAAAACACTCAATAAACTCATTAGTTCCACCAAAAATATCAATACTTAATTGTCCATCTAAATCTCGGGATCAACACACCTGATACTCAAAATCGTGAATTTTTCAAAGGGTAGCACACAGAAAAATAACAAGTTTAGTAATTTTTTTATATTATCGAACTCAAAAATTTTTGAGAGGCTTTAACAAACTAGAACCCCCTATTTTCGTCTTGTGATGATAAATAATGATTCGAAGGAGTAACTAAATTTTTTTATCTGAAACTCAAAATCGTAAAATTTTCAAAGGGCATAGCATACAAAAAAAATCTCAAATTTTCTAATTTTTTAAATTGTCAAACTCGTTAAATTTTGATAGGATTTCACTCACCAGACCCCCATTTTGGTCCCATGATGATAAATCACGATTTGAGAAATTAACCTGACACTCAAAATCGAAAATTTTTAAAAGGGTATATAGTACCCAAAAAAATCTAAATGTTAGTAATTTTTTGAAATTATCGAACTCATAAAATTTTGAGTAGCTAACACTCATCAGACCCTCCTATTTTGGTCCCATAATGATAAATCACAATTTAAAGAGGTTACCAAAGAAATTCAATCAAAAATCAAAATAGTGAAATTTTGAATAGGTCGAGCACGAGCACACAAGAAAATCTTAATTTCGCTAATTGTTTGAAATTATTGAACTTGTGAAGTTTTGAGAGGCTATCACATACTAGACCCCTCTATTTTGGTCCATTGATGATAAATCATGATTTGAAGAAGTAACCAAAGAAATTCACCCGACACTCAAAATTGAAAAATTTTCAAAGGTATAGCACAAAAAAAATCTTAATTTTTATAATTTTTTAAAATTATCGAACTCGTGAAATTTGGAAAGGCTAACACTTATTAGACCCTCCTATTTTGGTCCCATGATGATAAAGCATGATTTAAAGAGGTAACCAAAGAAATTCATCTAAAACTCAAATTAGTGAAATTTTCAAAGAGTATTAACACACAAGCAAAACTTTTTCTCTATTTTTTAAAATTATCGAACTCATGAAATTTTGACAGACTATCACTCACCATACCTCCTATTTTGGTCCCATGATGATAAATCATGATTTGAAGGGGTAACCGAAGAAATTCATTCGACACTCAAAATCGTGAAATTTTCAAAAGGTATATAGCACACAGAAATATCTTAATTTCCGTAATTTTTTGAATTATCAAACTCGTAAAATTTTGAGAGGCTATCACACAATAAGCCCCCCTATTTTGGTCTCATCTTGATAAATCTTAATTTGAAGGAGTAACCAAACAAATTCAATCGACACTCAAAATCATGAAATTTTCAAAGGGTAACACACAAGAAAATCTCAATTTGGCTAATTTCAAATTGACAAACTCGTGAAATTTTCACAGGAAATTACTTACCACACCCACCTATTTTGGTTCCATGATGGTAAATCGTTATTAGAATGGTGACCAGAGAAATTCATCCGACACTCAAAATTGTGAAATTTTCAAATGATATAGCACACTGAAAAATCTCAATATCTGTGATTTTTCAAAATTACTGAACTCGTAAAATTTTGAGAGGCAGTCACACACTATACCCCCCTATTTTGGTCTCTTGATAATAAATCATGATTTGAATGAGTAATCAATTAAATTCATCAAACACTCAAAATCGTGAAATTTTCAAATGGTACATTGGAAATTCTCAATTTCTGTAATTTTTTTAAATTGTTGAACTTGTGAAATTTTAAGAGGCTATCACTCACCATACCCTCTTATTATGGTCTCATGTTGATAAATTTTATTTTAAAAGGGTGACCAAAGAAATTCATCCCAAACTCAAAATTATGAAAGTGTCAGATAAATTTCTTCAGTTACTCCTTCAAATCATGATTTTTCATCATGAGACAAAAATAGAGAGGTCTGCTGAGTATTAGTCTCTCAAAATTTTATGAGTTCGACAATTTCAAAAAATTACTGAAACTGAGATTTTTTCTGTGTGTTTACCTTTGGAAAATTTCAAGATTTTGAGCGTCTAATGAATTTCTTTGGCCATCCCTTTAAATCATGATTGATCGTTATTGGAAAAAAAATTGAGGGCTGGTGAGTGATGGCCTTTCAAAATTTCAAAAGTTCAACAATTTTAAAAAATTAGCGAAATTGAGATTTTTCTGTTTGCAACTCCATTTGAATTGTTCATGATTTTGAGTGTCAAATGAATTTCTTCGATTACCCCCTTCAAATAATGATTTATCATTATAAGACCAGAATTGGGGGTATGGTGAGTGATAGCCTGTCAAAATATTAAGAGTTCGACAATTTAAAAAAATTAGCGAAATTAAGATTTTCCTGTGTAGTATATACCTTTTGAAAATTTCATAATTTTGAGTGTCGGCTAAATTTCTTCGGTTACCCATGAAAATCATGATTTATCATCAATGGACCAAAAATCGAGGGTCTTGTGAGTGATAGCCTTTCAAACTTTCACAAATTTACAATTTCAAAAAAAATAGCGAAATTAAGATTTTGAGTGTCTGATAAATTTATTTGGTTACCCTTTCATATCACAATTTTTTATTATGGGACCAAAATAGAAGGGGAAGATGAGTGTAGCCTGTCAAAAATTCAAGAGTTTGACAATTTTAAAAAAATAGCGAAATTGAGATTTTCATGTGTACTATATACATTTGAAAATTTCACAATTTTGAATTTTGTATGAATTTCTTCGGTTACTCCTTCAAATTATGATTTATCATCATGGGACCAAAATTAGCGAAATTAAGATTTTTTTTTTTTGGTACTATAACCTTTGAAAATTTCATGATTTTGAGTGTCGTACAAACGTCTTCGGTTATTTCTTCAAATCATTATTTACCATCATAAGACCAAAATAGGGAGGACTGGCAAGTGATAACCTCTCATAATTTCACAAGTTCGACAAATTCAAAAAATTAGCGAAATTAAGATTTATCTGTGTATTGTACCTTTTGAAAACTTCACGATTTTGAGTATCGGATGAATTTCTTCGATTACCCCTTCAAATCATGATTTATCATCATGGGACAAAAAATCAGGGGTTTGGGGAGTGATAGCCTGTCAAACCTTCATGAGCTCAACAATTTAGAAAAAAAAAATAGCGTAATTAAGATTTTCCTATGTGCTATATACCGTTTAAAAATTTCACAATTTTGATTTTGGGATACATTTCTACGGTTTCCCGTTCAAATCATGATTTATCATCATGGGACCAAAATAGGAGGTTTGGAGAGTGATAGCCTCTCCAAATTTCACGAGTTTGACAATTTTAAAAAATTAGCGAAATTGATATTTTTCTGTGTGCTACTTTTGACAATTTCACGATTTGGATTATCAGCTGAATTTCTTGAGTTACCCCTTCAAATCATGATTTATTATCGTGGGATAAAAAATCGGGGGTTTGGTGTCTTTCAACATTTCACAAGTTTGACAATTTAAAAAAATTAGCAAAATTTATATTTTTCTATGTGCATTACTCTTTGAAAAATTCAAGATTTTGAGTATTAGATGAATTTATTCACTAACTCCTTCAAATCACATTATATCATTATGGGACTAAAATTGGGAGGTATGGTAAGAGATAGCCTTTCAAAATTTTATGAGTTCGACAACTTAAAAAAATTAGTGAAATTGAGATTTTCCTATGTGTTATATACCCTTTGAAAATTTCACGACTTTAAGTTTGAGATTAACTTCTGCAATTACTCCTTTAAATCATTATTTGTTATCATGGGACCAAAATTAGGGGGGGGGGGGGGGGTCTAATTAGTGTTAGCCATTCAAAATTTCACGAGTTCGATAATTTCAAAAAATTACCGAAATTGAGATTTTTCTGTGTTCTATACAATTTGAAAATTTCTCCATTTAAAGTGTCGGGTGAATTTCAACGGTTATATGTTCAAAACATGATTTATCATTGAGAGAGAAAAATAGGAAGTTCTAGTGAGTGATAGCCTCTCAAAATTTTACAAGTTCGATAACTTCAAAAAATTACTGAAATTGAGATTTGTTTTGTGTGCTATATACTCTTTAAAAATTTTACGATTTGGAGTGTCAGAAGAATTTCTTCGGTTACCCTTTCAAATCATGATTTATCATCAAGGGACCAAAATAGGGAGGGTCTGGTGAGTGATAGCCTCTCAAACTTTCACGAGTTCCAAAATTTCAAAAAAATAGCGAAATAGAGATTTTTTAGTGTGCTATACCCTTCGAAAATTTCACGATTTTGAGTGTCAGATAAATTTCTTGGATTACCCCTTCAAATTATGATTTAACATCGTAAGACAAAAAATCAGGGGTTTGGTGAGTGATAGCATGTCAAAATTTCACGAGTTCGACAATTTAAAAAAAATTAGCGAAATTCAGATTTTTCGGTATGCTATATACCTATTGAAAATTTCACAATTTTGAGTTTGTGATGAATTTCTTTCGGTTACCCCTTCAAATCATGATTTATTATCATAGGACCAAAAAAAGAGGGCTGGTGAGCGATAGTCTCACAAAATTTCACGAGTTTGACAATTTAAAAAAACAATAGCGAAATTGAGATTTTTCTGTGCTATACCCTTTGAGAATTTCACAATTTTAAGTGTCAGATGAATTTCTTCCGTTACCCCTTCAAATCAGGATTTACCATCATTGGACCAAGAAGAATCGGGGGTTTGGTGAGTGGTAGTCTTTCAAAATTTCACGTGTTCGATAATTTAAAAAAATTTGAGAAATTGAGATTTTTCTGTGCACAACACCCTTCGAAAATTTCACGATTTTAAGTGTTGGATAAGTTTCTCTAGTTAAGCCTTAAAATCATGATCTATCATTATCGGACAAAAATAGGAAGGAATGGTGAGTGATAGTCTTTCAAAATTTTACGAGTTCAACAATTAAAAAAAATTAGCGAAACGGAAATCTTCCAGTATGCTATATAACCTTCGAAAATTTCACGATTTCAAGTTTGGGATGAATTTCTTTGGTTACCCCTTTAAATCATTATTTATTATCATGGGACCAAATGAGGGTGGGGGGTTTGGTAAGTGTTGATATCTCAAAATTTCACGAGTTCGATAATTTCAAAAAATTACCGAATTTTAGATTTTTTGGTGTGTATAACCTTTGAAATTTTTACCATTTTGAGTGTTGGATGAATTTTAGCGGTTATTTCTTCAAATCATGATTTATCAACGAGGGACAAAAATATGAGGGTCCTGTGAGTGATAGCCTCTCAAAAATTCACAAGTTCGATAACTTCAAAAAATTACCGAAATTAAAAAAAATTCTATGTGCTATACTACTTGAAAATTTCACAATTTAGAGTGTTGGATGACTTTCTTCGGTTACCTCCTCCCCCCCCACCCTCCGCCCCCCTCCCCAAATCATGATTTATCATTAGGGGACAAAATATGGGGGTATGGTGAGTGAGAGCCTCTCAAACTTTCGTGAGTTCGACAATTTTAAAAAATTAGCGAAATTGAGATTTTTCAGTGTGCTACCCTTTCAAAATTTCACGATTTTGAGTGTCGGATGAATTTCTTTAGTGACCCCTTCAAAACATGATATAACATCATGGGGCCAAAAATTGGGGGTCTGGTAAGTGATAGCTTCTAAAAATTTCATGAGTTCGATAATTTCAAAAAATTAGCGAAATTGAGAATTTTTTGTGTACCTTTGGAAAATTTCACGATTTTGAGTGTCGGATGAATTTCTTTATTTACCGCTTCAAATCTCGATTTATCACTATGGGACCAAAATATGGGGGGTATGGTGAGTGATACCTGTCAAAATTTCACGTGTTCAACAATTTAAAAAAATTATTGAAATTAAGATTTTTTCCTGTGCTATATACCCTCTCAAAATTTCACGATTTTGAGTGTCGGATGAATTTCTTTGGTTACCCCTTCAAATCATGATTTATCCTTGTGGGACCAAAAATCAGGGATCTGGTAAGTGATAGCCATTCAAATTTTCACAACTTCGACAATTTTAAAAAATTAGCGAAATTGAGATTTTTCAGTGTGCAACAACACTCTTTAAAAATTTTACAATTTTGAGTGTCGAATGAATTTTTTGGGTTACCTCTTCAAATCACGATTTATCATTGTGGGACTAAAATAGATAGGTATGATGAGTGATAATTTGTTAAAATTTCATGAGTTGGACAATTTTAAAAAAAATAAAATAACGATATTGAGATTTTCCTGTGTGTTGCCTTTTAAAATTTTACAATTTTAAGTTTGGGATGAATTTCTTCAGCTACCCCTTCAAATCATGATTTATCTTCATGTGAAAAAAATTGGGGGCTCTGGTGAGTGATAGCCTCTCAAAATTTCACAAGTTCAACAATTTTGACAAATTAGCGAAATTGAGATTTTTCTATACCTTTTGAAAATTTCAAAATTTTGAGTATTAGATGAATTTCTTCGGTGACCTTTTCAAATTATGATTTATCATCATGAGACCAAAAATCGGGGGTCTGGTGAGTGACAGCCTTTAAAAATTTCACGAATTCGACGATTTAAAAGAATTAGCAAAATCGAGATTTTTTCGTGTGCCACACCCCTTTTAAAATTTCATGATTTTGAGTGTCGGATGAATTTATTCGATTACCACTTCAAATCAGGATTTATAATTCTGGGATTGAAATTGAAGGATATGTTGATTGATAGCCTGTCAAAATTTCACGAGTTCGACAATTTAAAAAAATTGGCGAAATTAAGATTTTCCTATGTGTTATGTACCGTTCGAAAATTCATGCCGATTAAATAGTCAAGCTTTCGTTGTAATTTTTCTTGTAGTTGAATTACTTCACTATACATAGAATAGAAATAGATAAAGGATTAGAACATATTAGGATAATCGAAAGACGAATGCATGCCCTCAACCCGACCATTTATCATTTTATATTTTAATTTAATTATTTTCTCTATTTTTATTGTTAAAAACCCAAAACGAATTTTTATTAAATCCAACTGAAAAATAAGAAATAATTAATAATTACAATCTAATCCCTATGGTTCGACACCCTTACTTAAGCACGCTATACTATAATATTTTACGCTTAAATTGGGTAGTAAATTTCAGCGATCAGTGTTTTAAATACATTATTTTTTTACATTGATGACAGTGAGAAACGGGTTCCGAATATGGTGTGTGATATGCTGTATTGTTGTTATATTGTTTCATTTCATTGGTGGCAGCGGAACTAGGTATGTGATTGTATAATATTATATTTTTGAAACGTGGTGTTTACTATTCATACTTGATCTATAAAATATTTTTTTATTATGTAGACAGTACATCAATAAAAAATTTTGGTTTCAGGTATCGTGACTAGGAGTTGGTCCGCTACTGGCATTAGCTAGAGTTCAAAGGTAGTGTCGTGTTGAAGGTGAGTCGGTCGGACGTGAACCGTGGAAGGTTCATGTATATATATATTTTGAGGTAAATAAAATTTTACAGTAGTATGAGTGTGTATGTATATCTGTATGTTGGGATATTCGTGAATTGGTTCGGTAACGTCAGGTCAACGTCACGCCCTGCCTCGAGTGACGGGTGACTGAGGAGGGGTGTGACATACTACCTCAATCTCTTTACAAAAAAAAATTAAAACCAGCTACCCTTAGATTAAATACTCCCAATAGTATTTAATCCGTCACTCAACTCACCAATTACAAATTGATAAACGATTTTTCTCACTCGGAGCTTCTATCACCTCAGATAAATTAGAACTCAATTAATATCCCAAAACTAGTGATAGAAAAGTGAGATATTCAAAATCTGGTTTAAACAAAAATTGGATAGCACGTAATTGAGCACGTAATAAGATTTTTTCAAGAAATTGTTTCAAAAATATTTTGCAATAAAAAATCGAAGAACAATTTCAAAGATCAAATTCCAAGTAAATAATAATTATAGAAAATAAACAAATAATTTGGAACAATCTCACCAGGAATCCACTGAAAGAATAATAATAGCAATGACACTTCAGATCGGTAGTAGCAATAATCCACAACAAATATTCCGCAAGAATAACTCTTAGAAAAGATCTCACAACTCAATCAATATGATTACTCTTAGAAAGCTTAAAAGTTGAATAGCTTAGAATATTTCTCTATCTACTAAAATAAGAAAAAACGCAGGTCTATATAAAAGAGAATAAAATAAGCTCTCAAACGGCTAGTTCCTATTTGTTATGATATTTAATTGCTCTTATAGACCCCTTATATCATTAAGATTTCATCATGGTTCAAATCACTTAATTATGACTTTTAAACTTCTCAATTAAGTCCTCCAAATATTTCTCAATCATAATTAAATAGGATAGAAAGAATTACATGTACCAAATTGAGAAATATTCAAACTTAATGAACCATATCTATAGGGATATCATAATATATATTGCATATCTCAAATAACATCAAATCTCTAATATATCTCATGAATCTTAACAATAAAACGGGTAGTAACGGCTACTTTTAGAATAAAATTCAGAATTCCACAAAATCTTGAAACAATGCCATAAGTCGACTGACTAAGAGTCATCTATCGACCGATAGATTCAGGATGTAACCAAGCCAAAACTTCTTTGCCCATCGGTCGACCTATCTGTCGACGTAGAGATTCAGAGAGTTTAATTTCTAGTCACAGGTCAACTTCCTTGTCGACTTATCGATTCAGAGAGTTCACCATGTAAGCTTAGGTCGACCTACCTATCGACTGAGAGATTCAGCAACTTCATATTCTATGCATCGGTCGACTTACCTGTCGACTTACCAATGCTGGAATCCTCTCCTTAATTCGTTTTGAATTCATTCTCATCGACATTTTTGCCCCTTTAACCGATTTCTTTTCTCGGTTAGCTCCACTAAATTCTTAAATTCAATTTTAATTAATTATCAACATTTCTTTTTCAATTTTACCAAGGAGCAAATAATTTAACTAATTAGGATCCTATAAAAAACACACATATTTATAAAAATCATTTAATTTTTTTTTTGTGTCGTGTGTGATCCTAATTGGGATATTAAGAGTTGAAATTTCACTTGAGTTATTTTTCCTACGTTTTTCAAATTCTTCATCCTCTTAATCTTGCATCATATTTGTCATCATCTTTTAGCATCCATTCATTACTTGTCATCATATCTTCATCATTGGAACTAATAAGCTGAAACACTCAATTAAACCGTTAGTTCCACAAAAAATATTAACATTTAATTGTTCATCAAAATCTTAATATCAACATAATAATTTTTTAAATTGTCAAAATCGTGAAATTTAGAGAGGCTATCACTCCCCAGACCCCCTTATTTAGGTCTAATGATGATAAATCATGATTTGAAGGGGTAATCAAAGAAATTCACCCGATAATCAAAACTATAAATTTTTCAAAGGAATAACACACAGGAAAATCTCAATTTTGCTATTTTTTTTTTAAATTGTCGAACTCTTAAAATTTTGGCAGGTTATCACTCTCCATACCCTCTTATTTTGGTCCTATAATTATAAATCATGATTTGAAGGGGGTAACTAAAGAAATTTATCCGACACTTAAAATCGTGAAATTTTCAAAGGGTGTCATACACAGAAAAATCTCAATTTCGCTAGTTCTTTTAAATTGTCAAATTCGTGAAATTTTGAAAGGCTATCACACACAAAATCCCCCGATTTTGGTTCTATGATGATAAATCTTGATTTGAAAGGGTCACCAAAGAAATTCACCCGACACTCAAAATTGTAAATTTTTCAAAGGGTAAAGCATATTAGAAAATTTCAATTTCGCTAATTTGTCAAAATTGTTGAACTCGTGAAATTTTGACAGACTATCACTCACCAAACCCTGTATTTTGGTCCCAGAATTAAAAATTGTGATTTAAAAGAGTAACCGAAGAAATTCATCTGACACTAAAAATCGTGAAATTTTCAAAGAGACAGAACACAGAAAAATCTCAATTTCACTAGTTCTTTTAAATTGTCGAATTCGTGAAATTTTAAACGGCTATCACATACCAAACCCCCCGATATTTGGTCCGATGATAATAAATCATGATTTAAAAGGGTTATTGAATAAATTCATCCGACACTCAAAATCATGAAATTTTCAAAGGGTATAACACGCAGAAAAATTCTCAATTTTGTTAAATTTGAAAATTTGTTGAACTCGTGAAATTTTGAGTGGCTATCATGCACCAGACACCTTTATTTTTGTCCCATGATGATAAATCTTGATTTGAAAAGGTAACCGAAGAAATTCATCCCAAACTCAAAATCGTAACATTTTCAAAGGGTAGCACACTGGAAAATCTCAGTTTCGCTATTTTTTTTTTAACTCATCAAACTCGTGAAATTTTGACATGCTATTACTCACCATACCCTTCTATTTTGGTCCCATAATGATACATCATGATTTGAAAGGGTAACCGCAAAAATTCATCCGACACTCAAAATCGTGATATTTTCAATGGATGTTGCACACAGAAAAATCTCAATTTCACTAATTTTTTTATATTGTCGAACTCTAGAAATTTTGACAAACTCTCACTCACCATACCTAGAATTTTGGCCCCATGATGATAAATCATGATTTGAAAGGGTAACCGAAGAAATTCATCTGACACTCAGAATCGTGATATTTTCAAAATGTATAGTTCACAGAAAAATCTCCATTTCACTAATTTTTTTAAATTGTTGAACGCTAGAAATTTTGAAAGACTCTCTGTAAGACCCTGATTTAGCACGTACGTCATTAATAGTTGCATGTTTAAAGCATTGGGAAAATTCGGGATAAAATTTTTTGTGAATCAAATTTAAATTAAAACATTAGGGGCCAAATTGGAAATTTAGAAATATTAAATTTAAAATTGGGATTCAAATTTTCATTCGATTTATAAAAAATTTAACTATTAGGGATCAAATTACAAATTTAAAAAATGTTAAAAATGAAAATTTAACTAGAAAAGAGACTTTAAGAAGTTGGGGAGAAAAGTGTATTCATATGATCATGCAAGTGAAAATAATCAAAATCTCAAAACCCATTTAAGAGAAATTCTAGAGAGAAAGAGAGGGAAACAAAGGGGGAGTTCGGTAGGTGTGTCTCCTCCGGTGATGGGTGGGGGAATTAGCGTGCATGTGTGTGTGGTAGTTTGAGTGTGTTCTGCTCTCCGTTCGTCATCTGTTCTCTGGTGATCGTGGGATGAATTGATCGTCACCGTTTGGTTGGGTACGGGATCGTCGATCATGGAAGTGGATCGTCAATGGTGTGATCGTCGCTGTTCGTCGCCATCATTCGGTGAGTGTGTATATTTTCGCATGCATGTATGTTTAAATTATTACGAATGTGCTTGTCCGATCGTTCATCATAGGCGTGAATGTGCTCTATTTTTGGTTTGGAGCAGACAATGTGGGTGTGTGTTTTGTGCATGTGTTGTCATTGTCGTCGGTGGCGTGAGGTTGGTTTGACGAAGGTCGTTCGGTGTGGGTGTCGTTGATTTTGTGGGTGTGAGTGTGTGCATGCCCTGAATCGTTGAGAAAGGTCTGCGGTGAGTGAGAGTTAGAGAAAGAGAGAGTGTCGCCGGTGGTAGGTTGTCGTCGGCTGTGAGTATGTGATGTCGGTGGTGTGTGTGTGTGCGCATTCTACATGGTCGGCAGTCGGTTGTGGACCAGTTGTGATGTTGCGTCTGGGGTGTTCTGATCGCTGAGGTGTGAATGGCGGTGAAGGGAGTCGACCGGTCGGGCTGAAACAGAAAAACAGTAAACAGAACAGAAAAAGAAGAGGAGAAGAAAAAAGAAAAAAAAAAGAAATTACACAAATAACCCCTAACAAAAATTGAAAATCCATCTCACAGCCCGTGAACGATTCAGAATGGGTAACATTTTTCGTTAAGTTTATTTTAGTTTATTAAATCAAATTCTAGCATCAAAATTTTGTAACCAGAATAATAAATTTGGGACCGTCGTATTATTAAATTTTATGCAGTAATTAACGGTATGAAATTTACCGAATAAAAATTATTATAAATAAAATGTGGGGAATGGGAAATTATCGAACTTAGGGCCTACATTACATGATTAGGCTATTTTGCATAAAATATTAATTTAGGCCTTGTTACTATTAGGTTCTCAGACACTGGAGTATCGGTAGAGGGTAGTCAGTGAAAACTGTTCGGAGCGGATAACCAAGTGAGTAAACTGTCTTTTTGCCAAACTATATATATATATATATATATATATATATATATACATATATGCGTGTAAAATGGTTTTACTTAAACTAGATGGTTTTAAAATTATGTAGATCAAGCAGGTTTTTGGGTGAGTTGGTGAAATGGATTTTTGTCGAATTATGTTGATTTTTTTTTTTTTAAAAAAAAGGATTAAAAATAATTTTCGTTGGATATAGGTGGTTTTGAAAAAAGAGTGGAAAATATATGGTTTTCTAAAAACAAAGGTGGAAAAAACTATTTTTACTGAAATCGGTGGTACAAAGGTGAAAATTGGGTTTTTTTTTTTACTGAAATTGATGGTACTTTTAAAAAGGAGAGTGAAAAACGTGATTTGAAAATTCTCCCCGAAAGGGGTGTGGTTTATATTCTCCCCATAAGGAGTGTGGATTTTTGACGATGTGGTGTGAAAATGTATTTCTTCCCGTAAGGGATGTGGATTTTTAACTATACTGATGATTTTGAGGATGTCATAGTTGTTATCCCCGAAAGGGGTGTGGATTATATTTCTCCGCGTAAGGGGTGTGGATTCTTCCAATGGGATGTGGATAGTTTTCCCCGTAAGGGGTGTGGATTATATTTCTCCCCAAAAGGGGTGTGGATATTTTGTAGGAAGACATTCCTACGAATGTTACAGCATCGTTGCAACTCCCGATTGTGAGGTTAAAACGATCACTATGGCTAGCTAGTGTGTGCGGTGGTGGAGTGGTGGTTTGAGATGTGGTGTGTTACTTATATTGGGTGATTTATTATTTATTATGGTGATTGGTATGATTTTATACTAGATGGATTTAGATGGAACTTATTTATATCGTTTTATTTTCACTGCTTATATACTGGAGATTTTATGAGCTATGTGTTGTTTATATACTTACGCTTGATCCATTTAGATGTTATAGAATAATTTATTATTATAAAATATTTTTACTAAGAAGGCAGTACACTCGTAAGTAGAGCAAATTTATGAGTCGGTCCCCTACTGGCACTAGTTAGAGTTATGCGTGTCATGCGATGGAGTCATATGAGAGCATTTTGAGATGAGCTGTCAAAGGTGAACCTAAGAGAGGTTCATGATATTTATTTTGTTCTTCTTATTATTGGGACGGGTGTGTCCCTATAGCACTAAATTTTGTATATGTTGTATAGATGATTTTATATTATTTTATGTATATTGTCTTTTTATGAGTTGGTTTGACGGTCAGGTGATGTCATGTCGACGTCACGTTGGCCCTACGGTGATGGGTGTCAGGGGTGGGGGTGTGACACTCTCACTCACCATACATCCTTATTTTGGTCCCACAATAATAGATCATGATTTGAAAGGGTAAATGAAGAAATTCATCCGACACTCAAAATCGTGAAATTTTCAAAGGGTATTGCACTCTGAAAAATCTCAATTTTGCTAATTTTTTTAAATAATCAGAAATCCTAAAATTTTGATAAGCTATATCACTCACCCGACCCCCCGATTTTTGGTTTTATGATGATACATCATGATTTGAAGGGGTAACAGAAGAAATTCGTTGGACACTCAAAATCATGAAATTTTCCAAGGGTAGCACACAGAAAAATCTCAATTTTGCTAATTTTTTGAAATTGTCGAACACGTGAAATTTTGAGAGGCTATCACTCATAAGACCCCCAAATTTTGGTCCCATGATGTTAAATCATCATTTAAAGGGGTAACTGAATAAATTCAATCGACACTTAAAATTGTGAAATTTTTAAAGAGTAGCACATTGACAAATCTCAATTTCACTATTTTTTTGAAATTGTCGAACTTGTGAAAGTTTGAGAGGCTCTTACTCATTGTAACCCCCTATTTTGTCCCCTAATGATAAAACATGATTTGTGGGGGTAACTGAAGAAATTCATCCAACACTCCAAATCGTAAAAATTTTAAATAGTAACACACAAAAAAATCTCAATTTCGGTAATTTTTTGAAGTTATCGAACTTGTGAATTTTTTACAGGCTATCACTTAATAGACCTTCGTATTTTTGTCCCTCAATAATAAATCATAATTTGAAAGAATAATCGCCAAAATTCATCCGACACTCGAAATGGTGAAATTTTCAAAGGGTACACACAGAAAAATCTTAAATTTGCTAATTTTTTGAAATTATCGAACTCGTGAAATTTTGAGAGGCTAACACTTACCAGACTCTCCTATTTTAGTCCCGTGATGATAAATAATAATTTAAAGGGATAACCAAGGAAATTCATCCCAAACTCAAAATCGTGAAATTTTCAAAGAGTATATTGCACACAGAAAAATCTCAATTTCTCTAATTTTTTCAAAATGTCGAACTTGTGAAATTTTGAAAGGCTATTATTCAGCATTTCCCCCATTTTGGTCCCAAAATGATAAATCGTGATTTTAAGGGGTAACTGAAGAAATTCATCCGACACTCAAAATCGTGAAATTTTCAAAGAGCAGCACACTGAAAAATTTGAATTTTGCTATTTTTTTTTAATTGTCAAAGTCATAAAATTTTGAAAGGTTATCACTCACCAGACCCCCGATTCTTGGTTCGATGATGATAAATCATGATTTGAAGGGGTGATCGAAGAAATTCATCCGACACTCAAAATCGTGACATTTTCAATTGTACATCACACAGAAAAATCTAAATTCCCTAATTTTTTAAAATTGTTGAACTCGTGTAATTTTGCGAGGCTATCGCTCACAAGCCCCCTTTATTTTGGTCTTATGATGATAAATCATGATTTGAAGGGGTAACTGAAGAAATTTATCCCAAACTCAAAATTATGAAATTTTCAAACAATATATAGCACACCAAAAAATCTCAATTTCACAAATTTTTTTATATTGTCGAACTTATGAAATTTTAACAGGCTATCACTCACAAGACCCCCAATTTTTTGTCCTAAGATGTTAAATAATGATTTGAAGGGGTAACCAAAGAAATTCATCTGACACTAAAAATTGTGAAATTTTCATAAGGGATATAGCACACTGAAAAATCTCAATTTTGCTAATTTTTTGAAATTGTCAAACTCGTGGACGTTTGAGAGGCTATCACTCACCAGACATTCCCTATTTTGGTCCCTTGATGATAAATCATGATTTAAGACGGTAATCGAAGAAATTCATCCGACACTCCAAATCATGAAATTTTCAAAGAGTATAGCACACCAAAAAATCTCAATTTCAGTCATTTTTTTGAAGTTATCCTACTTGTGAAATTGTGAGAGGCTATTACTCACTAGACCCTCCTATTTTTGTGCCTCAATGATGAATCATGATTTGAAGGTGTAATTGCAGAAATTCATCTGACACTCAAAATGTTGAAATTTTCAAAGGGTATAACACGTTAAAAAATCTCAATTTTGGTAATTTTTTCAAATTATGGAACTCGTGAAATTTTGAGTGGCTAACACTCATCGGACCCCTCTATTTTGGTCCCATGGTGATAAATAATGATTTAAATGGGTAACTAAAGAAATTCATCCCAAACTTAAAATCGTGAAAATTTTAAAGGGTATATAGCACACAGGAAAATCTCAATTTCGTTAATTTTTTTAAAATATTGAACTCATGAAATTTGGAAAGACTATCACTCACCATACCCCCCTTATTTTGGTCCCATAATGATACATTCTTGATTTTAATGGGTAACTAATGAAATTTATCCGACATTCAAAATCGTGAAATTTTCGAAAGGTGCCACATAGATAAATTTCAACTTTCTAATTTTTTTTTTAATTGTTGAACTCATAAAATTTTGAAAGGCTATTACTCACTAGACCCCCCGATTTTTGGTCCCATGATGACAAATCGTGATTTAAAGGGGTAACCGAAAAAATTCATCCGACACTCAAAATCGTGAAATTTTTCAAGAGTGTAGCACACAGAAAAATCTTAATTTTGCTAATTTTTTGAAATTGTCAAACATGTGAAACTTTGAGAGGCCATCACTCACTAGACCCCTGAATTTTGGTCCCATGATGTTAAATCATGATTTGAAAGGGTAACCGAAGAAATTCATCCCAAATTCAAAATTGTGAAATTTCAAATAGTATATAACACACAGGAAAATCTCAATTTTGATAATTTTTTTAAATTATCAAACTCGTGAAATTTTGACAGGTTATCACTCACAATACCCCCATATTTTGGTCCATAATGATAAATCATGATTTTAAGGGGTAACCGTAGAAATTCATCCGACACTGTTAGTCGTGAAATTTTCAAAGGGTGTTGCTGATCGCGCCATATTTTACACGATCTAATATCACTAATCTACATTTTGTTATTCTTTTGAATAGATTAAATTAGTATAAATTATTTATTTTTATTTATTTTTGTAGATTTTTGGAATTGGAGAAAAAATAATATAATTCAGAGCAAAAGGAACAAAAAGATGACAAATCATTACGACCCGCAAAATGACCCGAATCGGATCCGACCCGGCCTGCGAACCCAACTCAAAAATCGGATCAAGCGAAATCAAGAGACCATTAATTAGCCATTAAATGGAGAATTCGACTCTAAATAGAAAAGCACACCAAAAGATTATGGACAACAATTAAGTCCATTCAATTTAGTTTTGAATGGTTTTAAGGCTGTGGGTTTTTGGACAACATCAAGGAGGAGGATTTTTTTTTCCCATTTTTAGTTTTCATCTTTTAATAGCTATTGACGAATTCTAGGAAAGGAATTTTTTTTTATCTTATTTTTGGATTTTTGTTTAGTTTCTTTTCTCTTATTTAAGATGGCCGACAGTAGGTTGGAAGGGAAAAATTCCATTTTTTTTTTACCTTTTTTTTTTTTTTTTTTGAGTTTTAGGCGAACAATAGGTTAGGATTTCTAATTTTTTTTTACTTTCTTTCCATTTTCTTTGGTGACTGGATTTTGGTGCGGATAATTCTTCAAAGAGCTATTGTTCATTATTAATTGGGAAGAACAAATCGCCATGAGCAGCTAATCTCTCTTCAACAGAGCTAGTATTCGGGTACGTATTTTTGGATTTCATGTAATTTCGTATTTTTAATTTAGTTTCAGATTATGTGTAACAATTGTATGATGAGGAATATCGTTCTTGATTCAGTTTATTTGTGAGTGGATTTATTTTCAAAGTGTTCTTGTAGAGATTGCGAATTTTCGATTCAATTGCTTCTAAAACGTTAGATCTCTAGATCTAACGATCATACAATTGTATTATTAGGATTTAATTATTGATTTGGATGGTTTATGTCTAGATTGTAATTCACCTTAGATTAGAGTAACGTATGAATTATATCCCGAAGATAAATCATGTCGAAGAATAATAAATCAAATCTTTCTGAGTAATTCCGGCTTGTAGTTAGGAATATTTATTTACACAAATTTGCATTAAAAATAAAATATGAAACCCCACATGAATCCAAAATACAAAACCCGTAATTCCTAACCCGGTTTTCTATTTTCATTTGTTTTAAATTAATATTTTATTTTTCTTATATTAAAACCCAAAACTCATATCAAAATTTGTTTTCATTAAGAAAGAAGAATAATTAAAAATCGATAATTATAAGACCAATCCCTATGGTTCGACACCCTACTTAAACAGCGTATTAGATCAGTATCGCGGTACTATTTTTAAGGGTATTATTTTTTAGTGATCAAATTTTTCACACAGAAAAATCTCAATTTTGCTAATTTTTTAAATTGTTGAACTCGTGAAATTTTGAAAGGTTATCACTTACAATACCCTTGATTTTTGGTCCCATGATAACAAATCATTATTTGAAGGGATAACCGAAGAAATTAATCTGACACTCGAAATCGTGAAATATTCAAAGAGTATAACACACAGAAAAATCTTAATTTAGCTAATTTTTTAAAATTATCGAACTCGTGAAATTTTTAAAGGCTATCACTCACTAGACCCTTTTTATTTTTTGTCCCATTATGATAAATCATGATTTGAATGGGTGATTAAAGAAATTCATCCCAAACTCAAAATTGTGAAACTTTCAAACGGTATATAGCACACAGGAAAATCTCAATTTCACAAATCTTTTTAAATTGTCGAACTCATGAAATTTTGACAGGAAATCACAATACCCCCAAATTTTGGTCTCATTGTGATAAATCGTGATTTTAAGGGGTAACAATAGAAATTCATCACACACTCAAAATTGTGAAATTTTCAAAGGGTGTTTGTGCACAGAGAAATATCAATTTCGCTAATTTTTTAAAATTGTTGAACTCATGAAATTTTGAAAGGCTATCACTCATCATACCCCCCGATATTTGGTCCAATGATGAAAAATTATGATTTGAAGGGGGAACATAAGAAATTCATCCGCCAGTCAAAATCGTGAAATTTTTAAAGGGTATAGCACACACAAAAATCTCGATTTTGCTAATTTGTTAAAATTGTTGAACTCGTAAAATTTTGAAAGGCTATCACTCACCAGACCCTTTAATTTTAGTACCATGATGATAAATCATGATTTAAAGGGGTAACCGAAGAAATTCATCCCAAGCTCAAATTTGTGAAATTTTAAAAAAGGTGTTACACACAGAAAATTCTCAATTTCGCTATTTTTTTTAAATAGTCAAACTCCTGAAATTTTGAAAAGCTATTACTCATCAGACCCCCCGATTTTTGGTTGCGTGATAATAAATCCTAATTTAAAGCGGTAACCGAAGAAATTCATCCAACACTCAAAATTGTGAAATTTTCAAAGGGTGTTACATACAAAATAATCTCAATTCGCTAATTTTTTTCAAATTGTCAAACTCATGAAATTTTGAAAGTCTATCACTCACGAGAACCCCGATTTTTGGTCCCTTTATGATAAATCATGATTTGAAGGGGTAACCAAAGAAAATCATCCGACACTCAATATAACAGCTCACTTTTCTAGGGCTGCCACTAGATTTCTCCTACAGAGAATTCTACCCCAAATATTTCACAATTTATAAATAAATTATAATTATTAATAATTCTACTCTGATACCACTTTGTAACGGTCCGGTTTCCCAGGGCCACTGTCACACCCCACCCAGGGCACCCGTCACTCGAGGCTGGGCGTGACGTCGACTTGACGTCACCAGACCAATCCATAAGTATCCAATCAGACATATATACATACATACTCGCGCTACTGTAAAATATATATACCTGTCCCAAATATCCACAACCAAAATTACCAAAATACCTGAACTTTCCATGGTTCACGTCCAACCAACTCACCTCCAACACGAAACTACCTCCGGACTCTCCCTAGTGCCAGTAGTAGACCATCTCCTAGCCGCGGTATCTGAAACCAAAACATTTTATTAATGTACTATTTTCATAATAAAAACGTTTTGTATGGATCAAGTATAAGAATTTAAATACCACAGTTCAAAACCAATAAATAATAAACACCATATTTTGAAATATAATATAATATAATCTCGTACTCGGTTCCACTGCCACTAATGAAATGAAATAATATAACAATAATACCGTATATCATAGTTGGAACCAATTTTCAACTGCCACCACTGTAAAGAAATACTGTATTTAAACTACTCAATTCCAATAGAATATAATAAACACATACCACACGGAAAACTCATTTTTTTAGTCACCACAGAAATGAACTCATATATTTATAACATCTCAACCAAACAACAAAATTTCACCAGAATACTATATCTAACCAAATAGTGTAAAGCAACCAAAATAATAGATACACCAATATATATGATACACCAATCTAGTGTAAAGTAATATATTTAAATTTATCCAACCAGCTCACCTTATACAACAAAATACCACACCACCCTCCGACTAGCTATAGGATCATTTTAACTCAGGATTGAGAGTTACAACGGTATCGTACCACCCGTAGGGTTTGCATCCTAAACGGGTCAAATAACCACCTGCCGGACTAACCCTTCGGACAGGACATAATATCAATAATCACCTGCTGGACTAACCCTCCGGACAAGACATAATATCAATAACCATATGCTGAACTAATCCTCCAGACATGACATAATATTAATAACCACCTGTCGGACTAACTCTCCAGACATGACATAATATCAATAACCACCTGCCGGACTAACCCTCCAGACAGGACATAATAAAATCATCCCGCAGGATATACCCTCCTGTCGGGATCAAAGTTATGGCATAGTAAAAAAAATAAAAAAATCACCCTCTATCTCCAAAACCGATTTAATCCAACTATCATTTTTCTACCCTTTTAAAAACCAACGAAATCCAAAATTTTACTAACACCCAAAACCGCTTAATCCATATAAGTTACAAATTCGTCCAGTTTTAAATAAACCCATTTTTCCATAATATAAATGAAAATAGATTTTGTAATTTACTAGAAGACAGTATACTCACCTGGCTATCTGCTCCGAACAACTTTTACTGACTACCCTCTACTGATACTCTGGTGCCTGCGAACCTAATAGTGATAGGGTCTAAATTAACAATCTATTCTAAAATAATCTAATCATGCAATGCAGGTCCTCCGTCCCCACATTTTATTTATGAAAATTATAATTCGATTAATTTCGCTCCGTTACAAATTATTGTATAAAATTTATTCATGTGAACGGTCTCAATATTTATTATCGCCATTTCGATATTTTTGATGCTAGTAATTAAGTTTAACAAAATGTAGAAATCAGTGAAAATGTTACCCTTTTTACGAATTTTTGATGTTCTTCAGTGATTCTGATTCTAGCTCACTGCCGCAGCGATACAACTCTTTCCTTTCCTCAACTCTGCACACTGACTCGCCGCCACCGCGGCGAGATCTCCACCGCCTCGGCGAAACACTTCATTTTCTTTATTTTTTCACTGACTCCTTACCGCCTCGGCGATACGCCCACCGCCGCAGCAAACGTCACAGTAACTCAGCTTTTGCTTCAATTCTGCGTCTTATTGCCTCGGCGATACTTCCACTGCCGCGGCGAACTGTCGTCGTCTTCATTCTGCTCCAGGTTTCTTCTTCAAACAGACCACTCTCTCGCTTCTTACCAGCTCCGATGACCAGCTTACTTATCAGCCCACACATATACCCACAGCAAATATCAAAGAAAACACATACACCCATATGCACGCTGAAAATTAGAACACACACATGCACACATACACTCATGGTCACCCAAATGCACCGGTTGAATAGAGCAGACACGGATGCACAAACCACACACAACCAACGAAAAACACACACACAACAGCAGCAGCGGTGACACACACACACACACACACTCGCTGTTGACACAAAACAGAAAAAAAAACACTCACACTCAAACCCATCCAATGCCTGAACAAACCCTTACACACAAAATGACACACTAAACGACGACACCACATCCTCACCTGCCGGAAGAACGCCGATCGCAAAAATCTGATGCCCCCCCACTTCCAATCCTCTCTCTCTCTGAATTTTTTGATTTCTTTGTGATTTGATGATCTCTACATGCATGATCATGTATATATATGCATGTAAGTAGTGGTTTGGGAATTATCCTTCAATTAACATGTCACCTGTTCCTTCCCCTCCCTATCCCCGGCAATCTCACTGCACACACGCACAATATATGCATATCTATCTATCTATATATATACGTGTTTAAAATAATCTTTTGGTTAATTATTCTTTTCTCCCCCTAACTTCTTTTAGTCCTTATTTTAATCCAAATTCAATTTTTAAAAGTTCTAAAATTGTAATTTCACTCCTTTAAGTTTTGATTAAAAAGTTAAATGTCAATTTACCTCCTAAGATTTGGATTTAATGTTTCTAAATTTACGAATTGACCCCTAAACTTTTAATTTGAATTTTTAATTGACATAATTTCATCCCGAATTTTTCCAATGGTTCTAAAATGCAACTAAAATGACGTAATTGGTAAGATTGAGGTCTTACAGCCACCACGCAATTTCTCCCCTTGGAGAATTAACACTAGAAGCGAATGACCAATATTTCATTTTATTAAAATTGAGAACTTTTAAAATTTACATGGTCCATAATCCATATCATTATGTATAGAAAAGTGTCGATCCATTATATTAAATTTGACACATTTTAGAATCAATGATTTATTAAGTACTGAAATGATCAACTTCTTTTGCCGAATACTGAACTAATCAACTTTTTGAGTAATTTTTGTTAGGAAAATCCAATACTATTATTTTTCTTTGCCTTGTCGGTTTAGATGTATCACAGTTGTTTGTGTTCCGCGATAATTATATTCAATTTATCTAATTATTGAGTTAATTTTACAACAATAATAACAAATTCGACTATTATAAATTAAATCAAAATTCAAATAAACTTCTCATCGCCGTTCCATTCGTACTAGTCCTGCAATCAAAACTGTGGGGGTTATGAGTTAACGCTTAGTAGAATTTCAACCACTCTAATACGTATATTTAATTAATACAACAAATAAAATACATAGGGGTGATTTTCACATAATCACAATTATCTCATAGAAATTAACAACTATAATTCGACAACAATAATAACGTAAATCTTACAATAGAGAAATTAAATACATATATTAAAAGAGTTAGAAATTCTACCTGAATTATGAAGTCGGAATAAGAAACGAAATATTTTTCCAGCTCACAAAAAAAAAACATTAAAAATGTGCTCTCGTAATTTTTTCCTTCACATATATAACTACATGCTCATTCTATCCGTAATATATATATATGTATGTGTGTGTGTGTGTTCGCCTAAATTGATATCACCCATAATTGTTTTTTTGACACTTGTCATTGCATGGCTCATGATACGTATAGATGGGATTAAAGATGTTGCCTTCCTTGGGAAGGCAACAATCTTTAGCCATTAATTTTTATTTTTTATTTTTTTTATTTACATAATGTCCCTTCTTAAAATAAGAAAAATAGTAATCATACCCCAAAACTTTTAAAAGTATATTTTAAATAGTACAATAGTCCAAAAACTTTTAAAAGTCGATTTAAAATTAACATTTAACTCCAAAAATTATCAAATATTATTTATACCATACAGTTGCACAACAATCCCAAAAATATTACACCTATATAAAATAATATTTTTAAAAATATAAATTTAATATTTAACTCCAAAAATTATAAAGTATATATGTATACCATAAATTTACAAAACGTCTCCAAAAATATTAAACTTATATAAAATAATATTTTCAAAATATAATTTTTTCTGGGGTATTACATTGTCACTCACCAGACACCCTATTTTGGTCCCAAGATGATAAATAATGATTTAAGTGGGTAACCGAAGAAATTCATCTCAACCTCAAAGTCGTGAAATTTTCAAAGTGTATATAGTATACAGGAAAATTTTAATTTCGCTATTTTTTTTTTAAGTTGTCGATCTTGTGAAATTTTGAAAGGCTATCACTTACCATACCCCATATTCTGGTCCCATGATGATAAAACGTGATTTAAAGGGGTTACTGGAGAAATTCATCTAACACTTAAAATCGTGAAATTTTTAAAGGGTGATGCACATTGAAAAATCTCAATTTCGCTATTTTTTTTTTAAATTGTCGAACTCGTGAAATTTTGAAGGGCCATCACTCACCAGACCCTCGATTTTTGGTCCCATGATGATAAATCAAGATTTGGAGGGATAACCAAAGAAATTTATCCAACACTCCAAATCGTGAAATTTTCAAAGGGTAGCACATAGAAAAATCTCAATTTCACAAATTTTTTAAAATTGTCAAACTTGTGAAATTTTGAGAGGCTATCACTTACAAGATCACCTTATTTTGAAACCATAATGATAAACCATAATTTGAAGGGGTAACCGTAGAAATTCATCCCAAACTCAAAATTGTAAAATTTTCAAACGGTATGTAGCACATTGAAAATTTTCAACTTCACTATTTTTTATAAATTATCTAACTTGTGAAATTTTGACAGGCCATCACTTAAAATACCCCTCCTATTTTGGTCCAATAATAATCGTGATTTGAAGGGGGTAACCAAAGAAATTCTTCCGACACTCAAAATTGTGAAATTTTCAAAGGGTGTAGCATACAGAAAAATCTTAATTTCACTAATTTTTTAAATTGTCGAACTTGTGAAATTTTGGAAGGCTATCACTCAACAGACCCCTAATTTTTGGTCCCATGATGATAAATCATCATTTGATGGGGTAATCAAAAAAATTCACCCGATGCTTAAAATCTTGAAGTTTTCAAAGGGCAACACATAGAAAAATCACAATTTCGCCAATTTTTTGAATTTGTCGAACTTATGAAATTATGGGTGGTTATCACTCGCCAGACCATCCCTATTTTGGTCCCATGATGATAAATAATGATTTAAAGGAGTTACCAAAGAAATCGTAAAATTTTTGAAGGGTATATAACACACAAAAAATCTAAATTTTGTTAATTTTTTGAAATGGTTGAACTCCTGAATTATTGAGAGGTTATCACTTACCAGACCCCCCTATTATGGTTCCCAGATGAAAAATCATGATTTGAAGGGGTAACCGTAGAAATTCATCCGACACACGACATCGTGAAATTTTAAAATGGTATAGCACACAAAAAAAATCTCAATTTCGATAATTTTTTAAAATTGTCAGACTCATAAAATTTCTAGAGAATATCACTAACCAAGTCCCCTATTTTGGTCCCATGATGATAAATTTTGATTTGAACAAGATAACCAAAGAAATTCGTACGACACTCAAAATCTTGAAATTTTAAAAGGGTATACATAGAAAAATCTTAATTTTGCTAATATTTTGAAATTATCAACCTCATGAATGTTTGAGAGGCAATTTTTCACCAGGATCCCCAATTTTGGTCCCCTGATGATAAATCATGATTTTAGGGGGGGTAACCACGACACTCCAAATCGTGAAATTTTCAAAGGTTAGCACACAGAAAAATCTCAATTTTGATAATTTTTTTTAAATTATCGAACTCTTGAAATTTTGATAGGCTATCGCTCACCAGACTCCCTTTATTTTTTTTCAAAAATAATAAATCATAATTTGAAGGAATAACTGAAAAAATTCATCTGACACTCGAAATGGTGAAATTTTCATAACACAAAAAAAATTGAAATTTCGCTAATTTTTTGAAATTATCGAACTCGTAAAATTTTGAGGGGCTAACACTTACTGGACCTTCCTATTTTGGTTCCATGATGATAAATAATAATTTGAAGAGGTAACCAAAAAAATTCATCCAAAACTAAAAATTGTGAAATTTTTAAATGGTGTATAGTACACTGGAAAATCTCAATTTCATAAAAAAAAAAAAATTAAATTGTCGAACTCATTAATTTTTGACAGGCTATCACTAACCACACCCCTATATTTTAGTCCCATAATGATAATTGTTTATTTAAAGGGGTAACTAAATAAATTCATTCGACATTCAAAATCGAGAATTTTTTAAAGGGTGTTACACACAGGAAAATCTCAATTTTTGCTAATTTTTTTAAAATTGACAAACTCTTGAAATTTTGACAGGCTCTCACTCACCATACCCTTTTATTTTGGTCCTATAATGATGAATCATGATTTGAGGGGGTAACCGAAGAAATTCATCCGACACTTAAAATCGTAAAATTTTCAAAAGATACGCACAAAGAAAAATCTTAATTTCGCTAATTTTTTTTTTTTAAATTGTCGAACTCTTCAAATTTTGATAGGCTATCACTCACTATTACCCCTACGTTGGTCATGTAATGATAAATCCTGAATTGAATGGATAACCGAAGAAATTCATCCGACACTCAAAATCATGAAATTTTTAAAGGGTGTTGCAGAGAGAAAAAAATCTCAATTTCGCTATTTTTTTTTTAAAATTGTCGAAGTTGTGAAATTTTAAAAGACTATCACTCACCAGACTCCCAATTTTTGGTCCCATGATGATAAATCATGATTTTAAGGGGTAATTGAAGAAATTCATCCGACACTCAAAATCGTGAAATTTTCCAGGGTATATAACACATCTCAATTTCGTTAATTTTTTGAAATTGTTGAACTCGTGAAATTTTGAGTGACTATCACTCATCAGACCTCCATATTTTGATCCCATGAGGATCAATCATGATTTGAGGGAGTAACTGAAGAAATTCATCCGACAATCATGAAATTTTCACAAGGTATAACATACAGAAAAATCTCAATTTTGGTAATTTTTTAAAATTGTCGAATTCGTGAAATTTTTAGAGGCTAAAACTCATCAGACCTTCCTCTATTTTGGTCCTATGATGATAAATCATGATTTAAAGGGGTAACCAAAAAAATTCGTTTGAAACTCAAAATCGTGAAATTTTCAAATGATACAGCACGCAGAAAAATCTCAATTTCATTAAATTATTGAAATTGTCAAACTTGTGAAATTTTGAAAGGCTAACACTCACAAGACCCTTTATTTTGGGACCATGATTACAAATCATGATTTAAAGGGTTCATAGAAGAAATTCATTCAACACTCAAAATCGTGAAATTTTCAAAGGGTAGCACACAGAAAAATCTTAATTTCGGTAATTTTTTAAAATTTTCGAATTTGTGAAATTTCGAGAGGTTATTATTAACCAGACCCCCTATTTTGATCTTATGATCATAAATCATGATTTTAAGGGGTAACCAAAGAAATTCTTCCGACATTCAAATTCGTGAAATTTTCAAAGGGTTATATAGCACACGGAAAAATCTAAATTTTGCTAATTTTTTGAAATTGTCGAACTCGTTAAATTTTGAGAGGTTATTAATCACCAGACCCGCCTATTATAGTCCCCTAATGATAAATCATGATTTGATGGGGTAACCAAAGAAATTCATCTTACACACAAAATCGTGAAATTTTCAAAAGGTATAGCACATAAAAAATCTCAATTTCACTAATTTTTTGAAATTGTCAAACTTGTGAAATTTTAAGAGGCTATCATTAACTTAACCCCCCAATTTGGTCCCATGATGATAAATCATGATTTGAACGGGTAACTGAAAAAAATCATCTGACACTCAAAATTGTAAAATTTTCAAAGGGTGTTGCACACAAAAAAAAAAATCTTAATTTCACTTATTTTTTGGAATTATCAAACTCATGCAATTTTGAGAGCCTATTACTCACCAGACACCTTTATTTTGATCCCTTGAGGATAAATCATGATTTGAGGGAGTAATCAAAGAAATTCATATGACACTCCAAATCGTGAAATTTTCAAAAGTGTATATAGCACACAGAAAAATCTCAATTTCGATAATTTTTGAAATTATCGAACTCATGAAATTTTGAGAGACTATCTACTCACCAAAAACCCCCTAATTTTTTTTCCATAATAATGAATCATGATTTGAAGGAGTAACCAAAGAAATTCATCTAACACTCAAAATGGTGAAATTTTCAAAGGGATAGCACACAGAAAAATCTCAAGTTCGGTAATTTTTTGGAATTATCGAACTCGTGAAATTTTAAGAGGGTAACACTCACCTACCCCCCCTATTTTGATCCCATGATGATAGAGCATGATTTGAAGGGGTAACCAAATAAATTCCTCCGACACTCAAAATCGTGAAATTTTCAAAGGGTATATAGCACACAGAAAAATCTTTATTTCGATAATTTTTTGAACTTGTTGAACTCGTGAAATTTTGAGTCCCGACCCCCCTATTTTCGTCCCATGATGCCAAATCATGATTTGAAAGGGTAACAGAAAAAATTTATCCGACACTCAAAATCATAAAATTTTTAAAGAGTATAGTGCACTGAAAAATCTCAATATCGGTAATTTTTTAAAATTGTCGAACTCGTGAAATTTAGAGAGACTATCACTCACGAGACCCCCTTATTTTCATCCTATGATTATAAATCATGATTTGAAGAGTAATCGAAGAAATTCATTAAAAACTCCAAATCGTAAAATTTTCAAAGGGTAAAGCACACAGAAAAATCTTAATTTCATAAATTTTATAAAATTATAAAATTTTGAAAGGCGATAGCTCAACCAAAAAACAAGATTTCACCAATTTAATGAAAAATTCAAAATCGTGAAATTTTGAAAGATTGTAGCTCACAAAAAAATACTAGATTTTGGCAATTCAATGAAAAAAACAAATTCGTAAAACTCTAAAAGGCAATTGCTTGCCGAAAAAGCTCGTTTAGCCTTTTTATTAAACACTATAAATATTCACATTTTGAAAGGCTATCATTCACTGAAAAAACATGATTTTTCCAATTTATGAAAATTACAAAATCGAGAAACTCTAAAAGGCTCAATCCAAAAAAAAAAAAAGTCGATTTCTGCAATTTTACAAAAAATTTAAATTTGTGAAATCTAAAAGGCTACTGATAGGTGTAAAATACCTATCTACTTATAAACCGAATTTGGTAGTTTTTGAGTGTTTTATTTATATTTAATTGCATTTTAGTTTGTTTTTAATTAATTCAGGTGTAGGGATGCAAACAAGCGACAAACGAGCAAAAACGATTGAAAAATAGTGAAGAAACAAGGTTTTAAGAACACAAGAGCCACCGTCGTGGCGGTGAGAATGCTGGAGGGCTAAAAATACACAAAGTCCCACCGCCTAGGCGGTGAAAGTGCAGAGAGTTGGAAGTTGTTCCATCGCCGCGGTGTTGATACCCACCGTCGCGGCGCAGATTGAACCGACTTACTCACCGCCTAGGCGGTGAATGATCAGAGAGTTTGGAAAGTTGGCCGACATCCCCACCGCTGCGGCGGTCACTCTGCAAACAGAAAAGAGATATTTTCAGATATTTTGAAACCTTGCACCTATAAAATCTTTTCCCCCATTTCCATTAAAGCCACTTGGGAAGTCTGGACACTGTTGGATGCCCCTAACCTTAGGAGGTGACCCTTGGATATTCTTGAAGAAGAGATTCATCATCCGGAAAAAAGGAAACATTGGCGGATTGATCTTTGGCGACAGTGGATCACTCTACTTTAAGATTTGATCTTTCTCTATTTATTTCTCTCTTTGTAATTTGATGTTTTATTGTAAATGATAATGAATATCTCTTGTATTAATGCTTATATGGTCAAGATCACGATAGATTAGATAAATATTAGTTAGGGATCGATGTAGTTGTATAAATACTAGTTTGATGGAATATACGTTTTTTTAACGGTTGTTTGTGTTTAAATCCGATTGTGTTCATCATTTTATGATGACTTTAATATGCTTGTTAATGTATTAGGGTTGGATTTGAGAATAAGGGTTTTGACACTCGATAGAGATAACTCCGGATTTGGACTAGGGTAAACACATCGTTACGATCTAACGACCCGGGAGGGCGTTAGTTAGTGTGCAATCGATGACGTTGGGGAAAGACTCACGCGGCCTAGAGTCGTTAAGACATTGAGGGGGACCTCTTCGTTGACACGAAGTCGCATATTATCCCATCTTACACTCGGAAGAGGTGGCGGAAGAGTTTTAGCACCGAGATTGTCAGATACCATAAACTCCGTTATTGTTAACTAAAACGAAATCAAACATGTATTAAGTGGACAAAATCAATCCCTAGGTAAGCAACTTAGTTAGGATTAACCCACTAATTGTAGTTTAGCTTAGTTTTAATTAGTTTAATTTAAATCATTTCTTTAACCGTTTGGATAATAGGAGACTATGCAAATTGTGGTATTCAATTATTCAACCCGTCCCTGTGGGAATGATATCCGATCTTAAATGATCCACTATATTAAAACTAGACCTCGTGCACTTGCGAGTAGTCAATACGCGAGAGTATAATAAACGCTTCAATGTACAAGTTTTTGGCGTCATTGCCGGGGATGGTATTGAATGCATAGAATTGATATTGCAACTAAGTAGTTGAATATTAATCCAGACAATTCTTTTGTTTTAATTTTTTTTTTTTTTTGTTAATTTGTTTCATGAGTTGTGATCAAATAGTGCATGCATCGTTGAAGAAGTTGAAATTCTTGACTCTTGTTCCCAAGATCGAGTGTAAGTTGAAAAGGATAAGGAGAGAGACAAGAATCCAACTTCAATACCATGAATTGTGATCCAACGGAGCATTTTTTTTCCCCCCAAATTCCTTGTCTATGAGGGATTTTGGTGAAAAATGCTCAACCAAGTCTATTTAGGGACGCTAAATCAAGCAAGTTACATTTTTTGATCCAAAACCGAGGGTATCAATTTTTACCCGATTTTTGCTATTATTTATTTTTTTGGAGGCCGGATTGGTCTCGGAGCGTGTTTGGAGGTAAATTAAGGAGTGGGGATATTCGGAGATGTATTTCGCACTTAAAATCATTGAAAAAGCAAAGTGGAAATATCGAAAAAATATCTTAGGCTGCGTAGAGGCTCACCGCTACGGCGATGGTAGGTCAGTTTGGCTGATCGCTGCGGCGATGAAGACAGTGGTGGCTTAGGAAATATTTCTGCTAGATTTCCACCTAGGCGGTGGGCTATCAGTAGCCTATTTTTGTTTTCTATGCTTCTTTACCACCTAGGCGGTGGTCTAGACGCCTAGGCGATAGGCCTCTTTTCAGAATCTTGTTGTCTTGCTTGTTTTTCTACCGTTCTTCGATCGCTTTTGGTTCGATCTCATCGTTTTCGCTTCAATTTCCTATCTTTTTGACCCCACACACTTGATTTATACAAAAAGTAATAAAATTAATTAAAATGTAATAAAATACTATATAAACGTCCGAAAACCAACTTAATTCGGTTTGGAAATATGTAGGTAATTTACACCTATTAAATACCCCCAAACTTGGAATTTGGCAAGCCCTCGAGCCAAACACACACGCAAAAATGAAAAATACAACTAAATAAAATGACAAACATCCTAAAAACAATCTAAACATAACGAAATGCGAGTTTTGACTTCTTCTAACGGCCTATTTATTTTTGTCCCTCAACAACCGCTAGTCATATCGAGTTCAGGTGGTAACACACATCATGTAATGTTTTAGAATTTTGACATGCAATACTGGTGAACGCCATTCTAGATCTTGTAAATGTGTTAGTGCGTGACTCAATTATATAACTATACAATGACCGGATTAGATTATCCCCCAACGAAACTCATGACTTAGACCGTGAAGGACTAGGATTTCCATATGCCTAATTGGAGTCCACTCTCTAATGGAGGTTTAATAGTTCATAAAGATCAGAAGGACTTGGTTCGGTTATGGAATATTTGGCCAAGGGTATTTTGAAATAGAAAACGGGTTAACGTTGTTAACTTAACGTTATCCAAAGCTCAACACTTGGCACATTCACTCTCGAACCCTCATACTTAGATTGGAAACTATCCTGAACATGCATTTAAGACCGACGTACTCACTTGTCAAAGGAAACGGAAATAAAAACTGTATTTACATTTGATTCTTTTTTTTTTCTTTTCTATTTTCTTTTCTTTTCTTTTCAACGAACACACCCCCGAACTTATTTGATTGTTACAACTGAAGGGGTGTGTGAAATACAAATAAAAAACAACAAGTGAGTACTCAAAAACCGAACCAATTAGAAGTTCACCCTAAACCCAACCGCTTACATCAAGTAGCATTTACAATTGCTAACTTGATTCACTCAAATGTGCCTTTAAATTCAGTAATTTAGGTTTGAAAAAAGATCCACTAGCCATGGTATTAGTTTATGTGTTCTGAATTGAATTTGCATTTAGGATTTGACAAGGTAACGAGGGATAATGATATTGCATGGTAGACTTCAAAAGGCTCAAGCGACAAAACGACTGCCTAAATCACGCCTCCTGAACTACCTCGCCTAGGATTTCGCCTTAAGCTTCCCCTCAATCAGGTTCTAGAATACTTAATGTGTCATGAGTTTCGCTAATCAATAATCTTCCTCGAGTCAATTGAATAGAAATACATTGAGTCTATGTGCTCGTGCAAATTAGGATCTACAATAATTTTGACCAAAATACATAGTCAAGCACACAGAACACATGCATGGGTATTACTCTTGACCTAGGAAACAACTAGGGGTAATTATCATCATCGGGTAACAACCCATATGTAAGACCCCAATCTTTGACATACGTATAATTTTAGTCGCGTTTTAAAATATTTCGAAAATAACGGGGTTGATGCTGTTAATTATTATTTAATTTTAAATTTGAGGAGTTAATTCGTAATTTTTTTTAACATTAAAAATTAGTAATTGGTTTAATTAATATATATATATATATATATATATATATATATATATATATATATATTATAAATACACACATACACACGCATATATACATATCCACACCCACACACACACGGGAGAAAATGAGAGGAAGAATCGAGAAGAGGATGAAGAAGCAAATCAGAAACAGAAAACGGAGGAGAAAGAGAAGTATGGCGTCGTCGTTGTCGGTGTGGGATCGGTCCGGCAATGTGAGCTGCTCGTTACCGTCCATTCATCCGATGAGTGTGTGTATGTGTGTTGTCTGTGCTTTGTGTGTGTATTTGGTCGCCAACGGTGTGGGTTTTTGTTGATTTCATGAGTGTGTGTGAGAGTCGATGGGGTGTGTTGGTTGTCTCTCTAATTATTCATTCCGGCGATCGTGTATGTGTTGTGTGTTTTCCAGTCTGTCTTACGGTGGCGGTCGGCGGTGTATATGTGGGTGGCGTTCGTGTGTTTTTGTTCAACAATGTGTGTGTGTTGTTCAGTTGTTCATTCCAACGTTGAAGTATGTGTGTGTCTCGGTGTAGGCGTGTGAGTCGTCGAAGTGGGTTGACGACCACGTCGTTTGGTGAGTAGGTGGTCGGTTGTGGGTCGTCGGTCATCCATGACGGAGTGGATTTGAGTATTTTCGGTGGGGGTGGTTGCCGGTATTGGAGAGAAAAAAAAAGAGAGACGACAAACGAAAAAGAAACAGAGAATCGAGCAAGGAGGCGTTCGTCGCGGCGGTAAAACTTCTGGGAGCAGAGATGGGTAACGTTCGTTGCGACAGTGGTTGAAAACAGAACCGAAACAGCAAATAGGAACGAAAGAAGAAGTGGGAAATCAAAATGAAGGGAAAAAGAAGAGGAAATTATACAAACCATTCCACGAAAAACATAAATCCAATCTCGCGGCTGGTGGAAAATTCGGGGAAGGTAGAATTCTGCACTTTTTTAATATATAGATTAAATTGTTTCAATGTAAAATACATGTTATTATTATCGTTGAATTTAGCGTTATGTGTTCGCATGAAAAACGTCGAAATAGCGATAAGAAATAGTGAGATCGTTCGCATGAATAAATTCAATAAAGTAAACTGTAGCGGAGTAATATTAGTTAAATAGACATATTTTATAGTCAAAGATGGGGAATAGGAAATTATGAAAAATTAGGACCTACATGGTTTGGATAGGGTATTTTTACATCAAATATTAATTTAGGCCTTGTCACTAATAGGTTCGCGGGCATCGGAGAATCAGTAGCGGAGAGTCGGGGGAGCTTGTGAGTACGGATTATCAGGTGAGTGTACTGTCTTCTTGCCAAATTATTTATATATATATGATGAAAAATAATTGTATTTAAATTAGATGATTTCAAAATGATATGGATCAAACAAGTTTTTTTGGAGTAAGTTGGTAAAACGATCTTTTTGGGGAATTGTGTTGGTTTCTGAAAAGAAGGATTTAAAATAATTTTCGTTGGATTTTGGGTGAGTTAGCGGAAATGGATTTTCGTTAAAATATGGTGGTTTTAAAAGAAAGTTGAAAAATGAGTTTTGTTGAATTTGGTGGTTTTGAAAGAGGATAGAAAATACTTGGTTTTCTAAAAATATAAAGGGAAAAAATGGTATTGTTAAAATTAGACGGTTTTCAATCAAAAGTGGAAAATATGATTTTCATATTTAAAAGTCGGTTTTGAGTAAAAGAGGTGGACGTTGGTGATTTTGACAGTATTGATGAGGTGGTGATTTATATTATGGTATGTCCGCAGGGTGGTCCGGCAGATGGATATTGATTTGTGATTTGATGATGATATTATTGAGTTGACTATGCCATAGTTTATGTCATGTCCGGAGGGTGGTTCGGCAGGTGGTGATTCATATTATGTCATGTCCAGAAGGTAGTCCGGTAGGTGGTGATTGATATTATGTGGTGATTTATATTATGGCCTCCGGAGACGTCCGGTAGGTGGTGATCTGCGCAGTTAGGTCCGCTAGGTAGGCATATCCTATGGATGGTTACGATACCATTGCAACTCCCAATCGTGAGATTAAACAATCACTATAGTTGGCCAGTGAGTGGTGTGATGGTGTGGTGTTTTGAGATGTGGTGTCTTACTTATATTGGGTGTTTTATTTTATATGTCGATTAGTATTATTATATACTAGATGGGTTTGAATGAAAATTTATACTTGTTGTTTAATTTTCACTGCTTATATTATAGAGATTTTTACTAGTTATGTGATGTTTATATATTTACGCTTGATCCATTTAGATGTTGTAGAATGAATTACTATTATTATAAAATGTGTCTACTAAGAAGGTTGTATACTCGCAGGTGAATTACTAGGTGCAGTCATCTGGGAGTTTTGAGTTGAGTTGTCAGAAGTGAACCATATGAAAGAGAGAGATTATGTATATCCTCTCACACCCCACCCCCGGACACCCGTTACCGTGGGGCCGGCGTAACGTCGCCATGACCTCATCTTAACATCAAACCCACTAGCAAATGATAAAGTGCGTACAAAAATATACAACCACAAATTCTAACCATATACAATATCTCTAACTGGGGACACACCCGTCCTTGAATTACAATAATAATAATAATGAAGTTCTCATAGGTTGGCCTCAGACAGCTCCTCCCAAAATATTTCCATACTACACCATCGCTGGACTCTACAGTAGGGGACCGACTTCTAGCCGTTGTTCCTGCGAGTGTACTGCCTTCTTAGTAAAAATATTTTTTTTAAAAATAATAATACATTCTAAATGTTACCACAGTTAAATATGGATAAGCATAAGTATATAAGCAATGAAAATAAAGCGATATAGATAAGTTTCATCCAAATCTAAAACTCATCTAGTATAAAATCATATCAATTACCATAATGAATAATAAATCACCCAATATAAGTACAACACCACATCTCAAGCACACACACTGGCCAACCTTAGTGATCGTTTTAACCTCACGATCGGGAGTTGCAACGGTACCATAACATCCGTAGGAATGTCTTCCTACGAAATATCCACACCCCTTTTTGGGGAGAAATATAATCCACACCCTTTACGGGGAGAAATACATTTTCATACCGTATCCTCAAATTAATAACATCATCACCAAATCACAGCGTAATGATATCGTCTAATCAATATCGTCAACTTACACATTCGTCTCTCTTTTCCAAAACCGACTTTTTAATCCAAAAATCATATTTTTCACTTTCGTTTGAAGATCGTCTAATTTCAACAAAAACCATTTTTTTCCACCTTTATTTTTAGAAAATTAGATATTTTTCATTCTCTTTTTAAAAACCACCAAATCGCACAAAAATCCATTGCCCTCAAGTCACCCCAAAATCCAACGAGAATTATTTTGAATCTATCTTTTTTTTTTAGAAACCAACACAATTCCCCAAGAATTCATGTTACCAACTCACCCTAAAACCTGCTTGATCCATATCATTAATGAAATGGTATAGTTTCAGTAAACACACATTTCATCACATATATATACATAAAAAAAATAGTTTGGTAAGAAGACAGTACACTCACCTCGTGATCCGCTCCCTAAAAGCTTTTACCGACTATCCTCTAATGTTACTCCGGTGCCTGCGAACCTATTAGCGACAGGGCCTAAATTAATATTTTAAGTAAAAATATCCTAATCATGCAATGCAGACCCTAAGTTCCGTGTTCTCTCATTCCCACATTTTATTTGTGAAAATTGTTATTCAGTTAATTTCGCTTCGTTCCTAATTACTATATAAAATTTATTCATGTGAATGGTCCAAATTTATTATTCCGATTACAACAATTTGATGTTAGAATTTAATTTAATAAACCAAAATAAATTTAACGAAAACGTTACCCGTTCTGAATCGTCCGTCGGTCGCGAGATGGATTTTGAATTTTTATCGGGGTTGTTCGTGCAAATTTTTAGTTTCTCTTCTTTTCCTTTTTTTTTTTTTTTTTTTTTGTTCTTTTCTGTTTTTGGTTCCAGTCCGGACGGCCGACCCTCTTTCTCTTTCTACTGCCGCCGTCCGTCGGCGGCTTCCCACGCTCAGCCGACCCTCACTGAAGACCCTGCACAACTCCCACCACCACTCAACAACCACCACCAGCCACTCCACAACCGACCACGCAAACCCACCAGATTGTTGAGCTCACACACACACTGCCTGCAACGCATGCGTACACTGCAGCGACCACCGCCGTCACGCTGGAGCACCCACACCCATGCAACATTGACGACACACTCCCCCAAGGTCACCGATCCCACACCCCGTCGAACGACCCCTTTGATCACCTCCACCGTCACCTTCTCTCGAACGACGGCAGCACACACACCGCTACACACACACCCCATCGGACGAAACCAGAGCACACCCTTACCCGTGAAACACATGCACCGTACCAACGGTCACCATCGACAACCCAATTTTTCCGGCCGACCTAGATCTGCCCTGCTTCAGTTGGCTCGGCAACCCCCACACGCCAAAAAACGCTCCACTGTCACCGTCTGCAACCATTGCCGATGATCAACAGGAAACGATCCACAATTCCTCTATTTAGATTCCACTACCTAATATCTCTCTCAAAATGGATTGACGAGACTCTACATCAATGATCGCACCCCTATGCACGTCCGACACCCTCGCCGGCGATCGCTTCTCAAACCCGAATTCTGGCCTACTCTCTCTCTCTAGATTTTTTTTTTCTCTGATTTTCAGATTTCGGATTTAGGATTCTTGATCATGAGATTTTTTATCATTACTTGTGCATGAAATTAGTGGATTCAAATTATCTAAGCGCGCCACGTCGTTGCTCTCTCTAATTCCCTACCGGCCAGCTGCTTGTCCGATCGCGTGCATATATATATATATAATAAACTTTTTAATTAATTACTCTTTCCTCCCCCAACTTCCTTTAAATCTTGATTTTAATCAATTTCAACTTTTTAAAGTTTCTAAGATTTTCAATTTCACCCCCTGTGAGTTTCAATTAAAGGTTAAATGTCAATTTATCTCCCTAAGTTGTGATTTACTGTTTCTAGATTTACAATTTGACCCCTAAACTTTTTATTTGAATTTTTTAATTGTCCTAATTTCACCCCGAATTTTCACAGTTACTCTAAAATACAACTGAAATGACGTACATACTACGATTGAGGTCTTATATATCCGTATAATGAATTGTATAGTAATGTATGCATTTTTGTAATTTATTAGAAGTAAAAATGAAATAGGTGATGTCATGTTGTCTTCACGCCGATTCTGGGATGATGGGTGTCCGAGATGAGTTGTGACACCAGATGAACGCAAAACTCAATATGCAAACAACACACAAAAACATAAACACATTGTAACCTAAACAAACATGCAATACGAGAAAACAGTAACACATAAACTAACATACTATATACTACACATCACTTCCGAACTTAAAATGGATAGTGTTCTTAACAATCCCAATCATCAATCTCAACATATGAAATTTAAAGCATGCTGATGCAGGGTGTTTAGAACACTTACCTGGGAGGCGAGAGGATCTCGCCTCCGAATCAAGTCGGATGTAACGGATTTAACTTATTTGACCTTGGGTTGCCTCCCAGGAAGAGCGTGGTTTAATGTCCTCGGCCCGACATTCAGAATGCCCTCAAGCTTGGCGAGGTTTTACTTTGGATGGCTCAATCTTTCAATAAAACGCCTCACTGGATTATTTGCGTGGCCCCGTACCATAAAACGGTTTGGAATCCCGTCGAAAGGGATGCATCAATACTCGTCGATCTAACATCGCCAAGTACCCTGCATAAGAAACAAAAACAAAACTACAAACAAAAATTATATACAAAGAGATGCCTAAAGTAAAATTAGGTCATTTATACATAATATCGATAATGAACGACAAAACACAATCCTGGCAATACGATACACTTGCTTCTCCTATCTAAAACTTAAGTCTTCGACCGTTACCGCATATCTCCGGTAATAACATCAAAACAATCCCTGGCAACGGCGCCAAAAACTTGGTAGGGCATAAAATACGCCGCTACTTACACTCTCAAGTATACGAGGTCTAAGTTTTAGTATAATGTGATCGTTAAGATCGGGTTATTGTATCCATAGGAATTGGTGTCGTTACTATCGAATACCGCGTTTGTCATGACCTAACTTTATCTAGGCGAAAAACAAATGTATTTAATTAATTAAACTAATACTAATATAACCTAAATTAATTACAATAATATACTAATATGTTTTAGGGTGAAGAATTGCCTAGGGATTAACGTGTTTACAAATACATGTTCGATCTCGATTTACTCACATTTACAGTGTTCGACCTATTTGACAATCTCGATACGTAAACTCCACCACCACCTCTCCCGAGTGTAAGACGGGAGAATACATAACTTCGAGTCAACGAAGAAGTTTTCCTCAACGTCTTAACGACCCTAGGTCACGTAAGTCTCGCCCAGCGTCATTGATTGCACATAATCCAACTCCCGACCGGGTCATTGGATCGTGTATTGTATTTACTCTATCGATAATCTCCGTTCTAAAACTCCCTCGCCACCTCTCTAGAGTGTAAGACGGGGGATATAACGCAACTTTGAGTCAACGAAGAAGTTCCCCTCAATGTCTTAACGACCCTAAGTCGCGTGAGTCTTGCCCCAACGTCATCGATTGTCTACGATTCAAACCCTAACCGGGTTATAGAATCATGGTGTTTGTTTACCCAAATCCGAATCCGGGGTTTGTCAAAATCTCATATTCTCCATTTATCTAACTAAGCATAATAAACAAACAATACAATAAATATAATCAAACTACGAAAAACAATCACAAACGCAACACTGAGACCATCCAAACACATATTTATAAATTTATTCGTTAATCCTTACTACAATTCATGTTTAGCTAAGGCCATAGTCGCATTTACAATGAAATAAAAAGCTAAACATGCTCACAATATCCTAAGTTATAGAAATAAGGAAAAACAATCGAAGAACTTAGCCTCATCCTAAGATAAACTGCTAAGAACGCTCAACGATCGATTTGTCGTCTTCTCCACTTCGGGATGTGAGCTCCACCTCTAAAACTACTCTATCTACCCTTAGATATATTCTAAGGGGCTCAAAAATACAAGAGAGACCGGAGAAGAGGGAGTAGAGGGGATATATATAGGCAAAATATCCTAAACATATCTAAAAAATATCTTAGGCTGCGCAAAGGCTCACCGCTGTGGCTGTGGTAGGTTCGGTTTGGCTGATCGCTGCGGTGATGAAGACAGCGGTGGCTGAGGAAATATTTATGTTGGATTTTTTCCTAGGCGGTGGGCTGTCAGTAGCCTATTTTTGTTTTCTCTAATTCTTCACCGCCTAGGCGGTGGGCCTTTTTTCAGAATCTTGCCATCTTGCTTGTTTTTCCACCATTCTTCGATCGCTTTTGGTTCAATCTCATTGTTTTCACTCCAGTTTCCTATCTTTTTGCCCCACACACTTGATTTATAAAAAAATTAATAAAACTAATTAAAACGTAATAAAATACTATATAAACGCTCGAAAACTAACTTAATTTGGTTTGAAAATATGTAGGTAATTTACACCTATTAGTTTCCAACCCTCTAAATCGTCATTCTCTTAGCAAAACATGTGATTTCCACCCCAAATCACCCTCCAAAAATCGGATTTGCCCCCATTTTCGAAAAGTTTGGGTTTAAGGAGGGATAGTGTGATTTTCTTCAAATTTCAATCGTTTGGGTTTCCATTTCTCAACAAGTGTTTAAGCTTCTACATTTTATATATTTGTTGAAATCTTTGATTGATTTTCAAGATTATCTAAAAAAATCATTGACCCCCTTAAACCCCCATTTTCGCGATTTTCATGTTCTAGGGGATTTTGGTTTGATTTTTGGTGTTAAACTGCGTTGATATGGATTGTTTAATTATGTGAACTAAAAATGCATGCTACATTGTTAGTATTTTATTGAAATCGTTGCAATTGGTGTATGTGTATTGAGTTTATGCCTTGATCTTGATAGTGTTAATTCAAGGGACTGTTTTGTATTGTTCATATATGATTGAGTAGTTCTCGTTTGTGATTATGATTGCTAGGAAAGATGACTAAGAGAGTTGTTTCAAAGAGGGCACAGGGTGAAGGGTCAAGTTCTCGAACCGGAGGTGTTGCCACGGATTACGATTCCACACACTTTGTGTCCAAGCAAGCGGAGGAACATTTCAACCGATTTGAGAAAAAGGGAACTTGTATCCGACAAAAGGGATTTTGACCATTAGATAACCTCCCGAAGGAATTCCAAGATGTCATTCGAAGCCGCAGTTGGGAAGAGTTATGAAAATCACCTCCCCATGGCGAGGTGGCCCTAGTGCGGGAGTTTTGTGCTAATGTCATTGAAGTCGTTAACTGTCGAATAAGGGTTCGCACTCACCCCATCTCTTTTAGTTCAGAGTTTATCAACGAAGTCTTGGGATTGGTGGTCTCGGGACTACCCTCTGACGAACCTTATGGGGGCCAAGACTCGAGCTTGGATACAGTAATCAGAGCCATCACTTTCGGCAATGTCCAGTGGACACACACTGGGCCAGGTCTCGCCACATTCCCAACAAAAATTCTCAATCCAATCCCTAAGATTTGGTACCATTTTGTGTGTGAAAGTCTTCTCCCGATGTCGCACTTCTTCGAAGTCTCTAAAGACCGGGCCATGGTTCTATATTAGATCCAGACTGGGAAGTCGATCAACATTGGATCCTTGATTTATTCTTCAATTCTCCATGCAGTCAACACGACGAAGGCCATTCTCCCATTTCCATCACTCTTGACCGAGCTTTTCAGGCGAGCCGGTGTGGTCATCCCTGGGAATAGCCTATTGGACCTTATCAATGCCCTCAATCTGGCCATTATTACAAGGATGTGGAAGGCAAGCGCTCAAGGCCAAACTGAAGAAGAAGCGACACAGGATGAAGAGCACGCAGACGAAGAGGCAAGGACTTCTGGGGCCCCAATTCCCGAGGCACCCGGACGGACCGAGATCAATGAGAAGTGAGTTTATCAAGAACTCCAGGATCTTCAGCAAGGACAATACGATCTATGGACATACCAAGATCAATATGGGCGCTATCAAGATCAAGTCAACCGGATTATTTGCGAGGGCCTAAGTATAAAGATGCATTCTTTTTCGACTATGCCGCAGGTGCCGCCGCACCTTTTGGAACCGCCACATTTTTCATTCCGACGCGATAGTGGTGGTGATGATGCTTTCCCAAGTGGACAGTAAGAGGTAAGACTCCTATGTCTTATCTCCTAGGTATGTGTTCAAACCTAATATTTTGTTTATGAATGCTATAAATTGTTATTGGGTTCGCTGTTAGACAGTGTGGACACTGCCATGTTTAAGTTTGGGGGGGAGGTCATCCATTTTTGTGTTTTTGTAGAAGAAGAGATGAACAAATTTTTTGATTTTTTTTTTATGTATTTAATTTAAATGTTTTATATTATGTAGACTTTAATTAAATAGTTTAAGTTGTAGTTTAATTTTCAAGTTTTTGCATGTTAAATGATTAGTTTAGTTTATGTATGTTAGTATTTAGATTTAATATAGTATTGTGTATGTATGAAGTCGTATGTGCATGTTGAGTTGTTGAATTCGTCTAGGACCGTTTTTCGATGATGAAAATTATCTCTTAATTCTTTATTGAGGTCGGGGATAATGCTAGTCATGTGTGTTTTGTGTGTTTAGCATGTCGATTAGGTAAAAATTATTATGATCTTTAAATCGCACGTTTGCATGGACTCAATGTATAATTATTTGAATGATTTGACGTTGATTATTCAGTAATAAGTTCATGATAGAAAAGAGGAATCTAGAACTTGATTTGGGGTAGACTTGAGGTGAAATTATAGGTAAGATAATTCTGGAGGCATGATTTAGGCCTTTATTTTTTTTGCTTGAACCTTTGTAGCTAACCTAAAAAATTTATTCCCTTGTTCCCTTGTCGAAACCAATAAACCGTTTCAATTCTGAACTCGTTTATATACTTTTTCCAATTAATTTTTTTCCAAACCATTGTCGCTAAGCCTAAAAGTCAAAATTGAGTGAAATCAAGTAGCATAGACTAATGCTGACTTGAAGTGAGCGATTGGGGTTTCAGACGAATTGTTATTGGTTCAGTATTAATGAATTCACTTGTGTTTTTTTTTTTCACGCCCCTAAAATTGTACAAATTCGAATAAGTTTGGGGGTGTGACAATAATTCAAAAAAAAAAAACAACTATGTGAATATAGTTTTTATTTTCATTTCTTTCGACAAGTGAATACAAGGTTCTTAAATTCTTGTTCAGGGTTGTATTTTCAATATGGGGTTACGAGAGAGTGATAGCGACAAGCGTTTGTATCTCGGGTATCGTTTTATCTTAACGATTTGCTATTTTCTATTCATGCGATACTTCTGGTCGTTCTCCTAAGCCAAACCAAGCCTTATTGATCTTTGAGAATGTTCGAACCTACATTAGTGGATAGTCGAGCCCAGTCAAGCATATAGTTTTACTGAATTCTTTAAGGTTTAAGTCATGAACTTGTATACTGAATGATCCAATCTGGAATTTGGTTAGTTATACATTTGAGCTCTCACACACACATTTCAATTGGATCTAGAATGGTTTTTATTGAAATTGAGTGTTGAAATTCTAGAACACCACTTGGTGTGTATTATTTCCCGAACTTGATCAGATTGAGGGTTGTTGTGGGAGGACCAACTTAGTTTCTTTGATTGAATTTGGAACTCGCATGCATATAATTCTTCTTTGTTAAAGTTCTTCATTTTTAGATTAGTTGTTAGTTAATTAGTGTAGTTAGTTTAATTTAGCGTTAGGGTGTTTTGCCCAAGGACTAGCAAAATTTCAAGTTTTGGGGTATTTGATAGGTGTAAAATACTTATCTACTTCTAAACCAAATTTCATAATTTTCAAGTGTTTTATTTATATTTAATTGCGTTTTAGTTTGTTTTTAGTTAATTCAGGTGTAGGGACGCAAACAAGCGACAAATAAGCAAAAACGATGGGAAAACGGTGAAGAAACGTTGAAGAAATAAGGTTTCAAGAACACAAGAGCCACCGCCGCAGCGAAGAAATCACTGCCGCAGCGGTGAGAATGTTGACGAGCTAAAAATACACAAAGTCCCACCGCCTATGTGGTGAAAGTGCAGAGAGTTGGAAGTTGTTCCACCGCCGCGGCGTAGATTGAACCGACTTACTCACCGCCTAGGCGGTGAACGATCAGAGAGTTTGGAAAGCTAGCCGACATCCCCACCACCGCGGCGGTCACTGTAAGACCTCAATCGTAGCAGGCACGTCATTTCAGTGGTATTTTAGAGTAATTATGAAAATTCGGGGTGAAACTGGGACAATTAAAAATTCAAATAGAAAGTCTAGGGGTCAAATTGAAAATATAGAAACAGTAAATCCCAATTTAGGGAGTTAAATTGACATTTAGCATTTAAATGAAACTTTCAGGGGGTGAAATTGAAAATCTTAAAAACTTTTAAAAGTTGAAAAGAATTAAAATCAAGGTTTAAAGGAAATTGGGGGGAGGAAAGAGCAATTAATGATTATTTTTTTTTTTATCATATATACATACCCACAAGCCGGCGACCGGAGGAAACAGCTGGCCGGCAAGGAATCAGATAAGAGGAACGACGTGGCACGTTTAGACAATTCGAATCCACTAATTTCATGCACAGGTAATGATAAAAAAAAAATCCCATGATCAAGAATCCAAAATCCGAAATCTGAAAATCAGAAATCTAGAGAGAGAGCAGGCCGGAGTTTGGGTTTGAAAAGTGATCGCCGGCGAGGCAGGGTGTTTCGGTTACAGGGTTGTAGGCGTGCATGGGCATTCGGTTGTCGACGGAGAGGGTGGTTCGGCATAGGTGGTGGGTGATCGTCGCCGGTCGTCCGGTAAGCGTTCGGTAATGTGTTCGGCTCGTCGTCAACTGCGTTTGTGTGTGTGTGTGTGTATGTGTGTGCTTTGTCCATCGCTCAATCCGTTGTTATATGTGTGCGTGATGTCTGTCTGTTCGACGGAGAGGTCGTTCACTCCGGTAGTGTGTTATCGTCGTGAGGTTGTCGTCAGTGGGACTGCTGTGTTCAGACAGAGGTTGTGCGTGAGTGTGTGTGTGTGTGTGTGATCTGCTCGAGTGTTGCGGGTGTGTGTGTTGATCGCCATGATGAAGGTTGGCAGAGAGAGAGAGAGAGAGGAGCTGGTGGGGCAGAGAGTTTCGATCGGCGGCGAGAGTTCTCCGGCGTCAGTGGTCGAGATTGCAAACTGAGACAGAAACAGAAATAGTAGGCGCAACAGGGACGGGAAAAAAAAAAAAGAAAAAAAAAAAAAAAGAAGAAGGAGAAATTGCAGAAACCACCCCAGGAAAATCCAAAACCCATCTCGTGGTCGCCAAACATTTCGGAAACAGGTGAAACTTCAATCGATTATTAATTGTCGTTAAATTAAATTTTAGTTAGTGTTATAAATCCTAAAATCATAATAATTTCGTAACGATTAATTAATTTTAAGTACGTGGTATATAAAATTAGTAACAATTCGGAATATAGGGTCCGTATTGCATGATTAGAATGTTTTAGATAAGATATTAATTTAGAATCTGCCACTATTAAGTTCACAGACACTAGCGTCCAGATAAAGTGCGGGCAGTGTCAGTTTTGCAAAACGGATATCGAGGTGAGTGTATTGTCTTCTTGCCAACCTATTTTTCTATATATATATGAGATGACATTTGTGATTACCTAAACTGTATGAATTTATAAACGATATGGATTAAGCAAGATTTGAATGAATTGGTAAACTGGACTTCGATAGATTTCAAAAAGAATTTGGAAATGAATTTCCGCTGGATTTGGTGAAAATAGACGGTGTTTTTAAAAAGAGAATAAGAAACATCTATTTTTCTAAAAATGTCTAGTTTTCTAAAAATAAGGGGTGAAAAAGTGGTTTTGATAGAATCGGACGTTTTCTTTAAAAAGGAAATGCGAAATATGATTTTTGGATTTAAAAGTTGGTTTTGAGGAAAAGAGATAGACGTGGTGATTTGACGATGTTGAGTAAACAATATTTATGGAGTTATGATTCGATGATGCTATATTTGATTTTGACGATGCCATGATTGTTCTCCCCGAAAGGGGTGTGGATTATATTTCTCCCTGTAAGGGGTGTGGATTATATTTCTCCCCAAAAAGGGGTGCGGATATTTCGTAGGAAGGCATTCCTATGAATGTTACGGTACCGTTACAACTCCCGATCGTGAGGTTAAAACGATCATTAGGGCTGGCCAGCATGTGTGTGTTGGAGGTGTGTATTTGAGATTGGTGCTTGAGATGTGGTGTTTTACATATATTGGTTGATTTGATATTATTTATTATGATGATTGGTAGGATTTTATGCTAGATGGAGTTAGATGGAACTTATCTATATTCCTTTATTGTCATTACTTATATATTTGTGCTTGATCCATACTAAATTGTGGAAATATTTAGAACGTATTAATATTTTTAAAAAATATTTTACTAAGAAGGCAGTACACTCGCAGGTACAACAGCTAAGAGTCGGTTCCCTACTGACACTAGGTAGAGCTATGTGATGGAGTCATGTGGACGATTGAGAGAAGCGGTCAAAGGCGAACCTAAGAAGGTTAATGGATGAATGCTTCTAGTTAGAAAAAAACTTCGGGCTGGGTGCGCCCCCCATAATAGATGTATGTATTATACAGTGGGTATATATTGTCATTTCTATTAGGCGTATTTGGGTTGTGGTGATGTCATGCTATAATCACGCCAGCCCCGGGATGATGGGTGTCCGGGACGGGTTGTGACAGTCACTCTGCAAACAGAAAAGAGATATTTTCAGATATTTTGAAACCTTGCACCTATAAAACCTTTTTTCCCATTTCCATTAAAGCCACTTGGGAGGTCTGGACACTATTGGATGCCCCTAACCTTAGGAGGTCATCCTTGGCCATTCTTGAAGAAGAGATTCATCATCTGGAAAAGAGGAAAGATTGGCAGATCGATCTTTGGTGATAGTGGATCACTCCACTTTAAGATTTGATCTTTCTATCTTTATTTCTCTCTTTGTAATTTAATGTTTTATTGTAAATGATGATGAATATCTCTTGTATTAATGCTTATATGGTCAAGATCACGATAGATTAGATAAATATTAGTTAGGGATCGATGTAATTGTGTAAATACTAGTTTGATGGAATATACGTTTTCTTAACGGTTGTTTGTGTTTAAATCCGATTGTGTTCATCATTTTATGACGACTTTAATATGCTTGTTAAGGTATTAGGGTTGAATTTGAGAATAAGGGGTTTGACACTCAGGAGAGGTAACCCCGGATTTGGACTAGGGTAAACACATCGTTACAATCTAACGACCCGGGAGAGCGTTAGTTAGTGTGCAATCGATGACGTTGGGGAAAGACTCACGCAGCCTAGAGTCGTTAAGACATTGAGGGGGACCTCTTCGTTGACAAGAAATTGCGTATTTTCCCGTCTTACACTCGGAAGAAGTGGAGGAAGAGTTTTAGAACCAAGATTGTCGAATACCATAAACTCCGTTATTGTTAACTAAAACGAAATTAAACATGTATTAAGTAAACGAAATCAATCCCTAGGTAATCAACTTAGTTAGGATTAACCCACTAATTATAGTTTAGCTCAGTTTTAATTAGTTTAATTTAAATCATTTCTTTAACTGTCCGGATAATAGGAGACTATGCAAATTGCGGTATTCAATTATTCAACCCGTCCCTGTGGGAACGATATTGTCACAACCCGTTCCGAACACCCGTCATCCCGAGACGGGTGTGACTACAACATGACATCACCATTACCCAAATAAACAAATGAATGACAATATACACCTACTGTATAGTACAAACACCTACTATGGGGGACACACCGGTCCCAAAATTTAATTAACTAAAAGTATTTATTCATGAACTTTTTATAGGTTCGCTTTTGACAACTTCTCTCAATCGCCTATATGACTTCATCACGTAGCTCTACCTAGTGCCAGTAAGGGACCGACTCCTAGTTGTTGTACCTGTGAGTGTACTGCCTTCTTAGTAAAACATTTTTAAAATATTACTACGTTCTAAATTTTTCCACAATTTAGTATGGATCAAGCATAAGTATATAAGCAACAAAAATAATGCGATATAGATAAGTTCCATCCAGTGCAAAATCCTACCAAACATTATAATAGGTAATATCAAATCAACCAATATACGTAAAACACCATATCTCAAGCACCAATTTCAAACACACACCTCCAACACACACACACTGGCCAGTCCTAGTGATCGTTTTAACCTCACGATCGGGAGTTGCAACGGTACCGTAACATCCGTAGGAATGCCTTCCTACGAAATATCCACACCCCTTTTTGTGGAGAAATATAATACACCCCTTACGGGGAGAAACATAATCCACACCCCTTACGAGAAGAAGCATAATTCACACCCCTTACGGGGAGAAGCAACTATAGCATTGTTAAAATCAGATCCAGCATCATGGAATCACAACCCAATAAATATCGTCTAATTACCATGTCTATCTCTTTTCTTTCAAAACCAACTTTTAAATCCAGAAATCATATATCACACTCTCTTTTAAAGAAAACGTCTGATTTTATTAAAACCACTTTTCCACCCTTTATTTTTAGAAAAACCAGGCATTTCTAGGAAACCGATGTTTTCTATTTTTTTTTAAAAACACCGTCTGATTTCACCAAAAGCCAACAGAAATTCATTTTCAACTTCCTTTTTGAAAACCATCGAAATCCAATTTACCAAATTATTCAAATCCTGCTTGATCCATATTATTTATAAATTCATACAGTTTAAATAATCACATATCTCATCACATATATTTATAGAAAAATAGTCTGGCAAGAAGACAGTACACTCACCTCGATATCCGTTCTGCCAAACTGACACTGACCACACTTTATCTGGACGCCAGTCCCTGCGAACCTAATAGTGGCAGATTCTAAATTAATATCTTATCTAAAGCATCCTAATCATGCAATGGGGATCCTATATTTCGAATTGTTACTAATTTTATGTACCATGTACTTAAAATTAATTAATCGTCACGAAATTATTATGATTTTAGGATTTGGAATACTAACTAAACTTTAATTTAACGAGAATTTATAATCGATTGAGGTTTCACCTGTTTCCGAAACGTTTGGCGACCACGAGATGGGTTTTGGATTTTCCTGGGGTAGTTTCTGCAATTTTCCCTCTTTTCTCTCTCTCTCTTTTTTTTTTCTCTTTTTTTTTTTCTTCTTTTTCTTTTCTTTTTCGCGGCTGTTTCCTGAACATAACCCGCCACCTCCAAAGGATCAGTACACCGTCGATTGCACACCTACCTCCGGAACACTCAGGCCACCGTCACCGCCGGAGGAACACCCACACACCGAAACTCTGCCGAACCAACCGAGCCGAACCTTCTTCTCTTTCTCAGATTTCTGGTTTCATGTCTCTGATACTCTCTCTCTCACCTCACCGATCGGCGGCCTCACCGTCGACGAAGACCCCTCCGGCCCATGCCCATCGGCGATCACACACACACACACACACACACACATCTTATCACTCCGCCGACGAACTGGACGGATCGACCGAACACCCACATCACCAACCAGATGAACTCTCCACCGACTGAACCTTTCTCTCACCTAACCAACTCCGGTGACCTCCCCCACAACGATCACTCCCAATGGATTAGAAGAGCACCCCGGAGACTGCAACGATCACGAAACACACACACTCGTACCTGAACAGCCGATCGAATGCTCCCCGGATGACCGACGACGATCGCCCACCACCTTCGCCGAACCACCACCCTCTCTTCTGAAATTTGACGACGGCACCCTCACGAAGCTCGCTGTCGACCAAGCACACCACCCCACACGATTTTCGACCACCAAACACTCATTGGACGTCCGAACCTACTGTTGGTCGATCTTCCTCTCTCTCTCTTCTTTCTCTCTTCCATGTTTCTGCTTCCTTTCCCGTTTTCTTTTTTCTTTTTCTCCCATGTTCAGGTGTGTGTGTATAGGTGTATATATATATATATTCGATGCTCTTTCCACGTGTTTCTTCTCTCGCTTATTTGCTTCCAGGTGTGTGTGTATATATATATATATCGGTTGATTTCCTTTGTCGAGAAGGAAGGAGGAAAAATTTTTATTTAAAAAATTATAATAACCCCCCCCCCCCCCCCTCAATTTCCTTTAAGTTTTAGTTAAACCCAAAATCTAAAATTAATATTTTTAAAATTGCGAATTAACCCCTAAAATTTGAAATTAAACAATAAATGACACAATCTATCCCGTTATTTTTAAATGTGCTAAAATACGACTTAAATTGTGCATATGAAAAAAAAATCAGGGTCTTACAGATATCCGATCTTAAATAATCCACTATATTAAAACTAGATCTCGTGCACCTGCAAGTAGTCAATACACGAGCTCATAACAAACGCTTCAACGTACAACTACAACTCAAAGAAAAAACTCAATTTCTCCAATTTTATGAAAAATACGAAATCATAAAATTTTAAAAGGGGTTCACCGAAAAAGCTCGAGCTCACTCTTTTTAAGAAAAATTCAAAATAGTGAAAACATGAAAGGCTATATAGCTCACCTAAAAACCTAGATTTCGCCAATTTAATGAAAAATCAAGATTTGGGAAATACTGGAAGGCTATAGCTCACCGAATAAGGTCGATTTGATCACTTTCATCAAACACTAGGAATCTTGAAATTAGAAAGGCTATAACTCACCGGAAAAAAAAAAAAAAAAAAAAAAAAAAGATTTTGGAAACTTTATGAAAATTACAAAATCATGAAATTTTAAAAGGCTGTAACACAAAAAAAAGCACGATTTCATAAATTTTATGAAGAATTTAAAATCGTGAAAATTTGAAAAACTATAACTCAACGAAAAAACTTGATTTTTTTAATTTTATGAAAAATCAAAAATCATAAAATTATGGTAGGCCATAACTCACCTAAAAAGATCGATTTGACCACTTTTATAAAAAACTAGGAATCTTCAAATTTTGAAAGGCTACAACTCACTAAAAAAACTCGATTTTGCCAATTTTTTAAAATTACAAAATCATAAAATTTTGGAATGCTATAGCTGATTGTTCTCAATTTTATAGCAAAATTTAACCCTAAATTTGTAATTTTGTTAATATTTTTATTAAATTTTAATTAGTAATAATACAGTTTATTGTTTTTGCAGGAATAAAGTTAGAAATACATAAATACAGAAAAATGGCGAAAAATTGTCGAAAAGAATTGAAAGGGAAAGGGAAACAAGTCGACCCGCGACTCATAAATTGGGTCTATAACGGTTGCATCCCAAAAATAACCGTTACATTTGTTCAATTTGTTCAATTTAAAGGCCAATCGATAGACAATATAATGGAAACAAAATCAAAAAATTTGAAAGTGAATTGGGAGCTTAATTTGGAATGTTGCTTATACATCATTACTCATCCATCCATAAAGGCAACAAATCAAGACATAAAAGGGAAAATTGATTTGATCAAATCAAAAGATATTTTCGGCAGCTTTGACAATTGGGAATATATATTAGGATTATTACTTTGGATTAAAGGGGGTGCTTGGTCCAAAAAAACAGTGCTCTCTCTCTCTCCTCTTGCTCTCCAAAAACCTTCATTTTTTCTTTTTCTTTTGAATTGGTTCCTGTGGCCACTGTTGGGCAATTCTTCACGGGGGGTTTCTCTTAAATATCTTGTGGAAGAACACAAATTCATGACCGGCTAAGTTCATCAATCGGGTTAGGACTGTATTTCTTTTCAAATTTATCTATGTAATTTTATTCTTGTTTCAATTATATTTTATTTTTATTAATGTAAGGTTGTAAAATAAGGATTATGATCTTAAACATTTTTATTGAATAGTTTATGTTCTAAATGTTGTTATAGAGATTTAAATCTGAATTTATTTGTATCTCTAATGTTAGATCTAATACTTGTAGTTTAGATCTAACAGTTTTACAATCAGTTTTAATGGTATCGATACGACTTAATTGGATAAATTATACTAAACGATTAGTTTACCTTACATTAGTTAATGTAGAAATTGAATCGTGAAGATAATTTATCCCAATTAAGTGGTCGATTTATATTTCGCGGTAATTTTAACTTGTAGTTAATATTACTTGATCACATATTGAATGAAAGAAATAGGAATAAAATTTACTAAATAAATTGATGAATTTATGCATGTCCCTAACCCAAATCTTTATATATATTTTATCTCAATTGATTAATTTTTTGCTATTTCATTATTAAAATTCAAAATCAAACTAAAATCCTTTATCCACATATGAAAAATAAGATATAAAAATTAATAGTTACAATCCAATTCATGTGGATCGACCCCGTACTTCAGTGTTATACTACAATATATTTTACGCTTAAATTGAGTATTAAATTTGAGCGATCAAATTTTGGTGCCATTGCCGAGGATTGACATCGCTAATTATTGAATTTAATTATTATTTTTCTTCTTCTTACTTGTTTAGTATAAAAAATAAAATTAAAAAAAATAAAAATAATATAAAGAAAAAAATACAGAAACAGTAGTAGCGAAAAAAAAAAACTGTTTTTCTTAAAAAAGAACAGTTACTGTTTTTAAAACTATTTTTCTTTAAAAAAAAAAAAAGTTACTGTTTTTAAAACTGTTTTTCTTAAAAATAAATAAATAAAATAATTTTGCTATTTTTTAATTTTTTTTTATTCTGAAAATCAGTTAAAACAGTGAAAAAAAAAACTGTTATTTTTGTTAATTGTTACTGTTAGTTAAAAAAAAAAATATCATTTTTAAAATATATATATATATATATATATATATATATATATAAGCTGTTACTGTTTCGATTTTTTTTTTTATTATTATTTTTTTATTCTGAAGAAAAAAATAGTGAACATTAAAAAAAATATATATATCACAAGCCGTCTTTAGTTCATTTAATTTTATTTGTCATTATTACTGTGCAAACACTCTATTGTTACAGATTGGAATTTGGTTACCAGGCTGAATTCAATTGTCATTACTACCTATAGACACCAGGTTCTACGTTCTAATTTACAAGTCTGGTTCTTTATTTTATTTTATTTTATTTTTATTTTTTTTCTTTTATTTATTTATTTTAGCTTATTGGATATTATCTATTGAAAAATTAAAAAAAATAAAAATTAATTGGTTTAGTATTTGACATTGAGGGAACCTATGCATGAACAGTGGACGATCACGTAATCATAGGGATACACTCTTAAACGCCATTTTAGACAACGTTCCTAAAAAAGCGAGATCTAAATTTAATAATCCTATACTAGAACCAATTACCAAAGAAACTAATATGGGAGATATACCAAAATCCTTGAAGGAGTATTACACTCCTTCTATGTATGTATCTCCGTCATGTATCCGCTTACCAATTGTAGCGGGTGAGAATAACTTTGAAATCAAATCGTCAATAATTCAAATGTTACTCAATTATTATGGAATGAGCACAGAAAACCCATATAAACATTTGGATGAATTTTGAAACTTTGCACAACTTTTAGAATATCCAATTTGTCTAACGGTGCGGTTAGGTTAAGATTATTCCCGTTTTCCCTAAAAGATAAAGCTAAACATTGGATGCATTCTTTATCCCCAGCTTCCATTGGAACTTGGGCTGACATGCAGAAAGAATTCCTTAGGAAATATTATCCTATAGGAAACACAAATCAAGTGAGAAAAGCTCTTACTACGTTCACCCAATCTCCGGGTGAACAATTCCATGAAAGTTGGGAACGATTAAAAGAATTATTGCGCCAATGTCCACATCATCAAGTCCCGAGATGGCAGTTGGTGCAAAGCTTCTACGAAGGACTAAATGAGAGTAATCGTCAAATGGTAGATGCTTCATGTGGAGGCACATTTCTAATGAAATCTGAAGATGAGGCATGGGAATTATTTGAAAATCTAGGTGAAAATTCACTACAACATGATGCGTTAGGGAGAAGAGATAGAGGAAATTTAACCTCACCAATAACCAATCAAAGAGTTGGGGTTAACGAAATAAATCAAAATGAGTTGGTAACAAATCTCTCAAAAGCCCTAGGACAATTGATGAGTAATAATCAATCTATATTTCCTCAATCTCAAACCTTTGAACCCTGTGCGTTGTGTTAAAGTGTATCTCACCCGATAACGGATTGTCGTCTCAGTTCTCAATATCCTGAATATGTGAAAGAGCAAGTTAATGTTGCTCAATCAATGACGAGAAATAAGAACAATTCGTATTCTAACACTTACAACCCTGGGTGGCGGAATCATCCTAATTTTTCGTGGCGACAATCAAATCAATGCCCACCAATAAATCAACCCCCAAGACAAAATTTTCAAAATCAATCTCAGCAATACTCACAATCTCACCCATCTAATCAATATTCTCAATCTACTAAGGACCCGCAGATGGATGAATTAATATCTATAATAAAAAATCAATCTCAAGATATAGCAATGCTAAAAAATCAAATGGGTCAACTAGCTAACCAATCCCAAACCATATCAAACTTAGAGACACAAATGGGTCAACTAGCCAATACTATGCATCATAGGGATCAGGGAAAACTTCCTAGTCAACTTGTGAGTAATCCTAAGGGACATTACATGGCTGAGACTAGTGGTGCTAATGAACATGTTCAGGCCATAACTACCCTTAGGAGGAGGTGGGTGATAGATAATAAGGTGGGAAGTAAGTCGGATGAAGAATTAGAGAAGGATAATAATGGGGGTGAAGAGAGAGAAAAAAGAGAAAGGGAGTGAGAAAGTAGACTCATCGGGTGAATCGGTGAGAGAAACTATTGAGGAGGACCCTGTTTCCACCGCAATACCTACCCAAAGTGGTAAGCAACAGTTTAGGTCTCAACCAGAGGCATCTTATATACCTCCTGTCCCATTCTCGCAATGCTTAGACAAACCCTTACCAACAGACAAGAAATTCAAAAACATGGAAGAAATTCTTGAAACATTCAAGCAAGTAAAAATAAATCTTCCACTATTAGAGGCAATTAAGCAAGTACCAGCATATGCTAAGTTTCTAAAAGATTTATGTACAGAGAAAAGAAAAGTAAAAAATCACGTGCTTAAAAAAATCTTCCTTACCGAACATGTGAGCTCTATTCTGAAATATGATACACCACCTAAATTCAAGGATCCAGGCACACCTACCTTTTCACGTGTGATTGGTGATCATACCATTCATCATGCTCTCTTGGATTTAGGTGCTAGTGTCAATCTTTTGCCATTTTCAATATATCAAAAACTTGGGCTAGGAACTTTGCAACCGACATCAGTCACTCTTCAATTGGCTGATAGATCAGTAAAGAAACCTCGAGGGGTGATAGAAGATGTCCTAGTTGGGGTAGACAAATTTTTCTTCCCTGTTGATTTCATTGTGCTAGATATGGAGCCTATAGCAAATATGTCTCGACAAATCCCAGTTATTCTTGGGAGACCCTTTTTGGCCGCGGCCAATGCATGCATTAATTGTAGAACTGGGGTCGTGGATGTATCATTTGGGAATATGAAAGTGCGACTAAATGTGTTTAATGCTTCACAAGCGCCCTCAGGAGAGGCTGACTCAGAATGCTTTGCTCTTGACATTATTGATGAGTTAGTTGAAGCAGCAGCACTATTTGTCACATCCCGAGAACTTGTTGAGACAACTCTTTTCCATTATGGAGAATAATGTTTGGCTATGGAAGAGAATATGAAGGAAGTTAATAGTGCGTTAGCATATGTCTCGCAATCGGAGTCGCCTAAATGGGCACCTCGATTTGAGACACTGCTAATGTCACAAGGTCCACCTCCTAAACCATTCATTGAATCACCACCAAAACTTGAGTTGAAACAATTACCTAATTCACTTAAGTATGTCTTCTTAGTTCAGGATAACACTTTACTAGTAATATCTACCTTGACGAAGGAACAAGAAAGTAAATTGGTTGAAGTATTAACTCGTTATAAGAAGGCAATTGGTTAGTCAATTGCCGACCTCAAGGGTATTGATCTTTCTATTTGTATGCATAGGATAAATTTAGAAAAGAACGCGAAACCGTCAAGAGAAGCACAAAGACGATTAAACCCGAATATGAGAGAGGTAGTAAAAAAAAGGTGTTGAAGTTGTTAGATGTGGGTATTATTTACCCAATCTTTGATAGTTCTTGGGTTAGTCCAACCCAAGTCGTTCCTAAAAAGTCCGGTATCACTGTGGTACCAAACTTTTAAGGTGAGTTGATTCAAACACGCGAGGTCACGGGGTGGCGCGTGTGTATTGATTTTAGGAAGCTAAATTCTATGACACGCAAAGATCATTTTTTGCTGCCATTTATTGATCAAACCCTTGAGCGTTTAGCGGGTCAAATGTATTTTTTCTTTCTAGATGGATATTCGGGGTATAATCAAATAGCTGAATACCCAGAGGATTAGGAGAAAACGACATTCACATGCCCATTTGGGACGTTCACCTACCGGTGAATGCCCTTCGGCTTGTGTAATGCACCTGCAACTTTTTAAAAGTAATGTCAATCTTTTCTGATATGATAGAAAAGTTTGTGGAGGTATTCATGGATGATTTTTCTGTGTTCAGAGCCTCTTTTGATGACTACCTTCGAAATCTATCTAGAGTCTTGGAGAGATGTGAAGAAACGAACCTTGTGTTAAGCTGGGAGAAGAGCCATTTTATGGTTCAAGAAGGAATAGTTCTAGGAGATATAGTGTCCTCTAGGGGAATAGAAGTAGATAAGGCTAAGGTTAATTTGATAGCAAGTTTTCCACCATCTCAGATGGTGAAACAAATTCGCTCATTCTTAGGCTACGCAGGTTTCTATCGACGATTTATCAAAGACTTTAGCAAAATTGCCCGTCCATTATGCCATTTCCTTGCCCAAGATACTCCATTTAACTTTAATAAAGCATGCTTAAAAGCTTTCAATCAATTAAAGAAAATGTTATCTACTGCCCCAATTATTCAGTCACCGAACTATGCTCTCCCTTTTGAGATTATGTGTAATGCATCCGACCATGCGATTGGAGCAGTTTTGGGACAATGGGTAGAAAAGGTCCTGAATGTGATATACTATACGAGCAAAACCCTTTCTGGTGCTTAGTTGAACTATACAACAATGGAGAAAGAATTTCTCGTTGTAGTATATGCCTTAGATAAATTTAGATCCTACTGCCTAGGATCTAAAGTTGTAATATTCTCGGATCACAGCGCTTTGCGGTATCTCTTATCCAAGAAAGAAACAAAACCTCGACTAATAAGGTGGGTATTCTTACTCCAAGAATTCGATTATGAAATCCGAGATAAAAAGGGAGTAGAGAATGTTGTTGCCGACCACCTGTCGAGGATATTTATAGAGGCACCTAGAGATGAAGAACCTATTCGAGATACTTTTCCAGACGAACAGCTCTTAGCCATATCACACATGCTCACATCGTGGTATGCCAACATTGTTAATTATCTAGCTACCAGAAAAACGCCATCTTACTGGTTAAAGCAAGATAAAGATCGTTTCTTTTCACAGGTGAGAGCTTTTTACTGGGAAGATCCTGACCTCTTTAAATATTGCTCCGACCAAATCATTAGATGATGTGTGCCGGAAAGTGAAGTGGAAAGTGTATTGAATTTCTGTCACACTCAAGCGTGTGGGGCCCATTTTGGAGGAAAGAAAATCGTAGCAAAAATATTACAATGCGGGTTTTATTGGCTAACACTCTTTAAAGATGCACACAACTACTGTCGTGCATGTCTTCGATGCCAACAGTTAGGAGCCATGTCTCGAAGAGATATGATGCCCCTTCAACCTATTTTAGTTGTAGAGCTGTTTGATGTTTGGGGAATTGATTTCATGGGACCCTTTCCACAATCTTATGTTAATCTATACATCTTGTTAGCTGTCGATTATGTTTCTAAGTGGGTAGAAGCGATAGCAACAAAAACAAATGACCATAAGGTTGTGCTTCAATTTCTAAAAGAAATATTTTGTCGTTTTGGGGTTCCACGAGCAATAATAAGTGATGAGGGGAGTCATTTCTGTAACCGTCCATTCGAAGCGCTTATGCGAAAATATTCTGTTACTCACAAAGTGGCCACCCTTTATCATCCCCAAATGAACGGGGAAGCTAAGGTATCCAATAGGGAGGTCAAAAATATTTTAGAAAAGACGGTTAGGCCCGATAGAAAAGATTGGTCATTAAGATTAAACGATGCGCTATGGGCCTATCGTACCGCATATAAGACCCCGATTGGAATGTCCCCATATCGATTAGTATATGGTAAAGCCTGCCATCTCCCAGTTGAATTAGAACATCGAGCGATGTGGGCAATTAAGGCCCTTAACTTCGACTTGAAAGAAGCTGGTGCACACAGAAAACTACAACTAGCAAAATTAGAAGAATTGAGAAACGAGTCATATGAGAGCTCTATAGTCTATAAGGATAGGACTAAAGCTTTCCACGACAAAAATATTCGAAAGAAGTCCGTCGAGCTTAACCAGTGAGTGTGGCTCTTTAACTCAAAATTAAGATTATTCCTTGGGAAATTACGCTCAAAATGGGACGGACCATTCGTAGTCACCGAAGTATATCCTAACGAAGCAGTAGAGATTATAGATCCTAAGAATGGCCGGCGAATGAAAGTTAACGGCCAACAACTGAAACGGATAATCGAAGCTACAGGAGGTGTCATTGACGCATTTCACTTAAGTGATCCAATTTATACATGACACTTCCTTTACGTCCGGCTGAAGACATAAAACTTAGTGCTAAATGGGAGGCAACCCATTAAAATATATATATATATATATATTCAAAAAAATTTTTTAATAAAGGACAATCATATAATGCTTAATCTTGGACCTTTTGTTCCTATATGTGCATAGTTCACAGGTTTGGAAGCATTTCAAGAAATTTTCACAGAAACAAGTCCAAACCGGCTTTTGACATCAGGTTGTCCCGTTCCTTTACTCAAAGTTTTAATTTCTTATTATTATTTATTTTTTTACATTGAGGACAATGTTAGAACTAGGTGTGGGGGAGAGTGACCTAATGTCGCAGTTAAAAAAAAAAATTAAAAAAAAAAAATGCACATTACGTTCGGGAATATATTTTTTTTAGTGGATGCATGTAAATCCATAAAGGTAAAATTGTTATATTATGAAAGTTGCATTTAAATTAGTTTCAAATTGCACTATTGTTCATACACCCTAATTTTAAGTTTGGTAATCTTAGTTTATGTTAGCGAATTGTTGAATAGCAGCTAAAAATATGAATTTGTGTTCTTCTCTCTAAGAAAAAAAAAAAAAAAATTGTGAAGCAAAAAAAAAAATTAAAAAATTTGAATTGATCGGTTAATCTCGAAGCTTAGAATGTTCGAGTAATTAAGCCTTTTACAGTGTCTCAACACCTAATGACCTGAGCCAACTGGATTAGGACCATTGGCCCAACACTCGCTACATGGACATCCTAGAAAGCCCAGTGGGACTAACATTGCACATATTAATTGCTTAAAAAAAATTATATAAATAAAATATTAGAGAGAATAATAAAGTCCTTTTTTAGGTTGAAATTCATCAATTTGCTAATGTTTGTTGAGACGATTTATACTTAAGATTGAGCCGTTTGAATAAAGTACGACGTGAAATTAAATTGAGTGTTTTCTGACAGAAATAATAGGGATACTCTTCGACAAGCATGTGTTCCACTAAAAAATTATATTTTTGAACTCTATCTATTGTGCTTAAAAGATTATTATAAGAAGTATAGATGTTTGTAGATATCATCACTATAAACATTCACGAGATTAAAACTCATCCACTAGGGATCGCCTAGGGGTTTAAAGGTTTATTGCATACGCTAAATGCAATTGTATTCCCTACGAAAGTGGCATTTTCGTTTTTTAGATCTTTGTTTTGCTCGAGGACTAGCAAAATATAAGTGTGGGGGTGTGATTGTTCTCAATTTTATAGCAAAATTTAACCCTAAATTTGTAATTTTGTTAATCTTTTTATTAAATTTTAATTAGTAATAATACAGTTTATTGTTTTTGCAGGAATAAAGTTAGAAATAAAGAAATACGAAAAAATGGCGAAAAATTGTCGAAAAGAATTGAAATTGAAAGGGAAACAAGTCGACCCACGACCCGTAAATTGGGTCTGTAATGGTTCCATCCCAAAAATAACCGTTACATTTGTTCAATTTAAAGGCCAATCGATAGACAATATAATGGAAACAAAATCAGAAAATTTGACAGTGAATTGGGAGCTTAATTTGGAATGTTGCTTATACATCATTACTCATCCATCCATAAAGGCAACAAATCAAGACATAAAAGGGAAAATTGATTTTTTTATTAAGGGATGATCAAATCAAAAGATATTTTCAGCAACTTTGACAATTGGGAATATATATTAGGATTATTACTTTGGATTAAAGGGGGTGCTTGGTCTAAAAAAACAAGGGTCTCTCTCTCTCTCTCCTCTTGCTCTCCAAAAATCTTTATTTTTTCTTTTTCTTTTCAATTGGTTCCGGCGGCCACTGTTGGGCAATTCTTCACGAGGGTTTCTCTTAAATATCTTGTGGAAGAACACAAATCCATGACCGGCTAAGTTCATCAATCGGGTTAGGGCTGTATTTCTTTTCAAATTTATCTATGTAATTTTATTCTTGTTTCAATTATATTTTATTCTTATTTTTGTAAGGTTGTAAAATAAGGATTATGATCTTAAACATTTTTATTGAATAGTTTATGTTCTAAATATTGTTATAGAGATTTAGATCTGAATTTATTTGTATCTCTAATGTTAGATCTAATACTTATAGTTTAGATCTAACAGTTTTACAATCAGTTTTAGTGGTATCGATACGACTTAATTGGATAAATTATACTAAACGATTAGTTCACCTTAGAGTAGTTAATATAGTAATTGAATCGTGAAGATAGTTTATCCCAATTAAGTAGTCAATTTATTTTTCGCGGTAATATTGACTTGTAGTTAATATAACTTGATTACATATTGAATTAAAGAAATAGGAATAAAATTTACTAAATAAATTGATGAATTTATACATGTCCCTAACCTGAATCTTTATATATATTTTATCTCAATTGATTAATTTTCTGCTATTTCATTATTAAAATTCAAAATCAAACTAAAATCCTTTATCCACATATGAAAAATAAGATAAAAAATTAATAGTTACAATCCAATCCTTGTGGATCGACCCCGTATTTAAGCGTTATACTACAATATATTTTACGCTTAAATTGGGTATTAAGTTTGAGCGATCAATAGCTCACCGAAAAAGCTAGAGTTGGCCAATTTCATGAAAAGACCCAAATCGTGAAGTGTTAAAACATTATAATTCACCGAAAAAACTCGATTTTGGTAATTTATGAAATATCCAAAATCGTGAAATTCTCAAAGGCTATAGGTCAACGAAAAAAACCCAATTTGACCACTTTAATCAAAAAGTAGAAACTGTGAAAATTTGAAAGACTAGATTTTGCCAATTTAATGAAAAATCCACATTCAAGAAACACAGGAAAGTTATAGCCCACAAAATAAGCTCGATTTGATCACTTTTATGAAATGCTAGCAATCTTGAAATTAGAAAGGTATAGGTCACCGAAAAAACAAGGATTTGTAAATTTTATGAAAATTACAAAATCGTGAAATTCTGAAAGGCTGTAGCACACCGAAAAAAGCATGATTTCACCAATGTCATAAAAAATTAAATCGTGAAAATTCAAAAACCGATCGATCACCCTAAAAATATAACTTCAGTCGTTAAAATGAGTGTAATATTTGAATTTTCACATTAACAATTTAATATTAATCATTAAGGAAAGTCAAAATGGGAATATTTACATTAGGCATTGTGAACATTCATTGTAGTTTACAACAATTATTATAACTAATGTATTAAATGTTCAAAATAGCAAAAACAATGTGAATGTTCACATTTAAATGAGACGTTCATTTGCATAAGCAAAATCTGAATAATAACCCAAAGTGGTAATTCATTAGAAATTTAACGTTACAACAAGTTATAACTAGGGAATGCGAATGTTCACATCATTTAAATGGAGTAAAACATTTGAATGTCTCACGTTAATAATTTGATTTCTGTCATTAAGGGAAGTCATAGATGTGTATATTCATATACTCTGCACAATAAGTTGATTTTTATTGTGAATGTTTGCAAAACTTCCAAATATGAATATTAGAATATAGCCAATTTCAGTACCCAAAATCGATAACATAGTCATAAAAATGTCCACAAATATGATTACTAGAATATAACCAATTTCAGTACCGGATGAGGGTATTTTCGGACACCATTGAGTCAGCACTAGGGACCTAATCACATGTTTATCCTCATAGTGACATGGACGCATTTCGAAACTCGTAGCCCCATGCTAGAACATACGTCAGCCACGGTTCTTCCCTAGAATCTCTTTTGCACCCAAGGAGGAGCAAAGTTCCCCACAGAGACGTGTCGCCCTGAACTCAACGTCCTGCCCTAAACGACCAACTTCAGGGACTCAGCCATTTACCTCGACCGATTCCCCATTCTAGTTCGTTTCTCCTCTAAGACTCCACAGATCTTCACTCTCCTCTATCAACTTACCACCACAAGCTTGACAGAAGCCTGCGGGCTTCGCCAAATAGGCCCAGTGAATATTTCCTAAACGTCCCAAATGATCGATTAAATACATGATTTTACCTAATTAACCATGTTTAGGCCTGACTAATAATCTCCAAGGCCTATATATACCAGGGGCTATGAAACCCCGAGGTATGCTTTATTTTACGCTCAAATGCTTTGAGTTCATTTGCTTATTTGACGTATTTTTGTACCTCTTATCTCTAAGCTCTTATTCTCACACATGGGGGGTTTCGCCGAGACAAATCCCAGCCCGAGCTTTCTGCAATTATCACTCCCCAAGGAGCAAAACTCTGAACACAGCAGGTCAACCTCCCAAGACCCAGCACAGCTCACGTGAGGAATTTTCAACCATCGACTCCACCTCAGCAAGAAGACACCTGTCACCCGACTAGACTATACTCAAGGTGTGTATAAATTTTATACACCAATAGTACCCAAAACCGGTAACAAATAAGACATTCATATACATATTCAAAAACTAACAATACTATGTTCTATATTCACATATCCAAGTAATAGTTCGTCTAAAATCTAAGGAAAGAAATAAGTCTTAATATAGAAGAGAATAATGAGTGGGGAACACAGGTTTCAAATATTTTAGGAAAACAAACTCCCTACCAAAACCGTCAAAATTAAAAGTGGTGTGAACATTCACAAATTTGTAAAATAAAATAAAATAAAAAATATACAATATGTATATTAAAATGAGGAATGTGAATATATTATACATTAAAATAGTATTTTTTAGGGTTTTTTTTTTCATTGGAAACATTAACAATATTGATTTCTGTAAACACGTTTATTCCATGATTTGGTGGACTTTCTATTTTTGTTTCGACAGTTACAAATTTTGTAGAATGACATAATTTGTAAATTGAAAATCAAACATGGTTAATTGGTTAAGGTAAAGGAATGATTATTCATTAAAATACTTTGGAGGACAAAAACTTATGAGAAGATTATTATTACGGCATCATGTAATTTATGTCTGGCATAATATATGTGCGCATCCGTCTGCTGTTTTGGTTCTTAAGAGCATCTCCAATGGCAGTGCTATCTAGTGTGCCATCTTCATTTTAGCACTTTTGAAGCCAAAAAACCATTCCAACGACAGTGTTATTGCCTGTGCCATTTTGGCACATACGGTCTACTTGTGCCATATTTGGCATAGGCTGATAAGAGAGCCAAAATAACCGTCAGAGTAGCAACGGCTTCAACAGTTATGAAATCAGATTCCAATCCAATCACAAAATAGAGGGCAAAGATTATCTATAAAATCAAACGAACAATTGAAGAAATTTAAAAAAAAAAAAATACCAGATCCTTGCCGTCGCAGAGATAATCTCCAGATGCTCATTGTTGCAGTCGTTTGGATAGATTTGTCATTGGTCGCCGTATTCGTTGTCTTCTCCAAAACGCGTGTTGTCTCCTTCGTCTTCTCCAATTCGTCGTCTCCGTTTCTTAGGGAAGAATGCCTCTCTCTCTCTCTCTAATTTTTCTGATTTGGATTTTAGTTAAAGTAGGAATGGGTTGAGTTGGGTTGGGTTAAATGTTATTTAGGGTCAAGGTTGGTTGAGTTAATTGTTGATTTGGTTGGGTTAATTGTAATTTGGGTTGAGTTAATTGTTAATTTGGGTTGGGTTAGGGTTGAGTAAGGGTTTAAGTGTTAAATTTAATTAGGATTGCATTGGGATTTAATTGAATTTAATTAGGGTTTAAATAGGTTATGTTTATTTGGGTTTAACTAGGTTTCGTGTAGTGTGGCTCAATTTATTAATTTTAATTTATTTGGGTTGAGTTAGATTAATTGGTTAATTTTTTTCATTTATTTTTTTTGTTGCATTGGATTAGTTTGTTAATTTTATTTTACTTGGGTTAATTTAGGTTGTTGTTACAATTTATTTTTTAGTTTAATTTAAATTGAAGTCAGTATGACTTATTTAATTTAATTTAATACATGCAGATGGGTTCTAAATCTAATTATTATTTCACAAATCTTCCTTCGGATCATTTTTCTGAAAATCAACCTAAAACTAAATCAAATTATTACAATGTTGAACCACCCATAATATAAATACAGAGACTAGGAAGGCATAAAGAGCGAAAAACTTTAAACAAGGATATTCTTATTGTTTTTTGTTGGCTAAACACAAGCAAAAGTTCGATCACCGGTAGTGGTCAACAACAAGGTGCATTTTGGAAGTGAACTCATCAAAGTGGTCATACTGACCAATGTAGATTAATAAATTTTGGATTAATTTAGAAGTTTTATGTTTTTAGATATTAATGTTACTTTTGTGTTTTTGTTGCTTCTTGAACCAAAAGAGTTGTATGTTATAGAGCTCAACAAAGCAGAACAAACCATTCCTGCTCAAGCATTGTTGGGAAATACTGAAAAATGAACGCAAATGGATTGAGAATATATCAAATAATAGTAAAAACAAAAAACTTACTCAACTGCAAGTCCCATTTCATCTTCCGCTGCAAGTGTAGATTGTGTTAATTTAGGAGACAATCATGAAACTAGTATAAACTAAGAAAGGCCTTTAGGCAGAAAAGGTTGTAAGAAACAAGTCAAAGATAACAAGATCAAAAGGCATTAGAACAACATAAAGATATGGTACAAGTCGAAAAAGACAGATTAAAAATGGAGAAAATTCTTTACGAGGAAGGCATAATGCAAATGGATACTCATGACGTGATCCCATCATTTCTCAGTATTTTGATTGTCTGAAATTGAAAATTATTACACAAAAAGTTTTTAATTTGTAAGCTATTTTTTATTTTCAATAATGTAGTTATATAGTCTATGTTGACCAGATACCATTACTATTCATTTTAAATTAGTAGTATGTACTTTTAATGTTATCATTTTCATTTTAAAATCAAATTTGGCGTTTAAATTGAAATTTGGCGATATAATTAAAATAAAAATACTAAATTTGGCGCTAAATTGAAATTTGATGGTTATTTCTAAATTTTTATTCTAAGTTTTTTAATTTTAATATTAAAAAAAAAAGAAAAAAAAAAAAAAAGGACACCAATAAATAACTTCTTTAGTGTGCCGTACTTGTTCTGATTCTGGTGTGCCATATTAGCAAATGGCACACCCAAAAAAACCAACACCCTTGGAGTTGCTAAGAAATTGCTCCTTGTAGCTAGGGATATTAAACGCCTTGGTACATGTGGATAGAGTTGAAGGCTAAAAGAAGAAAGAAATGACGCAGAGAGAGAGCGCAAGACAAAATAAATAAATAATCCCATTGATTTCTGCTGCTTTCAATAGTTTGGATTGTCCAAATGGTATAGTAAAAGTTGTTGATAACGACAAATAGTAGTCAAATACACATGTAATGAGTGTTTCTTTAGTTTGGGTTAGCTTCCATGTCTCTCCTTATTCCTCAAAGACACCAATTTAATAAGAAGAAGCAAGAGTTGGGTTGAATGGAGTTTCGGTAACTTGACCATGAGTGGTCTTGTTAGAGGACCTATTGTACTTCATGTGACTCTTGACAAGCTGTCCCGCGGCAAGTGCAGACATAAGGGAGAGCTCCCCTGCCAGTACAGAACCAGCTACAACGGTAGCCAACAGCCTTGCATTGGATCCCGGTAACTCTTTGCTGGCACCCTTCACCCCAAGAAGGTTCAGACATGCCGACTGAGATGCAAGTTGGGTTCCACCTCCAACTGTACCTACCTCTACAGATGGCATCGTCACTGAGACGTGAAGGTCCTTTCCACCGTTGACAGCTTCCATCATGGTGATGCAGTGGGAGCTCTCAATGTTCTGCGCTGGGTCTTGTCCAGTTGCTATATAAATGGCTGATACGATGTTACTGGCATGGGCGTTGAAGCCTCCCAGAGCACCAGCCATGGCAGACCCCACCAGGTTCTTCAGCATGTTAAGCTCAACCAGGGAAGCAACCTCCGTCTTCAGCACCTTCTTTACCACCTCCTCCTTTATGATAGCCTCACAAACCACAGACTTTCCACGACCTTCAATCCAGTTTACTGCAGCCGGCTTCTTGTCTGAACAGTAGTTTCCTGTACAAGAACAACAACTATTAACATCCATATCCATGTGCAAGGGAAGCGGAAGAATTTCCTCTTCCTTTTTTTTTTTTTTTCCTCTTTTTTAACTAACTACTTACCAGAGATGCCAATCACATCCATGTCGGGGAAGTCCGCCTGAAGGAAATCCAAAACGTTCTGCACACCTTTGGAGACCATATTCATTCCCATGGCATCCCCAGTGCTGCAGGAGAACCTCGCGTACAGATTCTTTCCAGCAATGGCGCATTTGATGCTCTGCAGCTTCGCGAATCGACTGGATTTGTTGAAAACAAGAGCTAAGGTTTCGAAATTGACGGGATTCTCCAAAAACAGCTTCAATTCTGCAGCCCTCTTGGCTGAGCCGAACCTGACAGCCGGCGCCCTGGTCATCCCGTCCCTATAAACTACGCTGGATGCACCACCTGAGGCGAAAATTGCCTTGCATCCCCTGTTTGTGCTGGCCACCAAACAGCCCTCCGTCGTCGCCATCGGAACTGAAAACTCTCTGCCATCCAGCAGCAGCGGCCCTGCAATACCCACTGGGATCTGGACGTACCCCACTGGCATCTCGCAACACTGCCCCAGAATGGACTCGTAATCGAAGCCCTCCAGTGGCAGCCCCACGAGGGACTTCCCGGTCATCCTTTGCAATGCTTCGCGGCGAACTGCTGCGGCACGACGGCAATCACTAAGCTTCGATTCGAGAGCATAGGACGGAATCTTCCCTTCGACGACAGAATTGATGATTTCCTCGTCCTCTGCAGATGAGACGAGAGGTGGATCCGGGGATTCTTCTACAACCACCTTGTTGTACGGTTTGGGAAGTGGGCAATTGACAGCACAAGGGCCGGTTCGACCGTCGTCATCCTTACGGATGATGTCATCGTTAACCCAAATTTCGTCGTCGACATCATGGTCGTGGGAAGAGCGGGGAGCGAAGGACTGAACGAATCCGATGCCGAAGAACCCAAGGAGGTAAATGAAGGAAGCAACGAAGGCGACTATTGCCGCGATCTCGGAGAGAGATACGATGTGGAGAGGAGTGGAGTTGCGGATCTTTTCGCGCCACCTGCTGAGGAGGTAATACACGACGGAGAAGAAGAGGGTGAAGAATACAGCGTTTGTTAGGTAAAGATGGAAAGGAAGTGCATCGGAAGCTTTAGGTAAATCATCGTCATCCTTTTGGGGGGGTTTGAGGGCATATGAATGCGTGGGGGTATGATGAACGGCGGTGGGTTTCATCGATCGCCGTCGGACGTCCATTGATTTCGATTCCGTCGACGAATCGATGTATGTGTATCTTGAGAAACGGGAAGGAGAGAGAGAGTGGCGTATGTGATTTTTGTTTGAGTTGGTGGCTGAATCGGTCCTTCTGTTCATATTTATAGCGTGGAAGAAAGAAGACTGCGCATTGATTGGAAACGACGCGTTTTCCATCACCACTGCTAAACTACTACCCCTTCTTGTCTTTTTCTTCATAATTAATTATTAGTCTCTAATGGCTGGCGCCATAACCAAACCATTGTTCTTTCTTTCTACTATCTTATTATATTTTAAAAATGATAGTGTTGAATCCCACATTCACTTCTTTCTATATCCATGGTTTGTTAAAGTCCACAGACATGTTAAATTTCAAATTGTTTTTTTTACCTGATATTGAGCTATATATAAAACTTAGGACAATCACTATCTTACCAAATGTCTTTTGAGAGTAAATTAGGCCATTGGATTCATACATAATATCAAAATCCAGATTCTTGTCTAATGTTAGGTGTATTGAATCTCACACTGATATTGAGCCCCACGATATCCGTTTGTAGTGATTAAAAAAATATCACTTTGCGCGTAAAAAGACTTGTTGAATCCTACATCAATATTGAGTCATTCTCCCGATATTTGTCAAAAACCACTTTATGCGTGAGGAAGCATTTTAAATTTCATGTCGCCCGTATTACCTAATCCTCAATTATATATAAAGTATAGGAGAATTCTCGTTAGAAGGTATCTTTTGAGAGGCCATTGGGTTCCTACAATGAGAATATTATAAAAGAAGGGCCAAGAGTCGTTCCATTTAGTCAATTGCATGTTTTCTATCAAAATGTCATAATATTATATTTTGAATTCCAGGTTCTCAAACAAAAGTAGGTTTCAAAAACCAATCTTCTAATACGCCGGCTGTAAATAAATATTAAACTATTCGCTTTGACTGCTTCAACTTGATTTCTTTTTTAGTCGCCAGAGACGGAGAGAATGCATGCAGTCCATAACATCATTCCTATTCCCTATCGTCAGTGAACGCGGAGCGGACAAACTTAAAGCAGAACTCTGATGCTCTAACTTGGCTCGTAAAGCAGAAACAAACCCCTTTTTTGAAGCCAATAAGAATCTGGGAAGGAAACCAAATTAACGTCTCATGCATATTCCAACAAAGTCAATTGCGACTTTTGCATTAGGCAAATGGAACTAAAAGAACAGACATAAAAGCAAACAAAAAAGAAGAAAGTGTGTGTTATTAGATTACCAGCAAAATTGCATGTACATACGTACTCATCGAAGCCCAAAAGAATATGGAAAAAAAAAAAAAAAAAAAACTCTTCTCTGGATGGCGGCTTCCATGTGTGCACATTCAATACATCATCAGAGTTCCATTATTATTGGGCCTATACATGACTGGAAGATGTCGCTTAGAACTCGCTGAATTTCCCCTGAGCTGTGCTCACTTCGAATGAGATCCACCAACAAAGGGAACAAGTGTGAAATATACCTCCTGAAAGAATCTCTTCCGAGATCAATCAACACCCGCAATGCTGACACAACCAAACCACTCCTCGCTCCCAATTCCTCCTTTCTGGCTGAACCCAATGGAAGAATCCAATGAACTGGCTTGGCCTCCGGCTTCTGGATCGCGCATTCAAGGTAAATATGCAACACCTTTTCGCATACAGAAATGAGTTGTGACTCTATGTTCAACTCCTCTGACAGAGATGGATAGTTCCTCACTAAATCATGCATGAAGTTGAGGTAATTAAGATAAGACTCGTTCTCAAAGTGAACCACTGGGGGATCAGAGATCTCGAGGATGGCGCATGCTCTCTGCAGCTTCATTACTATAATAGATTCCGAATTCAATTGGTTGGCATGAACTGCCACAGACGAAAAACCTTCAAGCATGATATTAACAATTCCCAGAGACACAGATTCCGGATGCATCTTGTATAAATCAGTCATGACCTGTCAACAAAAAATAAAAATATGATGACACTGCTCAATTTATGAAAACTCAAGGTTCAACTTCTTCAATCACTGAACATGTGATCCACTTATAACCCCGTTGCCCGCTATGCACCAGAATCTACTTTTAAGGGAAGTAAGAGATGAGCAACCTAACTTCATAATGAAAAGATACCACACTTCAAAGACACTGAGAAAGACAGAACTTTCTTATCGGTTATCTTTAATAATAATTTCAGCAGCCGGTTCGGGTTACATGTTAATACATACATGAACATACACGTAAAAATGGTCACATGCATGGACACACATACAGATATATATACATATATAAATGTGTATGTGTGTCAATGTAGAGTGAGAGAGACCTGTATAATAAGTAGATGTGCAGCTATATGGCTTTTCATCCTGGAAGCCACATATGCTGCTGTTTGCAAATTGTCATCCAGAGAATCATCATATGACAGTCCTTGGCCAGATAAATTTTCCAAATCATTATAGGATTCTGCAACATCAGGGATCTCAATGCTATCCATGGTTTGCACAAGCTTTGAAAATCCAGGCAGGATAGAGGAAGAAGCCTCTTTCAAAGCAAGGAAGGTGTCTCTCCATTCATCTTCCGAAAATTTGCCTCCCAAATCACCTGCCAAATGCATCAATGCCGCAACCCCAGTACTGGCAGGACCTTGACCAGGAAATCCAATGTAACTCACCAATATTGATACAACCCCAGGTAGTTGCAATCTCACCATATCGTAGAAACAGACAAACAGATCTACTAGACATTGAGCAGCAACTGCAGAAGTTTCAGTATCCCACATACCTCCATCAAAATGTGAAGATCTCAAAGCTGGGAAAGAATGGCCATCATCCATTTGAGTTTCATTCTTGTCATGCACGGATTTGAATATTGGGAAGATAACAGTTCTGAAAATATTGATCCAAAATGGGCCTGAAAATAAATGGCCATGATCCTTCAAAATGTCGAAAAGCACCTCCAAGGCACCTTTCCTGATAGCAGATCTAGGATCCGATGTCAGTCTTGATAACCCTAAAACAACATTATCAGAAAAATCTCTCACTCCTTAGTAACTAGGAGAAAAAAGCTAGCAACCATGAGCAGACACATTTAAATGGCAGAATGATTCTTCTTAGGATTCCAAGCATAATATCTTATACCGTCTCCAAGGAAGTTAGTGTGAAAATTGAGTTCCGGATTAGGTTGGTGTCAGATACCAAATATTCTTTAACTGCTAAACAAATTATGGATTTGAATCCTAATACTGAAAGCAAGTTACCTGTGAGCAAAGGAATCCAGAAGGATGTGTGATCTTCTTTATCTGCACAAGCTTTTCCATCTAAAGCACCACCATTTACTACCGAAATGGATAAATCATCATTGTTGTTTTTCTTCTTACAAACAAGTCCCCCATCCGCAAGTTTGACAGCACAAAAGCGAAGGAAAGCAATGGCGTTGAGGCTCACATCACTGTTAAATTTACTATTAGTGAATGTGATGAGGCATCTAACACAATCAGTAAAGGTCACAGTCTCAGTCTCCGTTATATACGGAAAATATTCCCGTACAATTTTTTCCATGGTTTCAAAAGCCAATAAAACAATGTTCTTCCTATCGTCAGCTGCAGCAGTAGTAAAAACCTGCAAAATAGAAGCAACGCCTGTGAAGTGAGACTCTGAAAGGGCCAATTCGCATGTAAAAGATAGTCACAAGCCTAGAAGAGGCCACCCAAAAAAATGACGTGTTATTTACAGAATGGAAACTCAAAGTGCACATGATGGTGAGAAGATTTCCACAAGGAACTGTAACCATGTATCGATGACACTAACATCACTAAGACATTTTCAGACGCATAACTGACACTTCCATGAACATCTAATATGTAGCTTATGATACTGTTTAGATGGTAGATTCCAACTCATTTAAGCACAAATTTCTCTTTAGTATTAAATTTCTAAATACTTTGTATACCACATATAACGATGCATTTGATACGCTAGAATGAAGTGGAATGAAATGACAATGGGATTGGAATTAGTATGGTAATGAAATGGAATGATCATCACCATTCCTACGTTTGGTGATAAAAGAGATTAAATGTGATATTAGAATGACATCAAAAGGCAAAATAGTAATTTAATTAAATTTTCAAACGGTATAATAGTTAATTTAATTAAATTTCATTCCAGTTCAAATATTTGGTTAATATTTGGTCTCATTTTTTTGGCCGATGAATGATTAAAACCTAATCCCATGTTTTATGGGATTAGAGAATCCTTGGTAATGGGAATGAGATTTAATCCCATATACCAAAAATAAAAATGGAATGACCATTCCCATGGCCATTCCAATCCCATCTCGAATCCCATGTACCAAAGGCCACCCAAGGGTATGGAACAACAGACTTGCCAGAAAGAGAAACGAACAAAAGGTATGGAGAAGGAGCATGAACTAATTATTTCTAAGAAGAAGAATTGTCCCCTTTGGAATTGACCTCCAATGGTTCCAAAAAAACTCCAGAAACATGTTTAAGACATTCTGACTGCACTAACATTTTGAGAAGAGTTTCTTGACTTGAGACATGCCTCCAATATGACACATCCAACATTTCCAACTAAGAAAAAAAAAATAGCACAATAGCTAAAATTTAGCAAATTGAAGGGCTGACCTTATGATAAGACAAAGGTGGTACACATGTTCAACATTGGAAGTCACTATGTATTTTTATAACAAAATTAATCTATTAATGGGTCAACAGGATCCTACTCTTATACAATTAATTGTGCCACTGTGCCTGAGTAATGGTGTGCAGGTGTTCGTCTGCCTTGTTTGTCCAATAAAAAAACATAAATGTAGCGAAGGAAATGACTTACGTTTGAACAAATAAACCACAAGAACATAAGCAATTGAGGAGGAAAAGGGAAAATGCAAAAGAGAAAAGGTGGTGGAAGTGAAGGTGGGCCAGAAGACCAATAATTCAAGTTTATAACAACCAAAATGAAAATAGAAATGCATTGTGTCCACAACACATGTATATGCAATCACATAAAACCACTATAAGACATCCTCAATTGCTCTATGTACTTTTCCATAATTAGTACGCTAAGACGTCGATCTGAACCTTACACATGCATATGCAGTCGTCTGAAAAGTTGGTGCTTTAATGGTAGTGGTTGTGGTAAATCATGATAACTGATAAGGGAGAACCCAATTCAGTTAAACCATCAAATATGAGCTTCAAGAGTCGAGACGTAAAATTATCTCATAAAAATTTAACCACGTTGCAATTTTAAATCCAAGGATAAATGCATTATAATGTTACACATTATAAACATAATGAGAAACCTTATTCATTCAGTGTTGAATGCAACACCATAAACAAGTATAAAATATGAATAAAGGAAAATAAAGACATTATAACTTCTTCAGACTTCAACCTAATTTTGAGTAAGTTCTTCATATAAAAAAAAACATATTTTCCTACAGTTTTGCTTTTCTTGCATCTTCCCTTTGGCCATCCTTTTCTTCCTTTCTTTCAAATTGGGTGTGATATGTGACCCTTTCTCCTAGATGGAGGAATAGGATAGAGAAATCCTAGGCATTCCTTTTCCCCTTGCTAAGTGTTCACTTTTTCCCTTTCTTCGCTTCAAAGGCTAAATCTCTTTCCCTAGGTGAATATTTGGAGAAGATATTTAAATAGGCCAAATGAGATTCCACCCAATGGCCAAATATCTATTGAAATATTCAGGAGATCATTTCCATCACAAATATTAGTCTATTAGGCTCACCTTCCAAAAAGAATTTTATTTTTAAAACATTGGGATAAGATTTTGTAGACATTATTAATAAGTAAAAGTACAATATATAGCAAGGCAGATTATATTACCATAAAAACACTCTTCCACCCAGACTTCACATTCTTCACACGGCTAAGGACCATCTGTGAAATACACCGAACTATTAATTCCCGAATTTCATCACAGCTGCTTTTCTGCATGACAATCACAAATGGCCTCAAAAATTCATTTTGAAAATTGTAATTAGCGAGCTCCTCACGCTCTAGAAATTTCATAGCAAGCTGCCGCAACGAATCCATGACAAAGATTGCCACCGATAGATTTTCTGACAAGCCAACCGCCACAAAGAAATCCGAAAGAACATTCCATATGCGTGACCAAACCAATCTGATGCGGTTCATATTGTAATGCCTGCAAAATAGAACTACTGTCACCAAAAGAAAGAGAAACTAAGCAAATGTAGTCAATTATAATGGATGTTTCAGCTAAATTCAAACAAGTATATGGCTTGACATAAAATTTTGTTTTTTTGCTAAAATTCAAACAAGTGTACAACTCACAATCAATATCTTTTTCATCATCATGTAGTGTGTGATTCCGTTTCATTTTTATTTTTATTTTTATTTTTTTAACATCATCATAAAGTGCATAATTTCTTTTCGAACAAAAGTAGAGAAAAGCCAAGGAAATTCAATATTCAATTGCAAACTAACAACTCAGAGTAGAGCCTTATATATTTTTCATTAATTATAATTGAATATATCATATCACTCTGCACAAAGAATCGTTCAGTTTACAATTTCCAAAATTTAAATAAATTGCAGGATCCTTATGGTTATTCCATGAGGAAATAATTATTTTGAAGATACTAGAATTATCTGAAACAACTTAATGAGAAGGAATAGAATCTTACGCAACTTCAACAATTTTTGTGAGGCTGAAAACTCGAGGATCTGTTGGAGATTGCAGTTCCGAAATAGAAACCTTACAAAGTGCTTTCACAAAAGCTACTATTGACTCACTAGTCAACCTTTGGCTATGAGCAAATATATGATTCAACTCAAAATTCCCGATCTGATCAAGCAGATTTAAGTTTGAAATGAAGTTATTAATCTGGTCTGGTGTTACCAGCCCTGAGGTGTTAACTCCAAGAGTGGCACTATCATATGAACCCCCCCGCACAACAGCCATCACAGCAGAATTGTGTAGAGTTCCTTTTTTCTTCAAGGTCGGAAAACCTGCAGACTTCAACAATTTTTCCTCAGATTCGGTATTTGATGCAGTGAAAAATGATGCATCAGATGGTGCACCTTCTCCCAACAACTGTAAATGCTCAAACCGAGATAGACATGTTAATATATGCTCCCAGGCTTCCTGAAGATAATTCCCATCTTCAATGGCAATAGATATCATTGCCTGAAAAAGAAGCAACATTTATGATATAATTGTGTTTTCACAAGATGGAACATGCAAACTTACTTCTTTTCATGTTCAATTTTTATCAAACTTATAACTTCCAGTACAGATTCCATGTACGCAGTTATTGACGGTTGTTGAAGGTGAAGTTTAAAAATAGGCCAATTCCTTCTGTCGTGTATCCCTGATTGATGCAACCTCAGATGCTATGTTTCAATTGTCCATTCTAGTAGTGAGCAAAAGGTGAGTACTACCCTATACATAGTCTATGTCTGAGGAGTATGCTTGACAAGAGATAGACACAGGTGGTAGAGAGGTCCCCCACTTCGATTCCTACCCAGTTAGCATCATCTCTGATCCGAGAGTTGGGATGAGTCCTCTAGTTTCGGTCTAGAGCCGGCAGGTAATGGACCGATTGTAGACCAGCAGCCAAGCTAATCCTTGTTCTATTGGGTTGCCACCAAGACAATTGCGTTTGTTATAGGATAACAAGATCGTGAGAAACCTTTTATTTATTATAGTTTGGTAGACGTTTCTCCTTCGTTGTTTTTGTTTCAAAAGTTTTGTGTGTGCCTATTCAGTATCCATGCTATTGTTCACATCAACCAAAGGTAGAAACCACATTCCTCAAAGATTGCAAAGTCAACCTGAACTGGGCAGCGAATACATCACCACCTTTCGTATCTGCTTAATTGGGGATGCAATGACGTGAATGTTACAGAGGATCTTCAATTTGCCATTGTTTGATGAAATTCTATGGAACAAGTATGTATACCCTTCAGATATGGAGATATAAGAGCTTGTTACTCTGTTATATTCCGATAATCTCGTAATCATAATCGTACATGTATGTATTTGTTTTGTGGATCAATTACTTCCTGGTGCGCTAATCCTTAGTATATTACATATTATTTAATTCCACGTAGGAGTACTATAAAGCATTAATGGGTACTACAAGCAGGGAAAATAGATGAATGTATTGAAATCTAGCTGGACAAATACGTTATTTTCACATGATTCAAGCTTAATTTTCAGGAAGTGCCAAACTTCCTCTCCTGCCATAACATGTCCCCGTGTCCGAATGAGATATTTTGCATGTCCTTGTTTCCTGATTAACTTTCACTTCGTTTGTGAAATTACCAAACATTTGACTTGTCTCACTTTCCCAATTCTATTGTTGTTCGGCATTTGAGAACAAGATATAAGGCTGGCAAAGGGCAGGAAGTCAGGCAGCCTCTATTATTTTGACATTCAAAAGCGGTAGCTTAACCGCTAGGGTAAGCTCCTCTGTGTATTTATATTAAATTGGATTCTGTATTACCCAGACCTAGATGGTTATGAATTACAAGAAGCCAAGACAAAAACTACCTTGACGGCATCAATATTTTTCTGCTTCATGTCTGCGGCGCAATGAAGATAAGTGAACTTGGCCACAGTGGTGACAAAAGCGTCTTTCTGGGTCTGCATACCCATCACTGCAGTAATGTGCACAGCATGGCGGAAGCCCTGTAAGCACTGAGAAGTAGCAGCTTTGTCATCACTCTGGTCCAAAGTTACGCTGAATGCAGCAAGCATCGGACCCCAGCAGACTTCAACCATAAATCTCAATATTGAAGGGTCGGCAACCGAATAAAAAACAGATCTGCAATGCCACAAAAGATTGAATTCCTGCTATCTATAATCCTGAAAAGGTTTCAAAAAACTGAAGAGAGGAACTCCATGTCTTACTCTGACTTTCCAGATTTTGCCTTGAACTGCTCTTGAATGTGCCGTATAAGAACTCCATTCGCACCCATCGGTTTTTCTTCCGTATTCTTCCAAACTAGATTGAGTATACCGTCCAACCCCAATAATTTATTGAGGCTGTTTGCCTGCTTACTCTGGGTTACAGAAGAATCAGAACTCATCTTAATCTCGTTTTTCACAATCTGATCATACAGAGCACCCAAATACTCTTCTGACAAGTCCTTGCCATCATCAATCCCCCGGTTATTTCTTATGAAGTCAGCCTTTGACATCTTGAAAACCAAAAGCAACACAGGAAGGGATGTCAGATGAAAATCCCGATCTATTCAAGATCAGTAAATGGCATCTCTAAGCTACTATAACTTAGGAATGAAACTTGAAATATTTATCAATGATGACAAAGCAAAAATTATTTGTATTTGATGTTTTTAGAGTCTTCAATGCAGAAACAGGAGCAGAACACAATGTACCTTGTCTTTTACCATGCTATTATGTGCATCTGTATTGAGCATTATAACAGAGTAGGCAAGAACATATGCAGTATCTGCACTGGTGAATGAATTCGGATTGCATTTACAATAGCGTTCAGCAAATTTTTCCATGATGCGGTCGATCTTCTGCGCCTCTCCAGGTAACCTGAAGCCCTTCAGGAAGAATCTAATTGCCACCCCAAAGTCCATTTGTTCGAAGTCAAAAGAATCAACGTAAGCATGCATTACTTTCAAAGGGAACTCTTCTCTTTCACCCAAATAATCACCGATCATATTTTCATTCAGACCAGCAGTATTCTTCAGAAACAATGCCACTGCTTCTGGAACACCACTTATCTTTTTTGTGCTTATTAGAAACTCGATTCCCTTGGAAGGTTTTCTATTGAACAGTGAAATGCCTTTCTGCACTAAACCCAGTGAAGTTGTTACAACAACATACCCAAAAATTACTCAATTAAAACCAAATTACCAACAGATAAAATGAGAAAAACATAACGATAGAGTATGAATAATTATCAAAAAGAAGAAATAGAAAATATGATAGCACATAAGACACTTCTTTAAGAGGCAAGAATGTTCCTGACATGCGGCTGGATGTATACTATTTGACTCAGTGAATCAATCAACTTTCAAATGATTGGTTGCTCAGGAAGCACTGGACATTGGAGAAAGGATTTGAGATTCCTGGAGTGGACAATTTTTAAATTTTAGGGTCCGGTGTGCATCATGGATTTGTCTATGAATATATCTGCATATGAAGTTTGAAAAAAATTAAATATCTATGATTTGAGATTTTTAACTTATGGTAATTTCTCCTAATGCCTTTTATTCCCTTGATTACATATGCAACACCATAGCTTCTCAATTCTCAAGTTCTAACAGCTTGAAGTTTCATATCGAAAGAAACATAAACGAATACTCAACAGATTGTCAGTCGTGGTTGATACTGAGATAGATAATTGTAAGCACGAGGATACAAGGAGAAAGAATGCATAACAAATACACCAACCAGAAAAATACATGACAAAAAAGACCTCCAAGTTGCATACTGAGCCCACAAAAAATTAAATAAAATATAACTCATGGCAACCTAAAGCAGCATCTGTAATAAATCTCAAAGAATCGCTTTAAGAAAAAGAGAAAGAAAAGAAAGGATGCACCCAGGCGAGGTCCAATAGAATCCACGTCGGGTGCGAGTCTGTGGTGCGATGGGATTACTTAAGGAACTGTGCTTCTTGGTTTCAATAAGAGTAATGAGCACATGAGAATAACTTGCCATTGTAAGAGTGGTGAGTAAAAATGACATGTACTTCAAAGTAAATCATTACTCAACCTGAAGCTCCAATTTATAAGCTCTTCGTTGCTCCAAGGTAGCAGCATCTGAAAATTCTGTACTTACTTCAGAATGCAGTTCAAGTTCAGGAAGACATCCTTCTTCTCCACTAAGGCTTATTTGATTTTCTGTTGAATTTTCATTCATTGGACGAAAATCTGCGAGTTTTAGCTGCTGGTCCATCCAAGCTCCCATTGACTTGATTATTCTCACCAAACACTTTACTGACTCAAGCCGAAATGTAATATCTTGGACAGACGACAAATTGGTTGCGGAACCAGGAGGTGGACCTAGAGCAGTTTTTAGAAGGCCATTGACAGTCCTGCAAATATCTGATGGAATTAAAAGGGTTTTAATACAGTTCATTAAACTCAAAGCGAAATGAGTTGACAACCACAAATCCACAAAAGGGGGGGGGGGCAAAAAAATTTACTATGTCTACTCAGATTACTTTAGAAAGTGAAACCATTTTTTCTTTTATAAAGCAGGTTAGGGAATAAGAAAGATATAAAAAAAATGAGAAACTAAATCTGACAGAGAGAGATGAGCTTTCCTTCCTACAATACGACACATGCAAAAAGAAAACCAATTAATATTCTTAGCAAACAACAATAAGGATATGAATAAATAACGTTGTGAGTCTTGTGACAAACCATCTTCATTATTTCTTTTGCAGGTTTTCAAAGGTTTCGGATATCTTTTTCCTATGAGATCTGCAATGCTTTCGGAATGTCACCTCAAACCATGTCTTATGGTTATCAGCCTTTATAGTTTCATACCAATTTACAAACTGCTTTTGGGAAATGCATCCCCCTATTCCCCAAAAAGAGAACAACAGAAAAATAAGAGCTTCCCTGCAACTTTGATAGTCTACAAGATCAAGAGCAATGACTATGTTTAATGCATCAATGCATAATGAAAGGATGGAATTTCATATTTAAACTCAATACCTTTCAAAGATGTTTGGAGAATCCACATCACAGTCGTAGTTGACGAAAATATCAATGATAACTTGCGAATCGTGAGACATCTTCTCCAGTAAACTGAGGATACTCATCTTCTGTATGAAACTAGGCTGAAGCACATTCTCAAGCACACGAAGGATAAGCATTGGGAAGAAAATTCCAATTTCTGCTTTCAAGACTGATCTGAATTTGGATAATAAGTTTTCGAAAATCGAACAAAGGAGTTGAAAAATAGTCATAACTGAAAGCGCACTGTTCTTTAACAATGACAAGCAGACATACTGCTTGATGGCATTAAGAAACCTGTTTGTTTAATTGGGGAGTGACGAGGAACGAGGAAAAGGGGGGGGGGGGGAAAGAAGGAAAAAAAAAAAAAAGATGCAAAATGTTAGATTCTTTACAATTTCTACAGAAAATAATTAAGAATCTTCACAACAATATTCAACAATAAAATATATATATATTAAAGTTCCATGTGGCACCTATGATTAAAAATAAAAAATAAAAAAAGACAGTTGGCAGGAGGTCTTAATAATGACACCAAATTAAGAAAAAGTCTCAAAGCAAATAACTACTCTAGTTAGTCCCATCTACTAGAATTTATGAAAACACAAATGTTCTAATTAAGGTTACGTCACCAACAGCCGCCTCTCAGTCGCAGGCCACTTGATTCCGGACACCGCCGGTTGCCGAAATTCCGATCGCCGGAATTAGTTTTAGTAACATTCAACTACTTCTTAGTAACACTCTTTTAATATAAATTTTAATTAAAAAATTTCAGTCACATTCAACTAATTTTTCGGTTGTCAGTAACCGGAAAATTATGTGAATGTAAACAAAAGTATACTAAAATATAACTAAAAATACACTTAAAAAATGTAAATAGAAAATACATTAAAAAATAGTTACATGTAATTGAAAAATATACTAAAAAATAATTACATGTAACTAAAAAAAATCCGACACCCCGGTGGCCGGATTTTGGCGACTGGAGTCCTAAGGTCCAACGGCGAATTACCATACCTCCCATTCCCAAAATAATCCCTTACCATAACATCGTTATCAATGCAATAGAAAATAGAATAACTAGTCTTAAGTGGGCATCTATCAAAATATGAATCCTTTCATAATCTCACCCTCACCACATACCCACCCTACAGTAAAATGCTTCAAGTCAACTCACTAGGTGTAATAGGTAGATGAAAATCAATCAACAACTTCAACAAGCATGCCTTTCTCACGCCTAGGTTCCCTAACCGGCACAAAGGTGACTTTGTGCACCTAGGGCCTAGGCGCAAGCCTTAGACAACTATGGTTGAGACGGTAGTAGAAGTAAAAACTAATGACCAAGAATTACTTCGCAGGCAGCTACACAGTCATGTTGGTTCAAATAACCATACACGTTATGTGGGATGCCAAGTGCCAGTAAACTGGAAGTGGGGCAAAGGAATGCACGATCTGTCATATCCAATGTTATACGAGACTAATTTACGCTATTCAAAACTCAGTGGAAATTTTACAATAATCCACACCTCCTTCCCTCCCCACCCACCCCCCACCCCCAAAAAAAAACACAAAAGTTAACAAAAAATGTGAAATTTTTAATCAACCACCTACGACATCAAAGATCTGTTTTCGTATATTTAATTCTTTCATTTTCCAGCTCGTACACACATAGCTTCTCAAAATTTAAGGAGATTTACAAGATGCTTGGTTCAGGGTTAGCCAATTCATCCTCAAAACTGTTTGTGGAATAGCCATGACCACGTTCTTCACCAAAATATGTGGGAGATAAATGTGATTGAAACAGACCAAAAAGTACTAGAAAAATTAATAAAAGGCAATTGATTAAAGAATTAAGCATGCAAATTTTCAGGTAATCAACCACTTGCCTCTCCTTTGTTCGCCATATCGGACCTGCATTGGCCATGATCACCTTTAGCAACTCCAAAGATAATATCTTCCCCCTCAAAAGTATCTGATCATCTGAATGCTCCTGTGACGAAAACTTCATTGACAATTTGCACAAATTTTTGAAAAGCATAAAGCCGTCCTCCCTAATTTTAGTGTAACCACTCAAATCAGTCCTTTCGTTTGGCTCCCCATCTCCCAATCCGACTGTTTCATCTGTTTTTGACCCCAAGTGATTCCCATTTCGCAGTCCCAATGATGCCCTTGATTCAGGAACTCCTTCTGCTTCGACAACCTCGTTAATGAAGTTCTGAACGAATTGCACTGAACTTCCTTCATTTAAATTCCTGTCAGTAAACTCCAACATTTCAGCAACTGAAACGGTTTGGAAATTAACCAGCATAGAGTCCTCCTCCACCCGGGTGAAAACAATGATCATCATCTGGGCCAGGATTGACTTCGCACAGATCTGATTGGTCCCATTCAAGCCACCAAGATATAAATTATAACAGGACCTAACAATGTGGATAAGGCCGTCACCTCTGATCATAACAGATGGAGATCGAACAGCAGCAAGCAAAACCTTGAGGACACCAAGCTCGACACCCTCGTCGCCCAGTCCGGCACACCGAGATACAGATTGGATGAGGCGAAACATGAGGGAGGGGTCGAGGTCGGGGCTGCAGGCTTGGATTTCACAGCGGATGAGACCCAAGGAGAACAATCTGAAAGCACAGTCCAGAGCAGGTTCGACGACCTTGGGAGAACCCGAATCAAGGGCCATAATCACAGGTTGGAGCACAAATTCCGCATCTGAAGATGATAATCCGTAGAGTGGAGAGCAGGAAGCAGGAGCTGAGGAGTCAGTAAGGGTCTCGAGCTTGTCGATTGCTGACTTGCATGCAGCAACCAGATGAGAGTGTTTTCTCCAGGCGACATTCTTTATGATCTTGTCAAGTGATGGGCCCAGAACGCAACCACATCTAGAGCTGCCACCTAGGGCTTGCGAAACTGACATTCTTCTTCGTCAAAATCGGCGGTGGCGTATGGATCAGTAGATGTGAAACATTTATTGAGCTCCACAGCAATCTGTTATACGCAACTGAATGTGGAGCGAAGCAGAGGAGATGGTGCAATTTTGGGTGCAACCAATTGGAACACGATGGCCATGAAACTGAGATCTGCAATTTGCAGATCCTGAAGGTGAATATGACGGGATTTTGCTGAAGGGTGATTTCCGGTGATCAGGCAGCTGCTGCGTCAATAGTACTAATCAGCATCGACCTCTGCTCTGTATTCTATTCTCTGCTCTGTATTCTGTATTCTATTCTCTGCTCTGTATTCTATTCTCTGCTCATCCCTTCAGACAGCAAAAAGTCTATCGCCATCGTCGCGTTTATGAATCACATCTAATGCAACATACACACGCCATTGTTACCGAAATTACAGATGGCCGCCTCAAGTTTTTACTTTGTTAGTTAATTCCTTGGGAAAATTACGTTTTTGGCCCTCGGACTTTTTGGTGAATGCCAATTTAGTCACTCACCATTCTTTTAGGATGCATGAATCCTTTCCGTTTCGACAATTAAGGTGAAATGATTCCCTAAACCAAGGGGCAATTGCAACATTTTGAAGTTCTGTTTAATTTGGTAGTTCACAACATTTTCCCTTGAATATGTTAAGAAAATGATTAAAACTCAGAGAGCGAAATACATAAACAACTCAATGATACAATTAAACTCAAAATTGTGTCCACCATCACATGTAACTTGTCAGATAGGTGGAGCTGCTAATTGTCCATAATATAGGAAACAGAAGCAAATGTTGTCAGGGAGAGACAGCAGCAGCAGCAGAAGATTGCAACACAAATTCTCTTAGCATCTTAAATCTATCATCCATGGTCATAAATCCGGCTTGTGGAGCTACAACACCACAGGTTCCAGCTTTATGAAGCAAAACCACGGCAGATCCAATATCTGGTCCATGCAGTTTTCCTGTTAACAACACCCGGAGAGGCATGAACAGAGATTTCCCCTGCCACACAAGCAAAATCATTAGCAATACACACACACACTCACCAGGTTGCATTTGCATATTCATGTCACTGTCAGCAAATGGTAAGAACCAACCTTGCGTTTTACGGATTTACCAAAACTCTTGACCCACTTCTGCCATCCAGCATATCCTTCCTCCAGTGCACCAATGAGCTCACCGCTATCATAGGCAGCTAATAAGCTGGAAGCAACTTCAGGAAGCCCATCTTCTAACACAGCTTTGGCTTCAGGACTGCAGCCACACACAACACACCAACCTCTCATTATTTTAAAACAAATAAAAAAAAAAAAAAAAAAAAAAAAGTATTATTTTTTCTCCCCACGTCTTCCCTGAGCCTAAAAGCCTGTATTTAATCCCCTCAACCAAACATGAGAATGCTAATTGACCATTTCATTTCAATCCTACATTCATTCCATTCCATTCCTGCGTACCAAACGCAGATGTGCTTGGGCTAATTTTCCGCATACATGGGTTCCGCCTTCTTGGCAGACTCTTATATTACTTTACTTTTCAATATATACACATTGAAAGAAAAAATGGTAGTTCAGAAATCACCTTTCTAGAGTGGCATGTAGAGGATAAGAAAGTAAATTTGAAAGTAGTCTGTCTGAATCAGTTATCAGATCAATCCCGTCTTTCAGCAGCTGAACAGCCTCCTGTCATTACAGACTTCTGCTATTACTATCATTATGTGTGTCCCTTTGCCCCATGTATGATGGTGCAAAATCACAAAAAAAAAAAAAATAAGGGGGTGCGGACAATTCGGTAACCATAAAAATTCTTTTTCAATACATTGTGCAGTATTAAAAATCAGCTGGCAGCCACTGACCAATATAACGGTTCTACCTCGTTCCAGCATACAACTACAAATTTGAAAAGGTAATTGCCCATGAACATTATCTATCAACCAATGATGATACCAAGACAGATATTTTGAGCATGCCACATTGCCACTGCCAAATCATAATAGTATGGGCTAACAACACACACTGTACCTGTCATTCGTAAAATGCCACAATACCCCTTCCCATTTCAAATCTACCAAAGAGAAATAGCGGGATACTGGCTACGGAGGTGGTCCATGATGAAGGGATCAAGGACGGGGCAGTGGGCAGTGAAAAGGGGGGGGAAGTTAATGTTCCAAAAGGAAAATTAAAAAAATAAACGAGAGAGAGAGATAAAGATCAGGGCTATTTTGTCATTTTAATCAATTTTTATATTATTCTCGTTGAAATAGATAGGTAGTTATGTTAATGTGAACTAAGCTTTGACTTCAGAATGGTAAAATTGGCATTTTCTTGGTTTCTTGGGCTGGGGTGCTTGTGGCTTTTCCTAGAACGACAGGAGGATAGAGTGGTCCTTTCAATACTACATGGAATGAATGTGACTTTTTCTAGAATAAAGGGGGTCAAAGTGTAATTAAACCCAAGAGTATTCATGTGCATTATATATCTGCTCCTTTGAAGGTTCCGCTCTTCTAGCAATGTTATAAATTCCCTGGGAACACATTTAAGCAATACTACTTACTCCACCAAAGTAAAATAGGTAATAGGTGGCTATCACACACAAAAATATAGATTATTTGTTTAATTTTGAAACAAGAAATAAATTCAAAAAATAAATAAATAAATAAAAGAGACAGCTCTTACTTCTATGAACAGACCCTCCGATGCTGTTAGGATGCCAATGTCCTTCCAGCGCTGACCAATAAGGTATGTGAACTCTCTCGAGGAAAGAGATCTTAAATGTTGACCATTCATCCACCTTTTAATTTGCAAGAATGTGTAAGAGAAGAGTGTTAAAAATTTAAAGTAAACACATTTAAAAACAACAGAAACAAGTAGCTGAAAGGATATAAACACCTTAATTTGGTAGAGTCAAACATAGCTCCACTCTTGTTGACGCGATCAATAGAGAACTTTTCAACTGTAAAACAAAGGGAAAGATACTAGTCACAAGACCAGTAAAAAGTGGCTTGACGAAATTTGGACATCCAGATGAAAAGTGGATGCGAACAATATCAAATTATTACCAAAAAGGAGAATTTATCCAACCCGAGTGGAACGACTCATAAAAAATGACACACGGACACCCAAAAAAAAAGAAAAAGAAAGGAGGAAGCTGGACTAACCAAGTTGCTCAAGGGTAAAGAATTCATTTTCGGTGCCATCGCCCCAACCCAGAAGAGCCAGATAGTTCACCATCGCCTGAGGTAGATGCCCCATTTCCCTGAACTGGCAAAGAACAATAGAAAAGACTAAGAGAATAGGTGGTATTGGTCCTACTAATTTGAAGAACAAAATAGAAATGTTCAAAAGTAGGGAACAATAGAAGAGCAGAACCATTCATAATTTACCACCTATAACACAAATACTTGTGTAAATCTTAACTACCTGACCAACTGATGTTGCACCATGTCGTTTTGAGAGTTTGCTCCTGTCAGGAGCAAGAATTAAAGGAACATGTGCAAAGTAAGGCATCGGGAATCCAAGAGCCTGTCGTGGATAAACATATAAAATTTATGTATCAGCTTTCTCCAACTTCGCGAGAAAAATATTATACCCTTCGAAAAGTTAACTTAGTGATAAACAATTCTTTAATGGTTAAAATTAATGAAAACTGAAAAAAAGGAAAAACGGAGGGGATGAGACCTTATATATTAATGCTTGCCTAAGAGTATTTGGTAAATGCTCCTCCGCCCTGTAAAAAAGAATCTATGGTATGTTATGCCCATTAAGCAAGCCAGAAAACCTAGTAGTGAGCAGAGCAGATGTTTATATCCAGCACAGTTTTGTTAATGAGACCTAGAAGCATGTTTTACCTTATAACATGTGAGATAGCCATGGTAGCATCATCAATAGTAACACAGAAATTGTATACTGGTTGTCCGTTACTTCTCATAATCACAAAATCTCCAAGAGTGTCCAAGTTCCAACCAACCTTCATGACACTACCAGAAAAAGTTAGCAACATACGAAGACCATGATGATAACGCAGAGAAATTCACAAAACATGAATTCGCATATTATCCATCATAAATCTTGCTAGTAGACATCTAAACTAATGACTTGGGCTGTTTATTTGTGAAATGTATGTAGAGCCAAAAACGAACCACACTTAAAGTTGGGCATATACACTATCGTAACAAAATTATCATCACTCAACACCCTTCCTACAATCTAGAGAATTTTTTATTCTAAACTTTTTCCTTTCTTTTTTCCTTTTTCTTTTTTCTTCTTCTTTTTGGGACTAGAAAATGGTTTAACGTTGATGACCAAAAAAAAAAAAAGGAAAAAAAAAACATAACACTTCAATGAGAACCCGAAAAGGCCAACTTAAATAACAGGCATGTTGAAGCAAAATAAATTCAAGAAGAAGACTCACTTTGCCTCTAATAAGATCATCAATAGTTAAATTCCCTTCCTTGGGAACTTGAAAGCGATATGTATAAGGTGTCCCTTTTGCGAGCTCTTCTTCTACTTCCTCATCTGTGGCATTGGCCCACTTTCCAGTATACACCGGAGGAAGGTTCTTGGATTTTGCAACCTCCTTCATTTTCTCTAATTCCTGAAAATAATACAGTGTAATACGTGAAGATAAGAAAAACAAAATACAACAACAATTGAAGAACCTTAATTTATGTAAATAATGAGGATGCTTAAATCACAACAACTTAAAAATATATAGATTCCCACAAATTAACCATAAAAGAAACAAGTTTGTCAAGACTGCTTTCCCAATAAGATTAGGAATCAATATAAAGCACCATCTTCCATCACTAATACATTGGGGATATTGCAAATATTTATTTACACAATAAAAATCAGCCTTTGTTCCAAACAAACAACATTACAAACTCATCAAACCTACTTATATCTTATGCTGACCAAAATGAATACCACCAGAACTACCATGCAGTATCAGACTTTAGCTCCCATCTGTAGGTACGAATATAAGATGCCCATAAAAGAAGTACACAGTCCTTTCAGATCTTTTCAAAGTTACATGGACAATACAACCACAGTCCCCCCCACGCAAGCCAAAAGAGAACACCACGACTTCTAAAAGCCCAATAAGTATACCCCTTCCTCAATTGCTTAAAAAATATTTGCTTTGAATTGCATAAGGCAGGCATCAAATTTATAGTTCACTTGAGGTACCCAAACTCAGAAGCATGGCCCAGAATACACTGAAAACTTTTGCCCAGTTGCAGGACGCGTGGATTTGGTAAACTAGTTCAACTGAAGTCTCTAGATGTATCAGTAGCACGTAGGTGTTACCTAAATTGCTACAATACAATTATACCATATTATCAAAAGACATATATACCTAGTCAATCATCAAACAATTGGTCTCCCCAAAACATGAGACAATCCCATTACATAATGCAAAACTTATAGATTAAAAAATTCAACTTGGATGTGTTTAATATGAAAACTCCACAGGAAAATGATCTCGTGACTGTTGTATAAATTAACTTACAACGTTGATTCTATAGCTGATATAATTTTATTTAAAAAAAAAAAAAAACTTATATTGATACCATAGGAAACCTTTTTTACTTATTTGATATATGTAAAAAATTGCACACGACGTACAACATCTAAGGGTATGTAGCTAAGAATAGGACATGTCCTTTCTTTTTCTTTGCATGACAACATTAAGTATACTTGGCAACATTCAACCAGCCAATGCAAATTTAATTTCAACATACATCCATCCGATGACAGAGAAAGCTTACATAAACTTTCATATGCAAAGAAGACTGATCTGTCAATGACCTAACTCTTAACTTTTCAAGGTTGCTTTAGAACATTCTTTCCTTTATTTGCTTGGTGATGGCAAGATGTTCATAAACAAAGGTCCTAGATCCCGCTTCACAAATCTTTGTACGATAAAAGTCGTGAAATGAGCTCAGAAATTTGAACATAGCTACCTCGTTGGAACAAAAGCAACGATAAACATGACCAGATTTCAGAAGACTTTCAGCATATTGCTTGTATAGAGCATTTCTTTCAGATTGCCTGTAAGGACCATAGTCTCCACCAACACCAGGGCCTACACATGTTCGATGAATCCAATAAACAACATTATATCTGAAATTGTTACGCCATTTGGCATGATAAATGGAACATAAAATATCATCCAAACGTGATACAAAATTCAGTGTGTGGAAGATGCATGTAGAAGTAACTATTAACACGGTCACACAATGAAAGGCTTTGTTTAGAGATCTTGAGAAAATATGCAAAACAAATTGAAACAAACCTATCAGAAACAAAGTTGTAGTTGTTCAGAGTTACATCAATAATATAGAAACTTCAAAACCTTCTATTTCTTTAGATAGATTATCATTGGTGATACAAATAAATCTTCTCTACATATAATCGGGCCAAACATCCTTCAGCTATTTGTATCACCTGAATCTTCAACATGTACCCCCAAAAATGCTCAATATGGACAGTAACATTTCCGTTACATTCTTATTTTCAACTAACCAATAAAGTTTCCGGTAACATAGTAACATTTGCAGAAGATTCCAAATTAGCAATAGGGGCTAGTTGATGGTTGAGAAAACAGAAAAAAAAAAATATCAATTGTTGATTACGCTCTAACTATCTTCTAAAGAAATGGTTTTGGCAATCAAAGAAACATGACTTCTTATATGTGTACCCGGGACTTGAATAGTTCTCAATCCAGAAGAAAAATGGTTTAAGCTGCAAAAATTAGGAAGTTTTTTATTTCTTAGCAATAAGTTTACACTCAAGAGCACCTTCCCTTCAAGCAAAACATCTGAAAATTAAAGCATTTTTCTGGAAAACAATTTACATTGAAAGTTAAACTGGTATAAAATGACATGAAATTGATAAATTTTCTAAATCCCACATTGGTTCATATGATTTTAGGCCCTCCTAAGAAAATTGACAGGACAAACCAAAAATAGAATAATAGTATTATACCTTCATCCCAGTGAAGACCAAGCCATAAAAGATCTTGGAGCATGGCTTCCTCGGATTCCCGCGTTGACCTCTCCAAATCAGTGTCTTCAATTCGCAGAACAAACTTGCCACCTTTAGACCTGCCAGTACCAGTTGCACACGGTAAAGGTTCGACAATAATCACACAAAATGGAATAGAGCAGAGATATAAGAAGCGTTAGAAACTGCGATCGCAGTAGTTGTCCACATTGTGGACCTTAGTCGGGGGGGCGGGGGGGGGGGGGGGGGCGAGTAAAAGAGATTTTGAGTTAGATGACAAACCTAGCGAACAAGTAATTGAAGAGGGCAGTTCTGGCGCCGCCAACGTGTAGATTGCCGGTGGGTGAAGGAGCAAAACGTACGCGGACCTGTCCTTCATCTCTCTTCGAGGGAGGAGAGTCGATCGATAATGATGCAGATGCATATATTGTTGCAGAACCTGTTCCTCGGATAAGATAGATATTCTTATTCAGATTATTGAAGCGGCAGTAAGAAAGTGGAGATAATTGTCCAAATACTGGAGGCCTGATTCTCAACCATGGCGTTCCAACCACACTCGCCATCCCTCTTACTTCCCAGGCCTCAGCTATAGTGTGTTAATCAAATGAGATATGGTGTCCGAAACTGGAGACGATAACCAATCTCCTTTGGTTTTATCTGTGACACTGTCCTATCGTTTGATATGTTAACAGGATTTACAAGAATTAGTTAAAAGCAAATGAGCTTTCATTTTCTTAAGGGAATTCATTGGCAAGATTCACAATTTTCATCTAAAATATATTTTCTTGGGCATTGACATTTTTGTTAAGCTATCAATTCCGTGATCTCCACAAGAATCAAGGGAATTACCCCAGATTACGGAGAGAACTTGTCCATCAACTCATCTCATGCCTACAAATATAAAGGTGACATTATCAGATAAAAAATAATCAAATTTCAGTAGTCAATTGCGGGATCTCTGCAAGAATCAAAGGGATTACCCCAGATTACGGGGAAAACTTGCCCACCAACTCATCCCACACCTACAAATATAAAGGGTGCATTATCAGATAAAAAAGAATCAAATTTTACTGGGAAAACTCTGTCAAAGTACTTTCATAAATTGTACTAATTCTCATCTTGGAGATGTAAAGTTAGGAGGCCCACAGACATGTGAATTTTTACAGGAACCATAGTTTAATCACATTTTACTAAGGAAAATTTTGTCAAGATATTTTTATATTATATAAACCCTACTAATTCTCATATCGGAAGTGTAATGTTAGCAGTCTCACCCGCATGTGATTTTTTTTAGGAACCCGAGTTTAAGATCGAATGAGTATCATATCTGCAACGATTTAGCTTTAAATATCATCATATTGGCATTGTTTGTGGGAATGACACATTGTTTCTCACGCTTGAGAAAAATACATGGTCGCCATTTGATCGAGGATCACAATGAGCGACTAGAAAATGAAAAAACAATCTATTCACAATGTAGACCCTGAGCATTGATCTATTTGGTGAGCCATGTTCGGTTTTTAGAGATGATAATGAAAATGAGAAATATCTCCTAAATGAACCTGCAGAGCATCCAGCATTTAACCGTGTAAACACAATTGTTGCCGTCGACTCCATCGCAAGGTTGTGTGTCAACTTATAGTGAGGCACAAGCCATCATAGACATAGGAAGAAGAGTCCAATAGAAATGAAGTTGGGAGGAGGAGCTAAGAAGACAATGTCTAAACTAGGGTAGACTTGGAGTAGCTACGAGAAGATATCTCACCATTTTTGGTATTTTCATAAAATTAGCGAAATTGAATTTTTTCAATGAGTATTTTAACATTTCAAAATTTTATAATTTTGTTTTTTTTTTCAAAAAATTTGCAAAATCGACCTTTTTCGGTGTGCTATAACGTTTGAAAATTTCATGATTTTGATTTTTTAATAAAAGTTGCAAAATCAAGTTATTTTGGTGAGATATAACTTTTCAAAATTTTATGATTTTTATTTTTTGATGAAAGTGGTCAAAACGAACTTTTTTTGTGAGAATCGTTCAAAATTTTATGATTTTGGATTTTTCTTCAAATTGACAAAATTAGACTTTTTCAGTGAGTTATAACCTTTTAAAATTTTACAATTTTGGATTTTTATAAAACTATCAAAATTGGTATTTTCCAGTAGTTATAGCCTTTCAAAATTTCGTAATTTTAAATTTTTCATAAAAGTTGCAAAATTAAGTTTTTTCAATAAGGTATAATTTTTCAAAATTTCACGATTTCTATTTTTCCCTAAAAGTGGTGTAATCAAGTTGTCTGATTGGGTTATAATAACCTTTCAAAACTTCATACAAGATTCCAAAATCAAATTTTCTAGAAGCAATCAAATTCAAAACCAAAAATTCTAGAAGAACTTCTGAAAATAAATTCAATCACATTAAAACCAAATTAAAAACAAGATTCAACGCTATACAATTGTTTACATAGACCCAAAATTAAAGTAAAGATATGAAATTATATAAACCCAAATTACTTTATTATAGCCCTAACCTGATCGAAGGACATTAGTTGTGCATCGTCTCGTAGATAAATGTTTTCTTAGATGTAATTCTCAAAATAGTCATCTTCGCTTTTCTCTTTGGAACCCTAGCCGTCATGCCTTCAAGAATGGATGAATTACGGGTGTGCAATGGATCCCTAACTCAGATTTACGCCTTCTTTTATTGCCAAAACGAATCCATAGGCTCTAGGGTTAACAGTTTCCAAAAAAAACACATTCAAGGCTTCGTTGCGCACATGACCTGGTCCATAGGACTCAACATAGTCCTCTAGTCTCAGTCGCGCGCATGACCAATTATGTCGCGTGCACAACATCGGGCAGATTGGTAGTGTTAACTTCAAATTCATGTATCTCTCTCATATGAGCACCGATTTTGTTATATGACTAGTCATTGGAAATTTGAGGTCATATGCAACTTGTTTCATCCCCAATTCCAACTATACTTTTAGTTATGGCTGAACGTGTGCACAATAGTCTTTGTTCTAGTGCTCGTAAACCATGATTTTTATCTCTAATTTTGGTAAAACAATCAAAATCTGTGTGAATAGAAAAAAAAATGAACTTATTAGATGTATATATATACTCAAAAACATAGAAAAATATATGTTTAGGGGATAAATTTGTTAAGAAATCAAGAACGATTATATAGTCTTTCAAAATTTCACTATTTTAATTTTTCATAAAATTGTCAAATTAGGGCTTTTACAGTGTGTTATAACCTTTCAAAATTTCATAATTTAGGATTTTTCATAAAACTAGTGAAATCATAATTTTTGATGAGCTATATCCTTTTAAAATTTTACGATTTTGAATTTTTTATAAAATTAACGAAATTTGACTTTTTCAGTGAGTTATACCTTTTCAAAATTTTACGATTTTTATTTTTTCATAAAATTGGAAAAATCAAGTTTTTCAGTGTGCTATATAATCCTTCAAAACTTCACGATTTTGAATTTTTCATAAAAATTGCAAAGTCAATTTTTTTGGGCGAGTTATAGCCCTTTAAAATTTTATGATTTTTTATTTTTTATAAATTTGACGAAATCAGACTTTTTAATTGAGCTATGTCCTTTTAAAATTGAGATTTTTATTATTTAATTCTCCAAAGTACCATAAACTATTAAAAAAATTTCAAACTGGTATAATTAAATTTTTTGTCCTCCAAGGCACTCTAGTAAATAGTCATTCATTTACATTAACTAATTAACCATATTTGAACTTCAATTTACAAATTATGCCAAACTACAAAACCTGCAACCACCTAATTAAAAATAGAAAGTCCACTAAATCATGGAATAAACGTGTCTACAGAAAGCAATATTGTGAATGTTTCAAATTTAAAAAACAAAAACTAAAAAAAAAATACAATTTCAATGTATAATTCTCACTCTTCATTTTGCTATATCTATTGTATTTATTTTTTTAAAAATTTACAAATTTGTGAATGTTCACACCACTGTCAATTTCAACAATTTTTGTAGGGAATATATTTTCCTAAAATATCTTAAACCCATGCCCCCACTCACTGTTCCCCTCCATATTGAGACTTGTTTCCTCCCTTAAGTTTTAGACAAACTATCACTTGGATATATCAACATGGAATAGAACATTGTCAATTTTTGAATATATACATGAATTTCTACTTTAGTACTCATTTCGGGTACTAAAATTGGTTACATCCTATTATTTTATATTTGTGGATTTTTTTGCTAACATTCACACTGAAAATCAATCTATTATGCCGAGTATGGAAATATTCACATTTGTGATTTCTCTTAATGATAAATATCAAATTGGGTATATGTCATTGATCTCCCCTATCATTTTGTAAATATTAGAGATCTCCTTTGTTTTTTTACTCAAACACCACTTACCTCCCTTTGGACAAAATTGCCCTTAGGTTATTTAAAAAAAAATCATTAGCACCCCTATATTTTTAAAATTATATTTTTTACTCTTAACTTTTTAAATAATTATATTTATCTCTCACTACCACCCAACTCCCACCGTCACCGCCACCTATCCACGTACCGCCGCCACCTCCTACAGCCGCCACCCAACACTACCTCCCACTGCCACCTCCCACCACCCACCGCCCAACTCCCCCGCCGCCACCACCCACCCCCAACGCTACCAACCCCCACCACCACCGAAGAGAGAGAGAGACAGAGAGAGAGTTAATTTTTTTTTTAATGAAATGGTTAAAAAAATACATATTTTTTAAAATGGGGGTCGATAGTGGCAGTGGGAGGTGGTGGGTGGTGGCCGATGGTGGGCGGCGGCAGTGGGAGGTTGTGTTGGGTGGGTGGTGGCGGTGGGAGGTGGGTAGCAACGGTGGGAGGTGGCAGCGGATGGTGGGTGGCGGCGGCGGTAGGAGATGGCGGTGGGTACGGTGGTAGGAGGTGACGATGAATATATATATATATATATATATATTAAAGAGTTATTTATGTATTTTATTTTTTTATTATTTAATTATTTTTAAAATAGTCAAGCGTAAAATTGGTATTATAATAAAAAATTTATTATTTTTTAATTAATAAGGGAAATAAATAGTATTTGCATAAAAAGATAGGGGAGGCCTTTGGTATTTACAAAATGACATGGGAGGTATCTGGTATAGTGCAAAATAACAGGAGCGGTCAATGATATATACCCCTATCAAATTTGTTATATTTCATTTAAACGATGTGAATATTACATTCCTTATTATAACTTACTGTAACGTTAAATTTTAGATGCATTACCACTTTGGGTTATTATTCAGATTTTGCATATGCAAATGAATATCTCATTTAACTGTGAACATTTATATTATTTGCTATTTTGAAGATTTAATATAATAATTACAATAACGGTTGTGAACTACGGTGAACATTCACAACACTTAATTTTAATATTCAAATATGTGACTTCTTTTAACGAAAAATATCAAATTTTTAATTTAGAACATTGAAATATCACACACTATTTTAACAATCGTAATTATATTGTGAAGATTCACATTCACAATTCCTTATTATAATTTGCTTCAACGTTAAGATTTAGATGAACTACCACGTTGGGATACCGTCAGGTTTTGTATCTGAAATGAATGTCTCATTTAATTGTAAATATTTACACTATTGTGCATTGTTCTAAATATTCAAACTATTTAATAAGATAATCAGTATGAACATTCCCACAACTATTATACTATTGTGCATATTTACGCTATTTCGAAATAATAACTCGTAAAAAAACAAATTTAATAAGATTATCATTGTAAACATTTACATTACTGTTGTTAAGGAGTATAAACATTCACTTTCTTTTCAACATGCAAGAAACAGTTCAACAGAACTCAAGAACACCACCACCATCGGCAATTAAAATGCCGTTCTATAGCAAAACCCACCACATCGTCAAGCTCCGCCAAATGCTGCGACAATAGCACCGCAAGGCGGCGACGATGACAACCGCCCACCGCTTACTCTCCGACGTACTTGCCCAGCCATGTGGCAATCTACGTGGACACCAATTGCCAACGACTCTTGGCCCGCATAACCTACATGAACCACCCGGTGTTCAAGAAATTTGTTGGTTCAAACCGAAAAAGAGTCACCTTAACTAACCATTTCTCGAATGTTCCCACAATCATCTTTCGCGTCCAAAAAAATTGAAACGAGAAAATTTGAGATTCAAAAACACACACTACTATGAAAACAAGAAAACTTACTTAAAAATAACTTACCTTACCCAACATTTTCCATACACGACTTCAATAATTTCAAGAGGGACAATACAGTCCAACCGTTGCATTTACTTAATTGCCAAGGATTAAACAATACAAACTGTTGACAAAGGTTTTTTTTTTTTTTTAGAAGACATCTCTTCGGTTTATTTACCATGGAAACTCTAAATATATGTTTAAACAATAAAAAACTAAAAAAAATGTTGTACATGTAATTCTACAGACATTCAGAAAAGTACATCTGGTGCTGTGACGTAGTTCTGTCAACACAGCCACCTCAACAAAACGCCTGCACCATGACATCAGTTTGTGCAGCATTTTCCCTTCAATATGGGAAGAATATTAACTAATCCATCATCCAAGAGGAGCCAAGTCACAACATGAACATGGAAGCCCTAATGAACCAGTATATAAACTACCAGCCTCTGGTAGAAACGAGTCTGCACCCAATTATGAAACAACAAAGCTTACCTGTCCTGCCATCCACACAATTTCATGGCAGAAAAAAGATATTCGAATATGGAAATGGAACCACCAACAGGTAATTATAAAAAAAGGAAAAGAGAGAGAGGAGAAAGAGGGGGAGAAGTTGAGGAAATATAGATTAGAATACACCCCAGCATGATAAAGTAGCTACACTCTTACACTCTTACATGCTTAAGTATAAGCCTGGAAAACAGAATGCAGAATCTGAGGTCAACATCTGCATCTCCTCCAAGAATATGTCAGTTTGAATGTTAGCAGCAACCTCAACATTGATAGCGGATAAACTTCCCCGCATCCTACACATCTGACTGCTCAAATGGTACACGCACAAACAACTGGCCATGCAAGGTAACTACAGCAGATGTCTGATGAGGATCAATTCTGGAAGGCAAGCTCACAACCTGGGAACATGTCCAAGTTCATAAGTCATCTAATGCGAGTTAAACTACCTTGCGCCTACGTAAAAAGACCATGGAACCGGAAACAAGTGAATATACTCTGAAGTGCATGCAGAATGTAAACTATCAGGTGGAAATTTTCAATGAATGAATTCTTCATAGAGAACATAAATTGTTGACATGTATGCAAAACATAAATTATGTAAATATCAAGGTGCAATGTATCGAATTTCAGCAATTATCTAAATTACTTAAAACTTAATTTATGCAATTTTTAAGAGGAAATTCATTTTCAATGTATCTTTCACCAAAAAATAAATTAAAAAAAGCCAAAAAATCCAGTGTCAGGCATCACTTTGGTTAAAAGCTAGTTCAAAGAACAAGTCATCTTTGTAGACAATACCTAAAATGGCAACGAGAGGGGAAAGAGGGATGGAGAAGGAAGAGAAGGGTAAAAGGGAACCTCCTCTTCCCTACCATATTTCGTAAGGAGTATTTGTAGTCAGGGGCAGGACATTTCACCATTGGTTTCCCAAAACTGGTTGAATCATGGATGGGGCAAAGGTGGTGATGCAGGACAGCAGGGAATTTCAAGGAACACAATAATAACCAGATTTCGGGCAAACAACCCAGGAAAACTCTTTCCACTTGTAAAGTAGTATTTTGCTGGCATAACGAAATCAAATGAATCACCTCCAGCATCCATGAATTAATCCTCATCTATAGTAGGGTTTTGTTAGAGGGTAGTTCAGTCTTTATGTTTATATTGGGGTTTAAATGTACGTAGGGGCCGTAAGGCCAATTTTTTATTATAAATAGTTGGAGAGGTTGACTGCTAATGTCAAGCCGTCTCATTATTTCCTACTTCTTACTTTAACAGATTTTTTTACCAGGGGACCCATTTTTGTAGCCCAACACACGCAACACCCACGGGTCTTTGCCAATCTTTCAAAAACCCAGAGTGAAAGATTTTTCTTGATGAAATCCATATTGTTATGATGAAAATAGCCTTTTATTGTATTTTTATTTTTTTTCTGCCTCTTCTCTCTCTCTCTCTCTGTGATATGTTTAAACTTATGATGATTTACACAACAAAGTAATAGTAAGCATTGTTTTTCTATGGTATAATAACAATTTACAATTTTTAAGTTAGTGTTGGAATGATGATTGTTGAATTCAGCATGAAAAGTGTCAAATAAAATTCCTCAATATGATTGTTGAATTCAGCATGAAAAGTGTTTAATAAAATTCCTCAATTAACAATGAAGTTCAATTTCTTCAAAATGTTAGTTCGAACTCGTTCTTTCATTTACTATGGTGTTGCGAAATATGGATGTTTTCTTGAAAAATGAATAAGGAGTGGTTGAGGTGAATAAGGCACATTTAGGGGAAGCAAGAGAACATAGTATTAGTTTACAGTGAACTTTTCTCTCCTCTATGGTAGTGGTTATAGTGCATTTTTTCTTCAAAGCATAATAAATATTCACGCTGCTTGTGTTTGTAACAATTTTCTTCTTACACCAAGCCTTCCTGTAGTGGTCATAGAGTGTTGTTCTCTTTCTTTTCATTTTATACCACAATAAATTTTGTTGGCTCAAAGACGTCATCTTGAATTGTGATTTTTAGACCACAATGAACTTCTCTTTGTTTTTCACTGACGGTCATAGTGGATCTTCTCTTTATATCTAAACAAATTTTTAAGGCTTTGTGGTGTTCGTAGTGAATTTTTTTAATACTCATCTAGTACAATAAAAATTAACAAGATCCACGGGCCAAAAGAAAAAGAAGAAGCTTCAAAAATCTGCAGGGTGGCCCTTTAAAGGGCCCTTAAGTGAGGAGAGGCAGGTTTCTGCTAGCAAGTCTTGATCAGGACAAGCACAACCATCACATGCAGTGCAATCTCAAGGTAACATGGAGTATAATGCCAACCAACAAAGAAAAACAAAGTCTACCTACTCAGCTCCCTTTTTAACCACATGATCATCATTTTGCAAGAGCCTTCTCGATGACTTAGCACAACTATGGAGAGTGGTAGCAATGGCAAAAAATGAAGGAAAAAAAAAAAAAAAGAACCGAAAGAAAAAATACACTAGTATGGAGAGATGTGAATATGAATAAACAATCAGTAACAAGTGAAAAACCTTTTTGAATGGAGTGACACCCCAAGGATTATCCAGTTGCTCTGATTGACCAGATATAACCAAGCGCCCAGCTGGATCAGACTGCACGTGCACCTGATTTTATAAATGAAAATTTTCAGGTGTCAGATCAAAGCATATCAGAACGTGTGAAGACTGCATGGAAGAATGACCAAAGCCAATATATCCTTCTGGAGGGTCACACTTCAATTCAGTCTGAAGGACAATCCAATAAAATGCTGAATTTACTTAACAAAACAAACTATGACGACAAATATCTAAATTTAATAAAATGAGAAATGAAAATCCATATATTTTCCTTATTAGGCTTAAAATTCTAAAATAGGCTACTTATCTCTCAGACGAAACAATTCTTCAAATGAAATCCAAACTGTTGACATGGAGTTGTTTCATATCTCAAAGGCAAAAATTCAACCGAGAGGATGATCATAATCTTCCTATGACTATGAATATCAGGAAGGAAACATGAATGCAAAACAACATGGAGTCAAATGTCAAAGAAAAAGCTAGTTGCTCGCCATTATACAACTCAATGAACAAGATTAATGAACATGACTGATATTTCTTGAGAGATACATGTCAAATACAAAATTTATTTTCTATACATAAAATCCAATTTCCAAAGCTTAAACACACACAAACACACACATGTAGAGAGAGAATCTTCTACCCACCTCCTCTCGCAAAAGCCCAGGGACTAAAGCATATACTTCAAAGCAGTCCTTCTGTACATTAGGAAGTGGAAAGGGTGAGATATTCACGGTGAAAAAAAAAAAGTATATCAAATGAAAATATATGATAAAAAGATGTTCAAGGCATCAAGATGAATTTACTGTTCTCTGCACATTGATCTTCACCCAATCAGCAGGCAGACCGATATCAACAATCAAAGCATCCAATCTGTCAACCAAAAGCATAAATGTTTGGTTCATGGTAAGGAAGCTCTTAAAATTTGTTGGAGAATGAACCAATTAATGGGTTCTGCAGTCATTTAATTTTACATGGCAAGAATAAATTCTTGCACGTATCATTTTTCCTTCTCTTCCAGTTGGGTTAGGATGGTAACCTTGGAAAGATTGAAGTCCTCTAAAAGATAATACTTCCACAGCCAATCTTTCCACAGAAATCAGGACCATGTTTAAGACGCACGAGCATTTCAAACAATAATGGCATGCTCAATTATTACCAGGAAGGCTTCACATCATCGTCACATCACAAGCAATGGTACAAGGGAGACAACTCAATGTTACAATATGGGACCAAATAAACACCACAAGATTCAGGACACAATTTAATAAATTCCCCTCATCAAAATTGTGATTTTTAAGTAATTTAAAACTACTTAGGATACTGATACGTTATGTGTCAAGAGGCAAGTGCAAGGCATAAGGAACCAATACAGCAACCAGAGATCTTAACTGTGGTCTGGAAGTTTTAAGGCGCTCACTTCTGACAGCACGTTCAATAGAGGATGGCTTTTTACGCCTCAACATCCCTTTGTCCAAGTGAACAAAAAAAAAAAAGTTTCAGAGCAGGGCCCACGAGTACAATTTGGTTTCTAACTTGACAAACCATACCAATGCTTTTCATCTGTTTTTCACGTTTGGGAGTAGAAATTGAGTTCTTATCCTGCAAATATTTGAAAAAATCATGTTTCTAAAGATAAAGTCATAAAACACTGTTAAATACAAAAATAAAATAAAGAAAGATGAATCAACCAAAAGAAAAAAAAATCAAAGGCATAGGCTATGATATATTTACAAACCTTAATAATTGGATCCCCAACCTCACCATTACCAAGAAGACGCTGAGAGTGCCAACCCTGCATAGCACGTGCCGCTGCATCTCTTCTCGCCCTACCTGATCCTGAACCCTGATTATGATCCACCTGCTAGAAGATCATCAAGATAGTTGCAGACTGACAAAAAATTAATGGTTCTGAAAGGACTCATACAGAAGCACGTGCACACTGTGACTTGTAGATCACAAAATCTAGAAGAAAGATACAATTAAAATTATAGGACAATGTTCATTTGTTCCTTATAAAATTTCTTCATCACAGTGCACAAAATTGATTGCAGAAACAACCCTAAATTTGTAACATCAAATGAGGTAAAACATGACAAAATAGTATGAATATTACATACGATTATGAAGCATGAACACCACTTAAATATCTTTAGGGGTGACCTATCATGTGAGAGTTACCCAATTAATATTTTGTTAGATCCCTAAAATGAATCGCATCCCCCTTGAACCTGATTACAATCCCAAAATACTCTAAATGATATGGATCCGGTTCTTGAACATGTAAAAAGTTCCTTCCAATATTGATCGCTACGAGGAATTTCAGCAAGTTGTTCCAGACAGATATAAAAAAGAAGAGTTTAAACTGAAAGAGATGTTGACCCACAGTTCAAGAATATTGCTATTGTCTGACTAATATAGTTTGGCAATCCTAATGTTGGATTCAGCACATTTCAGCTAAAATATCTTCATCATCAATGGCCCAGTTAAACACCATCCAGATCTTGAAAGCGCTTAATGTTCGTTGTCTCTATTTTAATTTTAATTAAATTTAATTTTAAATTAAAACCTAAATTCAACTATTGTATAACATTGGAAAACCTAAAGCATGTAAATACGTAATGATGGAGAAAGATAAAGAGTTTGTGTAAGGAATATTAAAGGCGGTTAAATATATTTACCATTGGGTAAAAAATGAGTATCGGAGTCACAGAATAGTAAATGTGTAAAAGAAAGGACCGGAAACCAATATCCAACAAAATAGAAAATTAAATCTAAATCACGAATTTTTCCAAAGCAATAATAAATACTAAAATGTATATATTTTAAAAAATCATCCTGATTAATGATATGAAAAATCATTCTGATCAATTATATAGATAGTGTTATCATTTATGTCTTATACATTGGCTATAATTGCATCATGGTTAGAACACACACATTCATTTTTAACATCTTATTTATTTTTTGCAAAACAGTGAACAATCCGAACACTTTGGGTCAGCTTAATAACGCAATTAATTCCTATATTAAGTACCTATAAAATTAAGTGTGCATGATAACCAAAATTAGGAAATCACTTAAAATAATAAATACCACTTAAAAGTAGCTCAAAATTTTTACTGATGTCTAACTGACATATTTCTTACCACTTATCACCTAACAATCAAACTACTATCATAGCACTTAACAAACTTAAATCTCAAGCTTGAAATTGAAAACTTTAAATTTCACTTTTATCAAACAACGCCTAGGAAACAATATCGTGAATTTTATCATAAATAATTTTAATCTTATAAGACTATCATTAGTTATTGAATGCTTGGGTCGCAATTGCATCTTAAAATTTAACTACTATATCAATTTCAAAATTTAACTACTATATGCGATATTTTTTGTTGCAAAAACTAATATCAAATTGGTTACTATTCTTTTTCAAACTCTTCTTTTTTATCTCAAAATCAATTTGAGCAATCTCAATTGGATTTAGGTAGATTGCAGCATACTACATGACCAGTTTCCGCTTCACAAGAAGCTTTCTCATTGGGACAGTTAAGAACCCATTAAACAAAATGGATATTTTTTGTTCTCTTTAACTTGCTTTAAATGATTCTTGGTAATATGATTTCAGGATTTCTTTCAGTGGTTGCAAAGTTCTGCTTGTATGAGCTGGCTGCTGGATTTTGGCCGTTAAACGAATCATATATCAACTGGGAATAAATTGCCCACTGCTAAGCCCTTTTTTAATTGAAGAAAAGAAAAAAAGAAAATAAGCTAAGCCTCCCTTTTTTAATTAATCAAAATTAGTAATTATTTTCAGTAAATAGAATCCAAGTGATTTTGGTATGAGCATCTTATTATTTTCAGTTTGCTCTAAATCTCCCCTGCATATTAAATTTCGGCAAAACCCCCTTTTGTGCTTAAAAATAGGCAATACATTAACTGTTCATATAATATTAATAATCATGTTAGATACTTCAACACATGAAATATTGAATAAATCGAGAAGCATGAGATCAATTGTTAATATAAATACAAAAACATCAACTCAGAAATAATTAAATTAATTATCATTGCATTTAAAAATGTAAAGATTTCATTCAAATATATATCAAATGGTAAATGCAGGTAACATGAAATGTTTAATGCAAAAAAAAAAAAAAAAAAAAACATTGCGGGAAGAGTTTGACAAGAAAAAAGAGGTGGATTGCAAACATATTTTTTAGGAGGTTTAAACAGTACTGACCTCTAAAAATGAGGGGACAACAACTTACCCTAAAATCTATCTGCAAATGTTCATTTAAAACCCTTTTTAATTACAATACTCAATTTTAACAGCTTCGTTCCGAATCACTTACGGAATTATGATTACTTAAACTATAAAGATATAATTTTAATATGTTTAGAAGTGTTATAAAAATGCTCATTTAAAGCGTGATTCTATTATATATTTGCTATTGAAATTTTACGTGATTTCAGCCGAACCACGTGGTTACATAAATATAACATTTCATAACCTACTGTACCATATTTCGCTATAAAACAGATAGTCAAGCTGAATTATTTGAGAATGGGAAAAATATATTAAATTTTTTGTTATATTCGAACTAAAGAGATATAATTTGAGAAATATGCGGCTTCCACAATTTCAGTCAATGAGGGTAAATGTTGACTTTTGGCTTTTATTTCTTTGTTCGATTGTGTATAGTCTTGATCCGAAAAACGGGCGTCGGGATCTTGTTGAGGACAAATTGCAAACTGATTATTTAAGATATGAGTATGGATTTGGATTATAAGCTTTAAATCCCATATACGTGATTCAATTATTTAGATATTTTCCACTTGTTTTGCTGTCTCTTCCATGCACAATTAGCTTCATGTAAAACGTTAGCTTTCACTTTAGTCCAAAATACATGTAGGCAAAGCACTTCGTTTCAAAACTGCGGGGGTAAAGTGAAAATGACCTAAAGTACAAGAAGGTAAAATGTAATTAACCAGATTTAAATACTTTTTGCTTAGAAGCAATAAAGTACTTACAATTTTATATTAAGTATATTTTAATCTAGCTTAGAGATTGATTAATTGATGAGTTTATTTCATAATATGTTACACAATGTTAATAGCTATTTTCTGAATGCCGAACTTATTTTCAAGTGATTATACCTTATTTCTGGCATTCCATTGTGCTCGTACATGTGGTCATACATGTATTTGTATGACTAAATGTGTTAAGTACTTTATGTTTATTAAATGTTCATAGATGCTTAAATTTTAAACGGGCAGTTTCGTATACTATACTAACCCAGCCTGTTATTTTATCATTACTAGAACCCATTAACTAAAAAAGTGTATCAATTTTAATAGAATGTCCTAGACACAACACAATGTGTTTCTAAAAAGTGTTATCGCCTCAACAATGTAAATATTTGCTCCCGATGTAATAGTTGTTGTAGGTCTTAGGTCAAGTCATTGCATCATCTGTTCTCACAAGGGATTCTGGCTAAGTGTGTGTGGGCTGCTTTTTGGACGACTCCTTGAACTGGAGATATTTTTGACCAACTGGTTGGTTGATGGCAGCACCCTAGATCTATACCTCTTAAAAACTTTTATGATATGCCCCTTCCTTCTGTGTTGTGCTGAGAAATTTGGAAGACGCGCAATAAGTTTGGATTTGATGGGATTCAAAAAGTTTTATCAAATATCCACCAAACTATGGCTTGACTTGCTCATCCGGTAAGGAAAAGGAAATCAAAGATTCAGTTGGTGTATTGGAACCCTCCTAGTTCTCAACTGAAGCTAAATTTGGATGGAGACTCTAGAGGCAACCCGGTAGTACATTTGGTTTCTCTCAATTTCTTGGATTTGATTCAAGTTTGGATGGAGACTCTAAATTAGGTTTCTCTAAATTTCTTGGATTTGATTCGAGTTTGCTTGCGGAGGCAAAAACGATGCAGTTTGTGCTTCAGTATTGCGCTGAATTCAAATTGGTTTATGTGGATATCATCACCGACAAAGCCTTGCTGGTCGAGATGGTTGTTGGATGATCTATAGTGCCATAGAGATTAATGTCATTGATTAGAAATATAAAGATTCCAGATTTTCAGGTCCAAGCTTCTATTTCGTACTACTATAGGGAAACTAACATGATAGCAGACTTGTTGGATAAGCTTGGAAGTGCTCGAGAGAATCAGACTTTTTGGTCTGAATCAGAATGTCTAGCATCTTTGGGGAAGTTTAAGACTAGATAAGCTTTAGTTCCCTAACATTCAAAGAGTAAAATGAATCTTTTTTTCTATTGTGTTAATTCTTGAAATGTGTTTAGTTTGTTACTTACATTAAAAAAATTGCAGCAAATTTCGTTAACATATAAATCTATAACATAACAGATATGGACAACCGATCTGATAGAGAGAGAGAGAGAGAGAGATCTGATAATAGATCTAAGCATGAAAATCCAAATTATAAAATTCTCCAAAAAACAAAAGGGGTTTGATTTTTATTTTTTTCAAAAAGGCTCAATTTTTGAAAATGACCTCTTTGAAACAAAAAACCAACAAAAGGCCAAAAGAATAGGGAGATTGGAAAGGGTGACATGATAAAAGAGAATAGAGCATTAAAATTATTGCAAAAAAGAGCACAATGAAAGAGGAGATCTTATTTCCCACTTTTTTGTCTTTTGAAGTTCATGCTGAAGGCTAATGACTTTTGTGTGATGCCAAACCAAGAGATTAAGAAATGGGTTTATCTATTGTTTGCAGCAGATCTGAAACAGACATGGATGTATAATGACGTTGTTGGGCAGAGATGGTAGTAGTGGCTAGGGTTTTGAATGAGAGAGAGAGAGAGAGAGAGAGAGTATAACGAGAAAGAATGTGCATTGCATTCCAGACCCAAATAGGGAAAAATATTTTATTAATAGGTTAATATTGGGATGAGAAAATGGGGAGTGGGATTTTGTAAAAGATTTTTTTTTTAAAATGTATTTTCTTTTACATTGGGCTAGGGCCATAGGATTTGTTAAATCTCACATCGGCTTTGTGAGCCTTCTCAAACTAGACTATACATGAAAGTTATTTGATCTATTGCCATATGGTACAAGGTTAAAACCTCATGACATGGTATCGGAGTAGGAATTGGGAAAGCTTGTTTCTTTGTCTCCGAGGTGTTTGGCTTCTATCTGTCTCATGATGTTGTTTGGTTTCTCTTATGTCTTTTGATGTCTACCTATGAGGGCTACAAGCGACGGTGGGTGTTGAATCCCCCATCAATTTTGTTAAGCTTCTCAAATTAATCTATGCATGAAATGAGTTAGTCCACCTAACATCATATAGTTTTAGTTTGGAACCTCCTGGCAAGGAATATTTATATTCAAAAGTTGAAATGGGGTTACCTCAAAAAATTACCATGTTTAACTTATTAACACATTTAGTAACTCAAAATGTTTTCGAATGTGATATATTTCTAATTGAGACCACATGTCACATGATATGCTTAAATGATATTTATAATTTGTGATAATTTGAGTAAGCGTTTATGTACTTGGCATGAATTGCATCTCTATACATTTTAATTGACATTGTTTTTAGTATTTTTGCTTAATTATATTCAAGGCGATTTATTTAACTAGCCCATTAAATCTAGCAAGATGAGAAAGGTCAGATAGTTTAGCAATGATTTGTAGGTTTGCAAGGAATCACAAAGTGACATTTAGGAGATTGACTTATTCGCTAGATGATGAACAATACTATGACCCAAAACCCGAAGCTCTAAAGAATATGGATTTGAAGAATGTACAAAGTTGAAAGAAACAAGAAGAGACCTGAAATCCAAGCGCTTGAAAAGAGATTAAAAATTATCAAAGACTCGAGTTGAGTAGAAAGTGACTTAGGATCAGTTGTGATGTACTTGCATTTAGTTAAGCACCATCTGTGGCTCAATAAATCTTTTAAAATCTCAAAATCAAGTTTTAATTGGTTCCCTAGAATGATGTTTTCAAAATCTAGACTCAACCCCTCGATGTCAAATACTTTTAAATGTGAAGATTATTTTCAATGGAGTAAGATTATTTGAAAAGATAAAATTTTAAATTGGACAAGTTCTAGAAAATCAAATATTAGTTTTGAGCTAAAAATAGACTTGCGAGTAGATTCAAAATATATTTTAGTGGACAGGATATTGATGTAGAACAAAAACCAATATTTTAGGATTTCTAATGGATTGGAAAACTACTTCCAGTGGACGGAAATGCTGCGGCTGCATCACATAGCTTCTGGAATTATTTAGTGGACTGAAAAATCTGCCTATTGAACTAAAACACAAATTTTTCAAATTTTCAGTGGACAAGAAATCTCACCAGTCAACTGGTATTTCAAAATAGTGTCTTCCTGAGCGCTTTCATATCAATTTTTTGGTTGATTGGACTATCCCTAACGACGAGGATTGCGTTAGATGTCCTCAAACGTTTAAAATACATATTGTCTATATATAACAACGGTTGGAAAAGGGCCATATAAGATATTTGTAGCTAAATCCTCGCAAGTAATGTAGAAGCTCCAACTGTAAAATCTACCTTTGAGAGAAAGATTCCAATGTAATCATAATAATTAAATCAAGAGTGAGAAAATGAAATCTAGAGAAGAGTGTTGCTCTAATGATTTTGTGAAGAACTCCAGGATGAATTATCTTGATTGATGTACGCTTTAACCTCTACCCACAGAGAATGCAACTGTTTGATTTCTCGTAGGAAGATCGGTTTTAGTGTGCAACGGTTTGATTTCTCGTAGGAAGATCGGTTTTAGTGAGAGAAACTTTAGAAGGAGCTCGAAGGCGTGGAATAGGTAGAGATACTACCGAACCACTTATAAATCATTGCGATTTTTCATTCTCACCTCTCTCCCATTATCTATATTCTTCAACTCTCTCTACACTTCAATTTTAATAGTTTAGTTCTATTTATTCCCCTGCAAATAGATTGTCTCTGAGATTTTGCTAAATCTAATTTTTATTGAGAGTTCTTGAGAAATTATGTAATAGTCTTATAAACCCAATTCAATGAACCCATCCATCCATGGTGATTCTTTTTGCACTGTGCATTTGTTGGTTATCAATCTCGGAAAAGATCCTGGTGTACCGGGTTCAGGACGCAACATTGAATGCCACAATACAGAATCACAGGCATAAAAGGAAACATTATTCTTCATAACCAACGGCCAAGACTTGCAAAAAAAAAAAAGTCAATTATGCATTAAATTACCTGATTCACAGTACCAACAGGCTCCACAAAAGAAGCATCATTGAAAGGAAGGTCGCCGCAACGCATTTTATGCTTTTCATATTCCAATAATGCCTACAGGAAGCCTCAAGTCAGCACCTCTAACGGCATTTTGGTTTGAAGTAATGGAATATGAACGGAATGGAATAAAAAAAAGTAATGGAATTAATGCAGGAATCAAACAGCATTACTTGCGGAATTATTATTTTATTCTATTGTTTGATTGTCTTGTGTATCTAAAATAATAGAATTTTATGGGTAACATTCAGAATCAAATAAGAAGCACATATATAATAATGCTTAAAAATATATATAAAATTGAAAGTTAATATACTCAAAATTATAAACTCAAAAAATATATTTTTCTCTTTCTAAGTACTCATTTCTCCTAAATTTATACTCTCAACTTTCTATCTCTAGCACATTGTTCCTAAATTGTTTTCTTTAGCAACTTTCTCCCTCTAGAATTTACTCTCAATATTGTATCAATAATGTATAATTTTACCAATAGCATTTTTTTCTTCCGAAAAATTTATGTCTAGCCACGTCCTCTATACATTTTTTTTTATAGGATCAGTTTATCTACATCTCAACTTTCCATCTCTATCACAATGTCTCTAAATTGTTTTCTTTAGCAACTTCCTCCTTCTACAATTTACTCTCAATATTGCATCAATAATGTATAATTTTACCAATAGCATTTTTTTCTTTCAAAAAATTTATGCCTAGCCACGTTCTATCTACATTTTTTTCTACCATCAGTTTATCTACTACATTCTTCCATTTTTTATCCCAATGGAATCAACATTCTCATTCCATTGTATAACCAAACAAGAGAATGGGAATTAGTGAGGGAATTAGTGGGGGTATTGTGATTCCATTCTATCTTGATTTCATCCAACCAAACATGTCGTAAATGATGCACAGAGAAAAGAAATTGTCTAGCCAGCAGCCATTCAGCAAAGATGCAAAAAATAACAACTCGCATAAACATAAATAAGGCATGCACAAAGATGACATAATGACAAATAATATAAAAATCAATGAGATATAAATTTAGACGGACAAATCTAGACCTGGAAAAATGGATGTAATTTCATACAAAAAAAGAATATAATTACCTCATTTTGATAGGATATATCCTTGCACTATTACCCAAAAAATGTTAATTAAGCAAGAGAATATATAAATATAAAGACATCAAGGGGTATCTGAAGCATTAAGTTCCTCCAAAAAATCAAGAAACTCATCATATTCATCCCTTGAAGGATAACATTAACAACCCTCCTCAGAAAACACATGTATAGGGATTGTTTCAAGAAAGAGAAAGATAAAAGCAGCTCCTCAAATTAGTTATGTTCCTTCATATGCACCAAAAGACCAAAGGAATCAGATTGCACAACCCCTTGTGCAAACCTCTCAGTGTACTGCCAACAACTGAGGAGGAACTCTTTACATGAGTAGGCAATACACCAAGAAACCCCTGACTGACTGAGTGAAGCCCATGTCCCAAAGAACGCGTAGAACAATTAAGATATCTAGTAAGCTTATTGAATGACATCAAATTAAATGAAAATGAAGGAATATACAAGATAGAGGATAGAAATAAGGAGGATGACGGTTCCACAGTGCCGACGCCACGGATAGAGACTGTGGAACCATCAGTAACAGTAAAAACAGACAATGAAAGAAATGAATGAATATGTGTAAATAGGGAAGATAGGGAAGAGGTACCTAACATTGATCAGTGGCAGCAGAATATATAATCTAGGGTGTGGAAGGGGGAGGACAAATTGAAAGGCAAGCAATAGAAGTATCTCATTGAGCTAAAAAGCAATGGGAAGAGCTGCCTATTGGGATGCCTTAGATTGAAGGAATTGGGCATATTTCTCATGAGAGATGTCCTTGGCCACTTGAGACTCTGGAATTAAAGCAAGATCATTTGGATTAGATATCACTCTATTGGCGAATTTGGGTGGACGGCCAACTAAGTCCCAAAATGTTTCACTGGTATGATTCTCCTTTCCACAGAAGTAACACTGACGATGTGGACCAAGACCAAGACCACAACCACTACGTCCACCCCAAGGCCCACCACGAGAGGGACCAACACGACCACCACTGGGTTGATCACCACAATCACGTGGAGGGATCTGTCTAACAAGGGTCGAATGCTCAGATTGGGTAGATGAACTGAAACTAGAAACATTGTCCTTGTTAGTGTTACGCAAAACTCATGAATATGTTTCAATGACAAAGGGAATAGTAGCACTGACAGAGATCTAAGATCGGACTGGTTCAAATTCTGGACGTAATCTGGCTAAGAATTTCATGACGGTCATCTGCTCATGTTGCTTGTCCATTTCTTTCATATAGATTGTCATAGGTAAAACAATATTTAACTGCTTATGAAGCCTGTTGAACATGGCAAAAGAAACCGTAACTAATTACGTGACTTGATGAGGTTAGAAGTATTCAACCGATAAGTCATACATCCGGGTAAAATTACTGGAATACAACTCATGAAGATATTCCCATATTACTTTTCACGTATCCAAATGAGTATACAAATCAGTAACTTGAGCCTCCATCGAATTCCACAACATCGACACAACCTGCACATCAGCTTGAATTCACTCCTCATACTTCTTATCATCTTCTGCCGGGGCAAATTTTGTGAGATGACGATATTGCCCTTGTCCGGTAAAGGTTACTTTCACAGCTTTTGAGCAATTTAAATAATTGGACCCAAATTGTTGGTCGTTAAAGGTTAGGGGTAAAACAATCAACATTAATGTCCGCCAATATGACAACTAACTACATAAAAAAATGGCCCAGGAAACAAACAAAAAAATCAAGAACAAGTGCAAAGCTTAAACAAGAGACATCCTTCTTTTTTGTGTGTGTGTGTGCACACGTGTTTTTTTTTTTTTTTTTTCTCTCTTTTTCTTTTGGGTGGGTAGGGGGAGGGGGTTTGGGTTACTTACAGACGTTAACCTTTTTGGAAACTAGCCATTGAAGTTGTTTCTGTCTGAAATTAGGCGCAAGCTACGACCGACGATGGGTTGGACTGTCGCGGTAAGGTAAGATCAGACCTAGATGAGGCCAGAGGAGGGTCGGCGGCAACGGATGTCTGGAGGGTAGCAGCGAAGATCGACAAAGCGCCGGCAAAGGTTGAAGCAACAACAGCGATGGTCGGAATTGAGCGGCGAAGCTGGACGACGTTGGCAGTGAAGCAGGAACAGCGCAACAGAACATAAACTGGCCTGGACGGTGTCAGATCTGAGTTGGTAGGCGGCGACTAGGGTTTGTAGGGTGGGAAGGTCTGGGCAAACAGATCTAAGCCAGATCTATGGGGTTGTGGTGCTATGACGGCGGTGAGGTTGTGGCGGCAGGATCTAGGGTTTCAAAAAAATTCTTTTTCTTTTTCTATAAAGAAGATGAAAGAAAGGAAAGGAAGAGGAAAAAAATTAAAATAATGGTTCAACAGAACTATGAGATTAGTTTCTCATAACCTGCTCTTGATACCATGTTAAAGTAAAAAAGCACTACGAAAAAAACAAGAAGGCTTAACAATTATATTAGCCTCTCCCTTTATTTATAATAGAAAACCCTAAATAATACAGAAACTCTAAATAATACAAGGATGACATAAATATCCTCTAACAGGCTGCAATCAGAGGATTTTTTCAAGTCATCATATCCATGTTAGAGGTTAAGGGACTCTCTTCATACTCCTTGTTGTAGACTTAAGGAAATGTTCTGTTGTCATTTTAAAACCTCTTCTTTTTTTTTCCTTTTTTTTTTTTTTTTTTTACAAAGGATGAACTCTAGTTGTCTTCTATATTTTTCTTTTTGTTTGTGCATACCCATGGCCATGTCTATTCCCTCCTGGACCCTCACAGAGTGGGAACAAAATTTGGTGATGTTTTGCATATGTATACTGATTTATACACAGGTGTTTACTGTGTTTTATTTTTTATATACTTATGCCAAAAAAAAAAATCAATTTCTGTGAATGCCGAAACGTATACAGGTTCTTAGGATACTACGAAATTTTCCTTCTTTTCCTATTTTAGTTATATAAACTAAAGCCTAGATAGATTCTTCTCTGTATGTACATAAGAGATCTATTTTAAGGAAACAGGGGCAAGGAACATGCTTCTGGGCTCTGGGTTATAATAAGATTACAAGGGCAAGGAACACGCGTCAGGGCCCTGGGTCAACTGGTCAAGTTTGGGTTCATTGAACAATTAGTGCAAAGCCTACACATCCAGGGGGAACAAGAGGAAAGACTGAAGTGAAGACTTTGTGCTTCTGACAGTGCATTAGGTAAAGTTTGAGAGCTTTCAAGGGAGTGATGCAGTAAATGTTAGGACTCAAGAGCTTAGTGCTACTGCTAGCATTAGTTTCGTGGACTTTGGAGGCATATATAAAACTCAAGTCATATGTGCTAAGTATCTTGTATTACCTTGCAATTACCATTTACTGCTCCTTCCATTTCAGGTGCGTCAGACATAATTTATTTACCAATTAAAAATTCCATTCCAAATAGATGAATGAATACTGTGCTTTGTAACAAATTATTGATATGTGCAAGGTAATGCAAGTGGAAGGCACACAGGTCAGCTCCTTAGCTTTCTGATGTATTATATTCCTAGGAATAGTGTTGCATTACAATTCATAGGCCAAGACAGGGATATATATCTAGATGAAGAGGCAAAAATGTCCAAAAAAAGCCAAGTTCCAAAACATTAACAAGACATAATGAAAAGATTGGCAGTGAAAATTCCAAAATCCAGAAAAAATATGGAAGAGAGAAATCATTTTTCAAATTTGACCTTCTCGTAAAAGCAACGGAATGTCCATGAGACTGTAGTACATGTCCTGCAAAAATATCAATCATATCAGAGAAATCCATACTAAACTTCCTTTGAAAAATAACCTTATTCTATTATCTTCAACACCCCAACCCACCCACCCACCCACCAAAAAGACAACACCAAAGGAAAGATGCACATGTTGGAATTTATATAATTTCTCTAACTGGTCTTTATCCATATAATGGACAGCATTAAGGATGACCTCTACAGCTCTACTTACTAATACCAATGGTCTTAATGGAAAAATGTTTGCAGTGACGCAGTTTTATCCTTCTCAACAATGTTGTTTGGATGAATATTTGTTTAAACACCTTCCTGTCAGAAATACTTTTTGAGTTGCAAACATTTCGTGGTATTTTCTTTACCTAAACTACAAATGCATCTTTTCCTAATAAACCTCTGGAAAATATTTCACAATAGTCCAATGTTAGTTTTATGAAAATTAGTCATAGTTCCAACAATAATTCAAGACAATAACATGCCAAACATATCGGTATCATCTTACGCACGTTGTTCCGAGACACCAACACGGTCTGTCACAACCCAACGCACATAAATGCACCAGAAAACAGTGTGAAACGCACCACACGTACGGCCAAAGTCAACCTTGTTTTTTTAACTCACAAAAATAAGGAAACAAAAAATGAAATCCGGTCAAGGGTTGTAGGAGCAGGCTCCCTCTCTGAACCCTGATACACAAATCCGTATTTATACAAGGAAGAAGGCAATTGACACCCCCAATTGCTAGAAACATGGGCAAAAACTGCTTAGACAGGTGTCTGCATCTGCAGGCATGGCAGTTACTCTGGTTAATATGTGATCAGTCATGTAATTCCTCCAATATGCCAGGCACATGTACTAGCTGACCCAGCAGCTTGACATGCCCCACGCATGCCTCTGACCAAAGCGTGGCATCGCGCCCACGTTCTCCCGCCTTGCCTTGGCCCCGTGTCAAGGTCTTCCCTCGATTTCATGCCGCGCTCATGAAACTCAAAGCACATTGTAGGATTGTCTTGCACCTCGTGCCAACACCACTCAGTGCCCATCAATATTGTGCAATGACGTCCTATTTTGCCAACACTTGCTGAGCACCTCATTCCAACGCCCCCAATGTCCAACAGCATGCCCAACGACACCCTATTTTGTCGAAACGTGCCGACGCATATTGACGCTTGTTGCCTTGGCCCTATGCCAAGGAACTGCTCGATGCCATGCCACTACCATGAGCACCGATCCTAGCACTATGCCAAGGATCACCTTAAGCTTAGCTTCAGCGATGCCCAATACCCATCATCATTGTCCCTCGACGCCTCTGCCAACGCATTGAATCCCAATTCCACACCTGTAGAAACTCAATAGGGCCTAACTCACTCTCAAAAGACACCATGAAAGAGGAGGATTGCCCTGGGCTTTATATATAGCTCAGGATTGGGTAACACAAGAGATGTGGGATTCAACATGCACCCTCACGCGCAAGGTGGACTTTGCCAAACTACTGCAACAGATATTGGGGGGACCAACATCGATGTGGAATTCAATACACCCCGTCACACGCAAGATGGACTATGCCAAACCACTGCGAGCGAATATAGGGGGCCCAACACTGATGTGGGATTCAACATACCTAACATTAGACAAAAGGCCTAGCTCTTATACCATGTAGAAACCCAACGAGCCTAACTCACTCTCAAAAATCGCCTCAAAAAGAGGAGGATTGCCCTAGACTTTATAAATAGTTATAGATTAGGTAACACAAGTGATGTGGGATTCAACAGCATCAACCCGAGATTCTTGGGTAAGCCACACCCTGAGCTTCCCATCATGTGTAAGTCATGTCTTATACTTACCTTGTTGTGCCAGCATCCCCTAGCACACAAGATTCATAACCACTCCGGGGGCCTTCAAAGGAAGGGGTCCCCTTATTCTACATGTAAAATAATTGAAGTTGCAACAGTCGACATCAGAATGCTATGAGCCATGATGTTAGCAGTCAAGATCAATACCTTTACCATATCCAAAATGCCTCAGTCCCGTGCTCCTAAGATTGGCCATGGAAAAACCTTGAAGCATACCAAGCTCAGCAGCCCTGACAAACAAGGTGTTGAGCCTGAGCCCCTCCATGGCTCCATCATGAAAAGAAAAAAATAGGAGAGAACAAATTTCCTTTTCTCAATTCCCTTGAACTAGGGAAAACCCATCTCGTGATCCGTTAACTAACAAGAACAGATAACCTCGCTATAGAAAGACGACACTCATGAAAATCCCATCTTAAGAAAAATATGAGGAAACCCAAGTTGCGTGGCCGTAAGCCTTCTTATTATCCAACATAAAAGAAAACCCTAGGAGGTGTAACCAATCATCCACATACTCATTAGCAAGGAGAACACCATTCTAAAAACACCCCTACCCCCCCCCCCCCCCCCCCCTTCCCAAAAAAAAAGGAGGTTAAATCATTATGCATCTACGAGACCACTCTATCCATCACCTTTTAAGTCATCCAACAAGAACTTTGGCTAACTTCTTCAACTCTTCGGCCAAACGAATGAGCCTGAAGTCTTTATGCCCCATTGCATCCTCAACTGAACAAGGGATTATAAATTTTGAATTGGAGTTTTTTTCCCAGTAAGCAAAAGTTTATTCAAACCCCAAATAACAAGGTACAAAGCAAAAGCAACAGTAACTATACCCACTCCAAACCAAAATTGCTCCCAATACAAGACCCAAAACCACAATCCACTAAAAAACAACAGCTATCTTACATCTAACACAAACCAAAACCTTAAATAATACACCAAGAAATAAATGAAATCAAAGGAGTAACCATTTATGGCGAATGTCTGCTCCCAAGTCTTTCAGTCTTTCTTCTATTTGCAGGACAAGAGTCGACTCCTAACCATAGAGAATATTTGTCCGTGCAAAAGTTTCTGCTTCCAAAGCTTTTATGCGTTACAAACTTTGGTTCCTCTCCTTCCATAAGTAATACATAATGCATCCAAACACATTATTGCTATCCTTCTTACCCTTCCAGGCACCAGCAGGCGAACTCACAAACGCCCTCCAATTCACACTTCGATTTGCAACCAATAACACATCTTGTTAAAAAAGCCTCCCAACTTTTTGAGAATATGCAGTCGAAAAATAAATGACCATGAGGTTACTCTTTCCCATTATACAGAACACAATTCAAGCTGACATTTGGTAAGAACACAGCAACCCTGTCCCTAGTCAGGAACTTCTCATTAACTGCTCGCAGAAGCACGACTGCATGCCTGGGCACATATGCAGAAAACGAAACGAGGCCATACCATCACTTTATTTCCTTCACTTCAGCATTCATCCCATGCTGACCTGGTTCTAAATTCATCCATGTAAAGGATTAGGTTTCCCACAAGCCACATCATTCTTAGAAATATCAAATTCATAGACAACCAGCAGCTGCTTTAAAGCATAAATCCTTTGGGAATTAGGAATAGCCAATAGGACAATTCCATTCACCTTCATTCAATAAATCATTAACTTTGGCATTCAAATATAGGTTGAGATCATAAGCAAGTCTTGGACCAAACATTTCTAGAAGGGATTGAGAATCAATGCAATGATCGTAGAATAAAAAAGTTTGTTTCCTATTACCAACTTGGTAGGATATCATAGACCAAATCAAGTCCCTCAACTTAAAGAGTTTCCAGCCATTCCAATTTTTTTCCTTTGATGTAACAAGCATGCACCCATGCAACCCACAAGGATGACATACCTCCAGTGAGCACTTTCCAAATATGTTTAAGCATGAGAACCTTATTCGAAACAACGCCCTTCATCCCTAATCCTCCTTTATTTTTTGGAAGAAAACACACTCCCAAGCTATTTTTGATCCAGTACACTTTCAGATCTTGACCTGTCCACATACAGAGGTCTTCTCCTCTATAACTTCATCCGTACGCAGAGATCTCCCAACAGCACTAGCAATATAGGTAGGTCCATGCATCCCAAAATTCAAGAGGAATATTGTACGACTTAATCCAAACAGTGATATGAGTCAATTTTGAATTGTAGTTATGCTCAAAGCTTGACTCATTATCGATACCCCACCTCCAAAACACATATATACATCTTTCACCACCTCCAAAATGGTAAGAGTAGCAAAATAAAAATCCATCTGGCCTATGTGTTTCTCATTCTTCACTTCTTTCACTTCAATCCAAGAACCAATCAAGAATTTACCACCTCCGACAGTGGTAAGAGTAGCAAAATGAAAATCCATCTGACCCATGTGCTTCTCATTCTTCACTTCTTTCGCTCCAATCCAAGAACCAATGAAGAATGAAGAGAGAATAAATATCTCATTTTATGAGCAACAACCATTCAATCCAATGTCAGTTATCTAGTATTGTGGTCTCCCTTCCTCAACCATAATTGCCCCTAACAAGATTCTTCATGTTAAGGGAATGTGCTAAGTTCCCCCTTTTACCAGCCCTCTCCTCTTCATCATCCCTAGTAAGAGAGCTAGACTGTTCCTCAGAATTCCACTTCCAAATATCCTAAGAATTTAGCTTTAGACACATCCACTTTAACAAATGACTGCATATTTCACTTCGCCAAAACAATGCTTGGAGCACCAGAAACAAAAAAAAACTCCACCAGTCACCACAACCAACTCTCCCCGCTACGACCACACACCGTCCTTCTCAGATGATGCTAGAATTCAAACTCCACCTCCCAAATAAGTCCATAATTCTTCTTAGGCATAATAAACGTCCTTTCAGTTCCTCTCAATCCCCCAAATACTGCCATCAGATCCCCTTCAAAATCGTCTACCGAAATTCCAAACGATATAATCACCATCAGTTCTCTTCATAACCCTACCTTTGGACATGCACGTGAAGCAAAATGTGTGAAAACTTCTGAGGGGAAAAACTTAGTCATTGTTCTTTATAGTCCAAAAAAGTTTATGCTTTAACTTGTAAGTGGTTTTAGGGCTTCGAAGCAAAAGAGAAAAAATGATTTATACATATTAACTTATTTAAAGGGTTTTCTCCAAATGCCCTCTGCTTGAGTATAAATATTCTATATGAAAAAATTTGCACCATTCAGAAACACTTAATTGATTACTCTTTCGCTTTTCTTTTCCAATTTAAAAAGTACTTTAAAAATAGAAAGTAAAAACACGATTTTAAGTATTTTTTTCAAAAAACAAAACGTAGTTATTTTTTGTCTTTTCAACTTTTATAGTATAAGAGATCGATGAGCAGAACCTCTCCACCCACTTTATTTCCAGTATCGATTAATATGTTTTTTTTAGATTAAGAGATTATTTATAGGGTTAATATTAAGATACTATTTCTACACTATCAAACACACTTTTAATTTGTTTTGCTTTTAAGTAAAAGTACCTTTTTTTGTCAAATTAGCTTTTCATTTTGAACAACACTTTTAAAAAAACGTTATCAAACAATGTCTTATTTAAAGGTTGTAATTGAACCTATGCCTTCAAACTTCTTTAAATGCACTCAAATATTATTTTCTTCCTCACACGTGCCCATAAGAAGTAACAAGTCATCCTAAATGACACCTTAACCACCAATCGGATACAAAACAAGATTTATGCTGTCATAGCAGCACTATATAGCCACAATATAATACTTTACCCTAGGAGTTCACAATCAACATTCTTATGCACTACACAAGCAAGCTTGAGTTATGCATCGACTCAAATGAAGTACTAACTACAACATAGTAAAATCTCATTGCAATTAGCATACAAGCGATTAGTACAAATTGAGCGAATGCTTCCTTTCACGATCATAGAAAGTGTTAAATTAGATAGAGACAACAAGGAAAACAAACGGTTCTCCTTACTTTGGGGGTTTGAATGATTCGCCCACTTGCCGCCAAAGCTTACACGATGTAACCTGAAAATGCCCAACAATTGAAAGCAAGTTTATACTTCATACAACACAATCACTAATACTATATTAAACTTTAATAGAGGGATAGAAATTCCACATAAATCACAGTTGTGCGCTGCAAACGAAGAATAAGCATGCGTCTGTAAGGCTGGTTATAGGGAGGGAACATCCGCAAATGAAAGACCGATAATCCTCTCCCTCCCTATCTCTCCCCCACCCCCTTCCCCCTATAGGTTATGCAAAGAAGAGATTTTGACCATTGAATACGGAATTTATTAAAAAAAATGTGAATAAAAAGCCCACCACAAAAAAGGTGAAATAAAATTAAACCAAAAAATAATTGAAACCATCAAAATGTTGATAGAAGTGCAAGTGCAATGGTCCAACATTACAGTAAAAAAATTATAATAAAAGAAAAAAGCAAGGACATGCCTTAAATCCATTCTCAAAGTAATTAGTAACTCCATTTGTTAATGTTTCAAAGAGAAAATCTACTGAAAAAAAATTTCCTTAGGTGATATAAGAAGAAACTCTTATTTGTAAACTCCCTAAATTTCACAGGCTGAGATTTAAACATAATGCCATCTATAAGTCTTCTCAAAGATAAACAAAATTCAGATAGATATAATAAAGAACTGAAAGACCATTTCTACACTGGAAACATCTTTCAAATGGATATAATATCTTAAGTTCACCTCTCTCAACACACATAACACCTAATTTTAATTAATGAGGTGATTTAACATGATTGTTTGCATATCGATGCTACCTAAATAAAGAGGAAGAAGGATATTTTCAGTTTATGCTTATTATCTCATGCCGCACAAAATTTCGCCCAATCCAAAAAAAGGGGTCCTCATTAAGAAGGACAATCCTCTCTTGGCATCGCACATCTGTGTTGATGGGATGATTTTTTTGTCCCGTTACAGTCCACATGAGAAGTGCGAACAATCCAAGACTGCAAGTGTGGGATGCACAAAAAACTTCTTACAAACCAAAAGTATCCTTACACTAGACAACTGGACACATGTGAAGGTAAAGTGGAGAAAACATTAGGACCAGCAAAATTAGAATTACAATGTAGATTACGAGTAGATGCATTGCCTTATCAAGTAAATGGCTGAGTTGTCTATTTATCTCCCTTAATCTCTAGTAATAAAGATTACGTACAATGGTAAGGTTTCCCCATTGTGAGGTTCAAATCATGCAAACCACCTCTCTGATTGCAGAGATTAGATTGCGTACATTTACCCCTCCCTCTTCCTAAACCCCTGAATGGCGGGAGCCTTCGTACACTGGGCTACCTTTTTTAATCTCTAGTAATAAAGGTGAAAAAGGGAGAAGCAAATTTGCTGCAAACATTACTTTTTTTCTAGTCAGTATAAATAATAAGGATGAATTATTAGTGATATGTTTTAGTTTTTATATATATTCAAGGTATGCAAAAATAAGTTAATTTGAAAACAGAAAAATGAGACAAAGGAGGGGGAAAGGAGAGAGAGAGAGAGAGAGAGAGAGAGAGAGATTGCACCCCTACAAAAAGCAGAACTACAAGAATACGTTTTGGTCTAGAAAACCTACTAAAATTATTGTGGAATTAACATTTACTTGAAGCAACAAGTAAGGAACTATATAAGCAAGAGATTATCGCTAGAGTGGCGCAAGAGGTGAGTTGAAACAATTGGTTGCGGAAAAACTTATATATTGGATTTTAGGATAAAACCCTTATTGATACAAACTGGACAGCCAATTTATACACGGAAATTAAAATAAATCAGCCTATGCACTAATTCTGCTCCTTAATTCTAGGTATCACAGAAACTTTTTGTATTTGCAATCAATCAGTATTAGGTAGATCATAAATACAGACTTACTATATTTACAATCAATCAATCAATCAATCCTAATTTGATTCTTGCCACCAATACTAAATCAATATTAGGTAACCTTAATTTGACTTCTTGCTGCCAACACTCCTCAAACTAGAGAATAGATGTCAATCATTCCCAGCTTGTCTATCCATGCACTATATGTCTTCATTTCAAGTCCTTTTATAAACACATTTGCTAATTGTCACTTTGTTGGAATCAATGTTGCAAAAGGCTTTTGTGGGACTAGCCCCGGGGCTTGCCCAGAGGTGGGGCTGTCCTAAACTGACCGGGGCTATGAGGCTGGGCTATTTTCCAGCTGGGCTTGCGCCCAGATGCCGTGAGCATCGTCCAGGGCTAAGTTTATCGGGGCTTACGCCCTGTGTTTCCATAACCAGAAAAATCAAGAGAGACAAAATTTGATTTTGCACTTGTTTGGTATTGTTGAATTGTAGACAGTTGTCATAGCCAAATTATTAGCTTAGCATTGCATATATTTAATTTAGTTAGGAAAATTATTTTGATTCCTTAAATCAAGGGATTGTAATGTTAGGTGTAGTTTCCTAATTTAGGTAGATTAGTTTCCTTTTTTTCTCTTTGGAATAGTCTATATATTGTTGTATACCAATAATTCTAAGTGATGAAAAAGTTAATCATTCAAACCTTCTTCTTGTGTTATGGTATTAGAGCTACAAGGCTCGATCCTCTGTTTTTCCCTTGGCCTTAATCGCCATCTTCAATCGGCCTTCATTGTTGAAAATTTTCTAGGTCTCTGGGTCTCCAATCAGCCTTCATTGCCGAGAAAGTTTCTGGGTTTGGCCACCACTACTGCTCCTAAATCGCACCAAATCAGGTCGCCCATCATAGCCATATCCGTTGCCGAAATCCATTTGTGCCCTAGCTAACGCCACCGCTGCCGGATCTCATGCCGAAATTTGGTTGTGCCCTAGCCTCCGTAGCCATCGTCGAAGCTTTCTCCGCCGAATCAGTCTTCGATTCGCCCTCGTTTCTTCGTCGACGAAGCCCTCCGTCGTCGCCATATAGCCAATTCTCTCTCTCTAGCCTTGAATCCTTGTTGAAGCCTCGTTGTGAGTAGTCCGATTGAGCTGCTGCAATGTTTAATCTAAAACCCATTTCCAAATTACAGAAACCACCCTGCGTTTTTTGTTTTTTTGTTTTTTATTCCCAAAACTCTATAAATTACAGAAACCACCCTGCAGCTTTCCAGAAATTACAAAAACCACCCACATTTTCCAGCCTTTGCCAATCTTTCCCAATAACTTTATGTAAACCCTAAAACCCTAACCAGTCGCCACCCATTTTACCAACCTTCATAGCAGTATTTTTTCCCCGGTTGCTTGGCCTTCATTGCCGATCATCATGGCCTCTGAAACTACCGCTGCTTCAAATACCTTTGTTCCATCTGATGAGGTCAACTCGAATCCGATGACTAGAGAGTTGCAGAGTGTTCGGGCTCAATACAGGTTAACTGAAAAGAATTATCTCAAGTGGTCTCAGTTTGTTAAAACGTATTTGAAGGGTAAAGGGAGACTGAGCCATCTTCTCGGGACAGGACCAAAACAAGGAGATTCGAAGTTTGATGCATGGGACGAAGCTGATTCCATGATCATGTCATGGTTATGGGACTCAATGGATCCTGCAATTAGTGATACTTGTATGTTTCTGACAACCACAAAGGAGATTTGGGATTCCATTCGGCGAACCTATTCAAAAACTTGTGATGCAGCCCAAGTGTATGAGATTAAAGTAAAGACAAGTGCTGCCAAACAGGGAGGCAAAACAGTGACAGAATACGCCAATTTACTGAAAAATTTATGGCAAGAACTTGATCACTACCGGGTATTTGAGATGAAGTGCTCGGAAGATGCTGCTACCTTGAAGAACTTTATTGAGAAAGACCGAGTATATGATTTCTTGACTGGACTCAATCCAGAATTTGATCAGGTTAGGGTTCAGATCCTCGGCAGGGAGGAGACACCTTCCTTGGAGGAGACGATTTCTCTAATCCGTGTAGAAGAAAGTCAAAGGGGTGTAATGCTCAAGCCTCAATCTTTAGACGGTTCAGCCTTGACAACTAAAACTGAACAACCTCCAGGGCAAGAAAACAAAGATAATTTGTGGTGTGCCTACTGTAAAAAACCAAGGCATATCAAGGAGAACTGTTGGAAATTGAATGGTAAATCTCTTCCTTCTGGTGCTTGTTCATTGGCACTCTCAGGTAAGTCTTCACTTCCTTTTGGATTACATGTCTCAGAAAAGTGTTTAACCAACTCTTGGGTAATTGACTCGGGGGCCACAAATCACATGACTTACACCTCAGTGTTTCAAAACTTATACTCCGTGTCCTAGTAGTAGGAAAATCATTGTTGCCAATGATTCCCTTGCTACAGTTTCAGGATTAGGAGATATCCATGTGACACCTTCCCTTGTCCTTAAAAATGTTCTCCATGTACCCAAATTGTCAACAAATCTTGTCTCAATTAAAAAACTCACAGACGACCTAAAATATTACGCAATTTTCCATCCCTCCTACTATGTTTTTCAGGACCAGGGTTCGGGGCGGAAAATTGGACTTGTTAAGGAAAGGAACGGCCTCTACTATCTTGAAACACCTAGAAGAGTCATGAATAATTTGTCCTTATCTTTTCTTAGTTCTTCAAATAAAGATGTCATTTGACTTCATCATTTTCGCCTTGGTCATCCATCCTTTAGAGTCTTAAATATCATGTTTCCCACTTTGTTTAAAGAACTTAATGTTACCGATTTTCATTGTGATGTTTGTGAACTTGAAAAGCATACTCGTGTGTCATTCCCCATTAGCAACACCAGAAGCCCTCATCCTTTTGAATTGATTCATAGTGACATTTGGGGACCATCCACAATTCCAAATATTTCAGGGTCTAGATGGTTTGTTTCTCTAATTGATGATTGTACTAGGGTTACATGGATATTTTTGCTCAAACAAAAATCTGATGTCAGTAGTGTTGTGCCTAATTTTCACTCCATGATTCAAAACCAATTTGGGGTAAAAATTAAAAACTTTAGGTCTGACAATGCAAAGGATTACTTTAACCAAATTTTGACCCCCTACTTCCAAAAGGAAGGCATTATTCATGAATCATCATGTGTAAGCACACCACAACAAAACGGGGTAGGTAAAAGGAAAAATTGTCATTTACTAAATACTACTCGGGCATTGTTATTTCAAGGGAACGTTTCTAAATCTTATTGGGGGGAGGCTGTTCTTACTGCCACATATATGATCAATAGACTACCCTCACGAACATTAGATTACAAAACTCCCTTGGAAAACCTAGCAAAATTTTATCCTCATGTCAGAACATCCAATGGTCTCGTACCTAGAATCTTTGGTTGTACCTCTTTTGTCCATGTTCATAGCCCAAATAGAGGAAAATTGGACCCTAAAGCAATCAAATGTGTGTTTCTTGGTTACTCATCTACGCAAAAAGGGTATAAATGTTATCATCCTCCCTCAAGAAAATTTTAAATATCCGCAGATGTCACATTTGCTGAGAACAAACCTTATTTCACAGAGTCTTATCTTCAATGGGAGATTTCACTTATGGAAGATAAAGACTATGGTGGTTCTCTTGGGTCTCTTGATCAACCATCGACTTCATCTCCACCCACTCCAAAACAAAATGTTCCAACATCCATTGAGTCCGAGTTTGTGTCATTCCTAGATACTGTGTCCACTCCAATACCTGTTCATACTCCAACATTTGTTCATATTTATGACTCTCATAGATTTCCTCAGGTGTACTCAAGAAAAACAAATGTTCCAGACCTGACATAAGTCCACAATGACATCCCAAGCCTTGCTAATGAAGACATGGTAATTTCTGATTCACTCTTGCATATACCATCTGTTGAAACATCACAAAAGGATTCTAATCTTCCTATTGCTATTAGAAAATGTACTAGAGAATGCACAAAACGTCCTTTATATCCATTATCTCACTACGTGTCACTTAAACGTTCTTCACCACTCCATAGAAACTTTATTGTGAGTCTACACACCATTTCTGTTCCAAACACTTTATCTGAGGCATTGTCAAAAATGGAGTGGAGGAATGCTATGAGAGAGGAAATGTATGCATTGGAAAAAAACAATACTTGGGAGATTGTTGATAAGCCAAAAGGGAAGAATCTAGTGGGTTGCAAATGGGTTTTCACTTTAAAATACAAGGCCGATGGTTCTCTGGAAAGATATAAAGCGAGACTAGTTGCTAAGAGCTATACTCAGACTTATGGAGTTGACTATCAGGAGACATTTGCTCATGTGACAAAAATGAACACTGTGAGAATTTTGTTGCCCTTAGCAGCTCATTTCAATTGGCCACTCCAACAATATGATGTGAAGAATGCTTTTCTGCATGGTGACCTAGAGGAAGAAATTTACATGAGTATTCCACCAGGATTTGAAGGAAATGGAACGACTAACGAGGTGTGTAGATTGAAAAAAGCACTATATGGATTGAAGCAATCGCCTAGAGCTTGGTTTGGGAAATTTGCTAGAGTAATGAAAGCAACAGGATACAGACAGAGTGAAGGAGATCATAATCTTTTCATCAAACATTCAGCAACAGGGGGAGTAACAGCCCTCTTGGTATATGTTGATGATATTATTGTCACAGGAAATGATGAGGGAGAGAAACAACATTTAAAACAGTGTTTGATCCAGGAATTTGAGATAAAGGAGCTTGGAAGGCTTAAATATTTCCTTGGAATTGAAGTTTCATACTCAAGACAAGGAATTTTTATCTCACAGCAAAAGTATGTGACGGATCTCTTGAAAGAAACAGGGAAGCTCAATTGTAAACCTATAGCTACACCTATTGAACCAAATCAAAAGCTAGGGGAAGCAAAAGAAGAACCAACCGTCGATAAGGAGATGTACCAACATTTGGTAGGAAAACTTATCTACCTTGCTCATACTCGACCAGACATTGCATTTGCAGTAAGTGTCATTAGTCAATTCATGCATGATCCGAGAGAGAGTCATCTAAAAGCTACCTACCGTTACACTACTTGAAAGGTAGCCCCGGAAAAGGAGTTCTATTCAAAAGAAGTAATGAACTCACATTGGAAGTCTACACAGGTGCAGACTATGCAGGCTCGTCAATAGATAGGAGATCGACATTTGGCTATTGCATGTTTCTTGGCGGAAATTTGGTAACATGGAGGAGTAAAAAGTAGAATGTAGTGGCAAGGTCTAGTGCTGAATCAGAGTTTAGAGCAATGGCCCAAGGAGTGTGTGAATTGTTGTGGCTGAAGATCGTCTTGGATGATATGAGAATCAAGTTGACAAGTCCTATGAAGCTGTATTGTGACAATAAGTCAGCAATAAACATTGCTCACAATCCAGTACAACATGACAGGACAAAACATATCGAGATCGACAGACACTTCATCAAAGAAAAGCTGGAAGCAGGTCTGATTTGCATGTCTTATGTGCCTTCGGGCAACCAACTTGCAGACGTCTTGACCAAAAGACTCAACAGTGCAACTTTTCATGGAATTATTTGCAAGCTGGGAATGGAAGACATCTATTCTCCAGCTTGAGGGGGAGTGTTGAATTGTAGACAGTTGTCATACCCAAATTATTAGCATTGCATATATTTAATTTAGTGAGGAAAATTATTTTGATTCCTTAAATCAAGGGATTGTAACGTTAGGTGTAATTTCCTAATTTAGGTAGATTAGTTTCCTTTTTTTCTCTTTGGAATAGTCTATATATTGTTGTATACCAATAATTCTAAGTAATGAAAAAGTTAATCATTCAAACCTTCTTCTTGCGTTAGGTATGTTCGTCTTCGTCTTCATCACTTCGTTGGTGCCAGACAAAGAAGGTTGGAGGTGCAGCCTAGGTTTGGGGTAGCAGATGTTATCATTCAGATAGGGAGCAGAGGTCAATAGCGGTGGAAATAGGAGAATTGTGGAGATAGGAGAATTATGATTAAGTTATGTTGTTTTTTTATGTTTTATTTGGAAATAAAATAGGCATTCGATAGATTAAAGAACAAAAAAAGAACAATATTTAATAGCATCTCTAAATAGGTTGGTCTCATATGGAAAATGAAATTTCAATTAAATTACTATTTATGATTCATAACTTTTATCTATATTTATTTTTCATATATATTCTTTTTATTTATTTTTTATATCTTTTAATTATATATTATATTAAAAATTTAGGTATCATGGGGCTTACGCCTCGCCCCAAACAGGTCAAAACGCGCCGCCCAACGCCCTCGCCTTTTACAACATTGGTTGGAATATACGGGATACATACTTCCCCGGTTTCCACCTTTTCTTTGATAAAATGTCTGTCAATTTCAATGTGCTTTGTCCTGTCGTATTGTACCAGATTATAAGCTAAAGACATTGCGGATTTATTATTACAGAAGAGTTTTTGTTCCTGTTGCTTCTATTTTCAGATCTTTAAGAATCAACTTAATCCACAACAATTTGTCCAATCCTTTTGCTAAGGCTCGATATTCTGCTTCAGTACTTGATCGAGCAACATGTTTCTTGCTTTCCAAGTTACTAAATTTCCGGCTAGGAAGGCACCCGTTGTAGATCTTCTATCATCAATATATCCAGCCCAATCTGAATCAGTATAGACTTCCATATCCAAACTTTCATGTTTCTTGTACAAAAAACCCTTCCCAAGACATGTTCAAATATCTCAGGATCCTATTCACTGCATCAGCGTATTCTTTCCCAGGACATTGCATAAATCTGCTCACATAGCTTACAGCAAACGCTATATCAGGTCTGGTATGCGATAGGTAGATTAATTTTCCGACTAGCCTTTGATATCTCCCCTTGTTTATTTCTCCATTTTCTCAGAAATTCAGAGCTTCAAATTAGCTTCCACAGGAGTACCTATGGGTCCTCCACCTAGCATTCCAACCTCCAAAACATATTTTCATTGGGTAATAAAAATTCCATGCCTCAATCTCGCTAATTCTATGCCTAGGAAATGTTTCAGATTTCCAAAATCCTTAATTTCAAATTCTTGGGACATTTTATTCTTCAACTCTTCCTCATTATCATCTCCAGTAACAATAATATATAGACTCCAAGGATAACCATTTTACCTTCTTTTGAATTTTTAATAAAGAGAGTACATATACTTCTATCTCTAACTCTCCCTGTAAAAATGCATTTGTCACATCATATTGGTGTAGCCCCCAATCAAGATTTGCAGCAAGAGATAACAGAATTCTTACAGTATTAACTTTTGCTGCTAAAGAGAGTTTCAAAATTATCAATGCCTGAAGTTTGAGTGTACCCTTTAGCTACCAACCGGGATTTATACCGCTCTATTGCTCCATCTACTCTATACTTAACAGTGAACAGCCGAAGACACCCAACAGTTTTCTTTCCTCTCGGTCGTATACAAACTTTCCAAGTTTGGTTCTTTTCTCTTCTCCATTGTGCATGCTGTAAAGCTTCATGGATAACTTGTGGAATGGATTTACTATCCAAACTCGTAGTGAATGCTTGGAAGATGATCCAAGCTTCTCATATAATACATACTGGGACATTGGATAATTAGTGCAGGACCGTACACCCTTTCTTACTGCAATAGGCAAGTAAATATCAGCGTCTAAATCTGAGTTTAGATTATTGCCTTCAGGGATCATTTCTACAACTGCAGTGTTGTTGAAGAAGAAACAGATTGTACCCTCTCCTGTTCAACTTGTGAAATTGCTCGATCACCATTTTTTGACCTCCTCTGATAGGTGATATAATTGTGTTCAGAATTAGCTGAACCAGCCGCTGAATTTTCCTCAGAATCTGTAGAAACTCCTCCTGAGTTCACATTCTCTGCTCCTCCTATCTGTATATTTTCAGGTCTATCTCCCTATGAGTTATTAAGCTCCTCAATTGTTTGAGCATATTCTGAAATTGTTGGATCCAAACTCAAACCAGAAAACCACATCTGGTCAACCTCTGTATTCTTGGGTGGAATACTAATCTGCTCCTCCAGCTGGCCAATTGTGGCATTCAAGGAAATGTCCTCATGAAAGAAACATCCCGACTGATAAAAAGCTCGTGGGAAGAAGGGCAATAACATCTGTAACCTTTACGAGACATAGAATAACCAAAGAGCACACGTTTGACAGCCCATGGATCAAGTTTACCCAAACTTTCAGAGACATTATGAACGAAAGCCACACATCCGAACTCCCTTTAGAGGTAGATTAGAGAAAAAACAAACAAAAGGAAACGAGGAAATCAATTTTTCATGAGGTGATTGAAAATTCAGAGCCTTAGATGGCAACCAATTTATTAAATAAACAGCCGCGAGGAAGACATCACCCCAAAAATGCTTAGGGACATAATGTGTAAACAATAAATTGTGAGTCAATGTACAAAGAGGACAGTTGTTTCTTTCAGCAAGTCCATTTTGTGGAGAAGTGTAAACACGTGACATATGGTGAACAATGCCTTTTTCGGTAAGGAATTTCTTAAAGTCATTATTGACATATTTTCTACCTTGGTCACTATGTAATATTTTGATTTTTGTGTCCAAGAGGTTAGAAATCATGTTGTAAAAAGTAACAAACAATGAAAACACCTCAGATTTGTCAAGCATCAGATATACCCACATATGTCTAGTATGTTCAATAAAAGACAAAAATCACCAATGACCAAAAAGACTAGTAGTTCGACATGGTCCCTAAACATCAGAATGGCTAATTGAAAAATGATGGGTAGTTTTATTCTCACTAGAAGGATAGGAAACACAGTGATGCTTAGCAATATCGCAAATGTCAATCGATTTTTGTTACATCAGAGAAACTTACTAAGCCAGGAAAAACTTTCCTGAGTACTTCAAAGGACGGGTGACCAAGACGCTATGCCATAGCCACATATCTAGAGGATCGCCTTCTTGTTTTATTCCATGAAAACTAGAGGACAGCCAACGTTTCTCCTTATTCTTCTTCACTAAGTACAATCCGTTTTCTACTTCAACAAGGCCACTCTTTTGCATTGAGGTTGGATCCTAAAGAAAACAATCAACCTGAGAAAAACACACTAAACATTTCAAGACCAGCGAGGAATTTGTAAGTCCTACAATTTTCCATCAATTGAGTAACCTTCAAGGGAACATGAACAGCCTCCAGCTCTAAGCTTTCGCAATAATAAAGTTCTTGCCAAAGTCCTTTCAGGGTGCTATAATATGTGTTGAGATCTGCTTCTCCTTGATGGAATTCCCGGATTTGATTCTCAAGCTCATACATAGAGCCATCATTGCCTCCTATACAAAAAGCTTCCTTCACCGCCTTCCAAAGCTCATGGCATCCTCAATGAACAGATAATTCTTCCCTATATTTGGCTGCATTGTTTGAATCAGCCATGCCATCACTTGAATGTTCTCCTCTTCCCATGATCAAGGCTTGCTCATCTCCTTTGGGTTTCTTCTTTGTTCCATCAAGATACCCCAGCTTGCTCCTTCCTTTGATGGTTACTTTGACTGACCATGCCCCATTCACATAATTGGTGGAGTTCAGCTCTACGATTACCATGGGGATATTGGATTGATCTAGGGTTTGACTGGAAGTTAGAATGCCTTCAGTCTTCAACCATTGGAATGAACGTGAGAAAAAAATTATGGTTCTTGACAGGGGTGGTGGCTAGGTTTTAGGTTGCAGGACAGAACCTGCTCTGATACCAAGTTGAAACAATCTGCTGCGGAAAAACTTATATGTTGGATTTTAGGGTAGAACCCTTATTTATACAAAGTGGACAGGCAATCTATACATGGAAATTAAAATAAATCAGCCTATGCACTAATTCTGCTCCTTAATTCGAGGTAACTCCAAAACAGAAACTTTTTGTATTTACAATCAATCAGCATTAGGTAAATCCTAAATACAGACTTACCATATTTACAGTCAATTAATCAATCCTAATTTGATTCTTGCTGCCAATACTCAATCAATATTAGGTAACCCTAATTGGCTTCAGCTGCCAACAAGGTGCAAACCTTGTATGAAAAATAAGAACCACTAAGTTCCACTGGAAAGTAAAAAACTCCGAGCTTCCCAAAGGACGATGTCCTTCCACATAGAAAGTACAGAAAGGACTTCTTCAAAAAAGGTAAAGCTAAAGAAACCCCATCCAAATACTCTAGACCAATGTCATGGAAATCTAGCCCCATAAGCTCTTGGGCAATCCGCCTAAACAACCGACTTGCAAGAACAAAACAAAAATTTAGAAGATTGTGGCATACACCGAGTAATCCCACTCAATAATCCTATATAACGCAAATACCAAGTCCCACATATTCCCCACAACAGGACAAAATAGAAACATGAGTCTTACCAACTCCTCCGCTCCCGACACATGGCACACCTGCTCAGCATTTAAAATCCACCTCTCTTCAAAATATCCACACAAAGTAGTAGCTCCACGCCGCCATCAAATCAAATAGGGCTACCTTTGTTGGAGCCTTAGTTTTCCAAAACTCCATCATGGAGACACGATCTCTCTCGACGCATTTTAGACTCCCTAATCCACTATGAACCATCCTCCCCCTTTCATAACTTCAAGCAAAGCAACATCAAAAAGCTCAAAAACCTCCGAAGTTTCGCGACCAAATTCCTACATTGGGTTAAACCACCACATCATCAATCACCGCAACATATGCCCAAACAAGGACTTCATTACAAACCAAAGCAAAGAGAAAAGGAAATATTACGCACAACTTGGAGTCACAATCCAACCAAAAGGGAATTTTCTCCCATTACCCACGCGAAGTAAAAAGTGACCCTTAACCTCTACAATACTCTTTCACACACACACCCCAAAAGAACAAGACTGAACTCCCACTGACCAACCATTTATAGAAAGACCAAATGTAACAACACCACTCTATTCCAAAGTCTCTCCAAGTCACGAGTGAATAGCCACAACCATTTGTTCAAAAGCACCTTTTAAAGAATCGCTAACTCCACCAATAACTCCCTCCCTAATAAGCTACATACCTTTCTTACATCCATTGAAATGAATCTCTTTTCCTTATCCAAAAAGATGTTCTTCGAATCTTATATGATATTTTCTCCGCATATCGAACGTGGAAAAAAGGCAACATATAATACGTGGGAAGATCTGACAATGCGCATTTCGTCAACGATAGTTTTCCTACTTTAGAAAAATACCTAGACTTTCACCAAATCAAACAGTTGTCAAAATTTTCTACCACTGTATTTCCAAATAGTTCTCCCCCTTGAGGCATTTCTATGACAAAACCTAACCTAGTACATATAACTCTAACTTACTCAGAAAGCCACCAAAGAAGGTAAAAAACATTACATAACTATCACTACAGACTCAACCCTCTAATATGAATTTTAAAAACTCCAAAGTTGGAAACATCTTTTCCTAAACACTCAAGGACACACATCAACGCATAAAATCACCAAAATAAAAAGGTGCATTGTTGTGCCTCGCGAACAAATATCTCAATCAACTTGCCAAATACTCCCCCTCAACCAATGAACAATTTACATCTTAAAGCTCATGCCATCCTCTGCAAGCCGCCTACGTCACCGAATGGAAGAGTGTTGGATTATGCAAAAATTAACCCAAAACCCAGAGATTGACTCAAAACAGAACTAAGCACGTCAAAAAAACTTTGCATCATTTGAGTCAAGCAAAACATAAGTACACCATTCAAGGGAAAAAAGTAATGGGGCGCACTCATATAATACCCTCATTCTCTTCCTACCGAAAAGCCACAAATAGACGCAATTTTAAGGCTCTCAAAAGAAGAGATGTAAGTTGCTCCATCACAATCAAAAGGAGAAGAAAGGAGAGTAGATTTCCTTGTCTTAACCCTATCAACTTAATTTTGATGGGTTTGGGTAGGCAATAGAACTTAATATCACAAGAAAAAACAAGATGGCTAAGAGGCTTGAAGACTTTAACCATTATCACATCAAGGGGAAGAACCCAACCGATGATCCATTCATTCAGATAGGGAATAGTGTTGTAGATATACACCAACCTACCCATTCAATCCATTTCTCACCAAAACCTATCCTTCACGGCAAAAACTTAAAAAATCCGAATTCACATGGACATAGGCTTTCCAGAAATCAAGCTTAAACAAGGAGGTTAATATTTTGCATCTCAAAATTTATTTGCCTTTTTTTTTCTTTTTTTTTTTAACCCTACACAATTCAATATTGTCCATTTATATATTTATTTAAACTTACAAGAACAATAACTTGGCATCCAAATGCACAACTAAATACACACCCACACACTTACACAAGTGTATGTATAATTATATTCTATTGATGATCCATTGCTGAGACAAATGGGATGGTAAAGTAATTGAAGCAGCTTCGGGCTTGAGGTCCAATTCAGCAAGTCAAGTATTATTTCACTGGGAGTTATGGATGGTTTGGATTGGTTTGCAGCAGCTTTGGGGTGTGTATGGGTTTGTTCCAACTCACTCAACATGGTTTACCATTGGGGTGACATATAAATCTCGTTTCACTTAGGATCCGGCAATACATTATTTTCAAAAAAGGCTTGTCGGATGAAGTCCATGCATCTATCTGAAAAGAGAGGCTCACGTTGACTCCATCTTATTTCTTATCTCTTTCCACGAAGCTTGTGGTTGCAGTGAAAAAGCAGAAGAGAGTTAGTGAGACTTCTTGTGGGTGTGATGTGGAGGAAGGTAGATAGATTCACATTTTAGGCGGAATAAAGTTTGTCGGCCTTTGGAAAATGGTGGGTTTGGGATAAGAGGGCAGATTTATTCAGCTGAGCTTTGTTTAATAAGTGTTTGTGGCATTTTTCTCTTTGTTCTACGAAGTTGTAGAGTACAGAAGCAGTTACTAGATTTGGCATTTCGAGAGGTGGGTGGTCAGCAATTAGGTTGTCTTGTTCTTAAGGAGTAGTGTTTGGAAGATTATCGAAGATATTGGAATAACTTTTTTGCGGTGCATGCCAAGTTCATGGTCGGCCATGGTTTGAGAGTATATGCTTTTGGATGAATTGGTAGATCAAGGAGACTAAGTTGGGTTGGAAATTCCCTGGCCTCTTTGTAGTGCCTAAGGGATAAGGATATGCTAGTGCAAGACTTTGTGGCAGTGGTCGGTAAGCCATGTGACTTGGTCTCTAGCGTTTTGGTATGATTTGTTTGACTAGCAGATCGCAGAGTTGGTTGAGCCTCAAAGGCCTTTTTTTCTATGAAGTCCTTTTATTTTATGCTAGTAGGTTACGGGAAATAGTATTTCCTTGAAAGTAAATTTGGAGGTCAAAGGATCCCATGGAAGTGGCATTTTTTGGTTAGTCAATGGTTTAGGAGATTATTCTCATGGTGGACAACTTGAAGCATAAAGGCTTTCTAATTCCAAATAGGTGGGTCATGTTTTTTTAGGGGGAGGAGCAATTGATTGGCCACTTGATGTTTGTCCAATAGCAAGTGACTTTTGTTTGATGGCTTTCGCTTGTTGGGATTGTTGTTAAATTTTGCACAATTGTAAGGATGTGTCAAGCTGTTGGGGCAAAGGGCATTTGGAAGGAAAGTAATCTCATATTTTCAAGCTCACCCCTTCCTGAAAGAGATGTTTTTATTTATGGTTTGTTTTCCATTTTAGGACTGCTTCCCTTCAGAATTTTCCAAGCTCCTTAATTTTCTAGAGGAACTTAAAACTTCGTATCATTTTGTCAGGATTGACGCCAATGCATCTATCTTTCATAGAATCTCTTGCTTACTAAGCCAAATATGAATGGATGTGTCTATTGTTTCCTTCTTCTTCTTTTTTTTTTTTTTTGGGGGGGGGGCAAAATTCTAGGTAACCAAGCTTCTTAACCAAAGTACAAGCAAGTTTCCCAAATAAGTACAATGAAATACCAAAGTGATTCTAATAATCTATGATGCTTCAAAAAAAATGCTGGTTATCTGGTTACAGTGATCAAACTAAAAGAGATACTCGACCAGACTATCTTAAGCCTTTTGTAAGATACTTTGGGAAAATACTGAGTATGATTAATCTACATGAGATGCACTTGTCTACTCCGTGCTTGAGATGTGGTAAAAGTACAGAATAACAAGAATGGCAGGCAAATGAATTTAGGAAAACCTGTTCATATCCACCAAGCGCGATTACTGCTCTCCACAACCTGACTCGTATGCGAAAGAATAGCCGTTAATGCAAAGTCAGAACGTCACCCCAGTGGAATATAAGATATGAAATTTATAACTACAGTAGAGAGTAGAAACTGACTTAAGGCAATTTAATGGCTCTCCGTAGAATCTTGGGGGCTTAAATTCCAAGCACCTCTCTTTGTGGAAGATTTCTAACTCCTTCATGAATGCCGCTTGGTCCTCCTCTGTTCCAGACTCATCACCTCCGTCGCCACTTGGATCCCATAGAAATGACGTGGTCAGGGTTTTCGCATTAACCTCGTGTCCTGTATCAAAAACTGGCTTTGCTGATTCCTCTTCCAATTCAATTTCCGGCAGCGCCTCTCTTCTTGACGCATCACCGTCGGACTTCTCCTCTTTCGTTGCTTTCTCCTGCAACAACTCCGTCATGGTCACCCTATTGTTCAATTCTTCTTCGTTTCTTTAACCATGAGACGGTAATTCTCCTACCAACCCATACCCTAATTTCTTATCCTTTTTTCTGATCCCCGTGAATGCAGCAGCGAATTCAAAGAGATCATTGAGAACTTGTCTAATAACTTCAAGTATGTTAGTCAAATTCGGATAATTGCATATCAAACCCTACTTGGGCATCAATTCAGTTTCAAGGCCGTAGTTTATACTTCTGGTCCCTAAAGTTTTGTATGGGTGCTTTTGTGGTCCTTGAAGTCTGCGAAGTTAATCATTTGGTCTTTCAAGTACCATTTTCGTTTAAACCAGTCCAATTGTAAATTTCGTTCTGAAAATTGAATAAATTTTACAAGGATATTTTGGAAATCTTTCTCCATTTCATTATGGTGGATTTTTAAAGAGATTTTTACTATTTAGTCCTAATTCAAGAGATCGTGTAGAAAAAAATTATTTTGAACAATTTGTTTAGAGATCAAACCTCCAAGTACAATCAATTAAGTTTTTTGTCATTTGGCAAACAAAAAAGATAGTAAAAAAACACACATACCCCTAATACATTAACACATCCTCACTATCCACTCCCTCTCTCACTATTGTCCCCTTCTCTTTAAACTGGGTAGGTCCAAGTCTACTCTCTATCCTCTCTTTCACTCTAAACCCTAACATAACTTTCTCTCTCTCTTATCATATGCAGCGAAGAACATCTTCGGAAACCCAGAACATCGCCGTCGGTATAAGGACGTCGCCGATATGCTCCTCCAGCCATTGCTATCGTCATCCCACCGCCGTCACCATCGTCACTCACGGTTTTGCTCTCCTCCACCGTTGCCATCGTCACTCACGATTTTGCTCTCCTCCACCGTCGCTTTGCAAGCTAAAGGTGATGATTTCGCCGGCACAAAAGGTCCAATTTCTATGGCGACAAGAGGTTCGAGATGGTCTTCTTCACGGTAGAGATCTGGATTTCTCTATTTATCTCTTTCCTGTTTGGGTCTGATTTCTCTCATGGTTTCTCTCTCTATCTCATTTTTATTCACGGTCTGATTTCTCTCCTTCTTATTCACGGTAGAGATCTAAGTTTCCAAATCTGTGTTTTTCAGATCTGGAAACCCAGATCTGGGTTTTCGCGATTTTCGATTTTTTGGTGTTCTTGTTTGGGTGTTTGAATTGGTGCTGAAAATCCTAACATCTATTTTTTTTAAAGCCAATTTGTTTGTTCAAATGGCGAAATCGCGACTGTTAATCGCGATTTCGGATTCATGATTGATGAAGTGTTGTTGATTTGGTCCGTCGTTCTTTCGTGGCGCAAACCGCCATATCTCTACATTGTTGATTTTTTCTTAGAGTTTGTTTGGTTGTTCTTGATTTTTTCTTAGGAAATTTTTTGAGATCTAAATTGAGAAATTTTCAAATCTGAATTGGATTTTGTTGTGGCATTCAGATCTCGTTTATTTCTTGCCTCTCATTCTAGGTTTTGTTCAATATTTTTTTTTATTATGTTGAAATATAGATTGATTTTGTTCGATAGTGGTGGAGGTGGATGGGGTATTCATTTTTACGTTAACGTTAGTGTTTGTGTGATTTTTTCACATATATTTTTCTAAACAACATGAATATTTTAACGTTAACACAAATGAGACTAAAAAAATATGCATTAACGTTAATGTCACTGTTTACTTTAATTTTTTCACACATGAGTTTCCAGACAACATGAATGCGTTAACGTTTAACACAGAAATTCTAGAAAAAATGTGTATTAACGTTAACGCAAACCCAAATCAAACACACAAATAACATATACGGTACGATCGTGTTAATGTTAATACACAAAATACCAAAAAAATAAAGATACGTTAATGCTAACACGCACACAAAAAAGAATGCTTTGACAATTAACATAAAGAAGCCCAAAAAATGTTCATTAACGTTAACGCATACCCAACTAAAAAAAAAGACAAATATCACAAGTAGTGAGTTAACGTTTAACACAGAAGAGAACCCAAAAAATGTGCATTAACATTAACGCAAACCCAACTCAAACACACATCAAGTTAAAATGACAAAATACTACATATGGTAGTTAACGTTAACGCGCACAAGACAACAGTATGGAGCAGGACGCTAACATAAATATTCAAGCAAAATACATTAAATATTCAAACAAAATATGTTAATGATAAAACCACAGTTCGATTATGAAAATAAATTAATGTTAACGCATACAAAACAGATGATGACGATAAGTTAACGTGAACACACACACAAAAAAATCAAATCCGTAACGTTAACGTGAATTTCAAATTGTAATTTTGTAATATAGACAAAATGCATTGTTTGAACAAATTTATATTAATGAACAAATTTACATTAATGTTAACGCCTTGTTTGCATACTTTTGTCTTATTGCATAAGACAAGATGGCAGAATCGTAAATAGGAGTGAGCAAGGTGGCCAAAATACAGGGACTTTTTCCTAAAGATCTTTTGGGGCTGAAAACTTAATTGGGGTGTCAAGTGGTCTAATTTCTTAATGGGCTCTCTGCAAATGACCAAAAAAAATTAGCCATTTTTGAATGGATATCAAGGTTTTCGGATGAGGCACATCTGGTCCTTTGTGTTCTAATTTTGCTTCAATTTGGTTTAATTTTTTTTTTTTTTTGGAAAATTGAATGAATTCTATTAATTTGGGGGTAGTTTTCATCATTTTATGCATCAATCCATTTTTTATAGCTATAAAAACCTTTTTTTATCAAATTTATTATTGCATTAATATCTTATAAATATTTGGAATGAAATTTTTTATCCCTATATTTAATGAAAAAATAATAAAATCATTAAAAATATAATACAAGATTTATAAAATCTAAAGGGATTTTATATGGGTAAATATCCATAATTTAGTATTGTAATCGAATTTCATTAAATCGTAGGATACACTACCTGAACGCGCCCCGATTTTCCAGAGAAAATAAAAAAGATAGATATATATATGCTTGGCGCTAGTAAAATGAGAAGGGTTTTTAAAAACGTCGATTTTCTCATTAAAATATACTTAAGCCTGTTTTAGAAAAAGGAGTCGCCACCTAGCATTGGGTTTAAATGATGTGCTAGGTCACCATATTTTTCTTTTTTGAAAATAATTTAAAAAATGACTTAAGTAAAATTTGACTCAAAAAATAACATGGTCTGACCAGAGATTCGTTTAAAGAGTTCGGGGGTCAGTTACACTCGGGGAAGGTGTCAAGCACCTCAAGACGCCCGTCCAAAGACGGTACCTTATCCGATTAAGTCCAATTAGAATTTAAATCCGAATGTTTTTATTTTATTTTGAAATCCTCCTCATATACACATACACACACATTGAGGGAAGTGATCTCCCTTCTAAACCTGGACCGTTCTGATGGAAGGCTGGGAATTTTCCACCTCATCTTGTTAGCACATTATATTTAATACAAGTTAAAGAAACACACGCTCACACACGCACGCACACATCGAGGGGAATAATTCCCTTCTAAATTTAAACCATTCAAATTGAAGGTTGGAAATTTTCCACCTTATCCTGTCAGCACATTATATTTAATACGAGTTAAAGAAAATACACGCCCACACGCGCACGCACACATCGAGGGGAGTAATTCCCTTCTAAATTTAAACCGTTCAAATGGAAGGTTGGGAATTTTCCACCTTATCCTGTCAGCACATTATATTTAATACGAGTTAAAGAAAACACACGCCCACACACGCACGCACACATCGAGGGGAGTAATTCCCTTCTAAATTTAAACCGTTCAAATGGAAGGTTGGGAATTTTCCACCTTATCCTGTTAGCACATTATATTTAATACAAATTAAATAAAACACACGCACACACGCATCGAGGGGAGTAATTTCCTTCTAAATTTAAACCGTTCAAATGGAAGGTTGGGAATTTTCCACCTTATCTTGTTAGCACATTATATTAAATACAAATTAAATAAAACACACACACACACGCATCGAGGGGAGTAATTCCCTTCTAAATTTAAACCGTTCAAATGGAAGGTTGAGAATTTTCCACCTTATCTTGTTAGCACATTATATTTAATATAAATTAAATAAAACACACGCACACACGCATCGAGGGGAGTAATTCCCTTCTAAATTTAAACCGTTCAAATGGAAGGTTGAGAATTTTCCACCTTATCTTGTTAGCACATTATATTCAATACAAATTAAATAAAACACCTGCACACACGCATCGAGGGGAGTAATTCCCTTCTAAATTTAAACCGTTCAAATGGAAGGTTGGGAATTTTCCACCTTATCTTGTTAGCACATTATATTTAATATAAATTAAATAAAACACCCGTACACACACACACACACACTTCTCAAGGGGAGTAATTTTATTCTAAACTTAAACCGTTCCAATGGAAGGTCAGAAGTTTTCCACCTCGTATTGTTAGTACATTATATTTAATACAAATTAAATAAAACACACGCACACACGCATCGAGGGGAGTAATTCCCTTCTAAATTTAAACCGTTCAAATGGAAGGTTGGGAATTTTCCACCTCGTTTTAGTTACTCAAAAAAAATAAAAAAATAAAAAGAAAATAAAAAAAAAAAAATAAATAATAAAGGAGGAAGAAAATAAAATCTAATTTACAAAAAAAAAAAAAAAAATAGTATAATAACAATTTATTTAAAAATAAGAGTAAGATTTACAGCAGATGAAAATTTACCACCTTCTTGGAGATTTTTTCTTCTTCAAAATTACAATAAAATGAAAATAATATTATTTTCTTCAAAATTTCTCTCCAGATTTCATCTCTCTCTTACAAAAAAAATCTCTCCCAAAAGAAATTTCTCTGGCCAAAAACTTCTCTCCCCTGTATTGTGAGCCTTCATTCCTATTTATAGAAATGAAGGCTCAAAAATCGTCCGAGAAAAGGTAGGAAAAAGGTAAGGAAAAAAGGGGTGGGTGCACCGAAATTCGGTGCACCCAAAAAAAAGGGGGGGGCCCCCTGCTGGCCGCATATGCGGCCAGCAGCACTGGTCGCACAGCGACCAGTGCAGCTGGTCGCACGTGCGACCTTAATGCAACCCCCCCACCCCCGTTAATTCTGTGCGACCTTAATGCAACCCCCCCACCCCCGTTCGGTCTAGGCCTCTCTCGTTCTCATCTGTTTCTTGTCCATTTTGTTCCGAATTAATGCGTTTTTATTCAACTTCAAAAAATCTACAAAACAAAATAAAAATAAATAAATCAATTACTAATATTTAATTTACTTAAGAAATTAATAAAACTTAATTTAGCAGTATTAAACCACACAAATACGGTACAATCAAAACAAAATAAATAAGAAAATAAAATAAAGGTAACTATAAAATAAAGTATAATTTTTTGCGAGGCGGTCAAAATGCCGTGTCTACACTACCCATGGCCCGCCTGTCCGTTTCCATTTCTGTACACACCACCCATGGGCTTTTCCTCAGAAGGCCAAAAAGTCCACCCATGGGCTTTTCCTCAGAAGGCCAAAAAGTCCAAGCCCACAGGCTAATCTTTCCACATGCCCACATAGTGGTCATGCGCAAACTTAGGGTAATAACCCCAGCTTAGGCCGTTAATCCTCCAAACGCTAATCAGACCATCGCCTATAAAAGAAAATGTGAACAGTGTTGAAAAAGATAATTGCTTTTAGAATATTTAGAACATCCTTATATTATTCCTCCTCAGCTCTTACTCTCATGCTGGAGGGGACACGTCGGGCACAATACCGATAGGTCCTTTGTGCAGATATCAGCTTGGAGCTCCTCCCAAGACGAGCAAGGATTCATAAAAAATCTATCCAACTCCACTTAGCGCGGAAAAGACAAAGATACCCTAACCAGACCATATTGTTGTAATAAACTATTATTTGACATCAACAGTTTGATGCCGTCTGTGGGAACGCACAAAAAGCCTTCCTCAGGTCATCAACTCCTAGCTAAGCTAAGGCTTGGTGATCACAAGGTCTAGTTAGATTATCCAGTGAAGAGATCAAAAAATTGCGATGAATAGCAATTCGATCTGATAAATGTCAAGGATCCCCAAACCGGATGCTAGGGCTCCAGCCCCCATCCCGATTGAAGAAGAAAACCTACCTCCCATGGGCTAGGCAGGCCTGTCAGCTCCGCCATTGGGCATTGTTGTAGGGTAGACGTCTGGGGATGTGGAGGCGTCAAGAATCCATAATCTGGAGTGCCGTTTAGGCGAGTTCCAGTCCTACTTCCAAGTCCTTATCTCCCGCCTGCCACCAGCCCCGGCTCAGGAAAAACCGATTCTCCAGATCGCAGAGGAAGAAAAGCGCCCCCGAGAATCAGAGGACCGCGCGATCCATTCCAATAGACATGCACCGAGGGGTCAACCTTGGCCCTATGACTGACTAGTTAGGGAACAAGACTTAGTTCCCCCAGTTGCTTCAGATTCCTCGTCGCCACCCTTATAGGGTCGCTAGACCGAGGATTGTCGTGAACCCCACTTTCTGTTCCTGCCCAAAAAAAAATAAATTGGGTTTTTGTGTTTACTCTAGATTGTTAAAACAAATTTTTTGGGAGCATAACGTAGGGCCCGTTTGGTAACCGTTTCGTGCTTATCCCATGCAATGGGATGAGAATGGGATGGAATGAGATGGGATGTGATAAGAATTTTGTTTTTTTATTGGGAACATAATCATGTTTGGTAATGCCAATTTTTTTTGGATTTGAGAACAAAATCGTGTTTGGTAATAATTTTATCCAAGAAATCAAGAATGAACCCTAAACCATAAATTCAAAAACAAATCCTAGAACAAATTCAATCACAAATCCAAGAACAAATTCAAGAATAACAATCACAAATCCAAGAACAAATTCAAAAACACCAAGAATAAATTCAAGAACACCAATTACAAATTCAAGAACAACAATCACAAACCCTTAGATTTCGATTTTGATTTCGAAATAGAAATCGAAATAGGCATCGAAAATCAGTTTCTATTTCAATTTCGATTTCGAAATTGAAATAGGGTTTCGATTTCAATCGATTTTGAAATCGAGAGCCAAACCCTCGCCATTGCAATGCTAAGCAGACGATGAAGATGAGGACAGTGACTAGGCGAAGACGATGGCGACGAACATGGTCGAAATCGAAATAGGGTTTCGATTTCGAAATCGAACGATATGGAAAGATCGAAATCGAAACCCTCGCGACGAACATGGTTCAAGAAGACGAGATGATGGAGAGCACGAACGATGACGAACTAGAGGAGACAACGATGACGAAAAACGTGCTAGAGATTGACCATGGTGGACGACGATCGAAGGTGAAGGTGATGAACACAGTTGATGGTAGTAATGAATCGTTTTTTTTTTGTTTTTTTTTTTTTTCACTTGTTTGGCTATTTTTTTGGGTTGGGAATGGGATCGGAAATCTTGGGCACAACTTTTTTTGGTTTCTCAAGTCAATATAAAAAAGTGAGCACAATTCTAGAATGAGAATGGAACGGGTACGGAAACAAAAAAGTGGGATGGATTACCAAACGCTATGCTCAAAACTTAATCCCAAAAAAGTGAGAATGGGATGAGAATTTTTTGGATGAGAGTGGTTACCAAACGGGGCCGTAATTGTTCGCCAACTTTCGTTTCTATTTTAAATTTTGTTAAAGAGTATTTATAGAAAAAGAGAAACACACGATGATTGTTTAGTAAATATTTTCTGTAAACATATGAAAAGACTACTAAATTATTAAAATAAACATATGTTATATTTATTTATTTATTCTTAATATTAACTAACCATAAAAAAACAAGATATATTTATTTAAAAGAAATTTTTGCTTGTATAAACCTATTATTAATATTAAATTTTACAATTGAAAATATCTTATACGGAAAATAAAAGAATTTAAAATATTATAATTTTTTTTAACTATATTGCATTTTTCAAATAAAAAAATAAAATATTATAAAATAAGAAAAATTAAATATAATTTCGTGATAATAAAATAAAAATAAGGGTAATCTCGTCATGAAAAAAAAAAAAAAACTTATTTTGACTTTTAAAAACATTATTTAAAAAAAAATGATTAACAAACACAGTTATGTTGACTTCTCATTTTTTAACAGAGAAGCACCTCCAAAAAGGGGATCAAACTAAGCCTAAGTACTTATGAAATTAAGTTTGTTTTTAAAAAAAAAAAAAAGTGTAAGAATATAAGTAACACTTACAAAAGTTTTCAAAATTTTAATTGACTTTTGACTTGCTAGCATGTCTTACTTGAAACCACCAATACTAAATTGAGAAAAAATGGAGAGGGAAAATTGATAAGCGAATAGTTTAGAAAAAAATATAAAAAATATTTTAGGAACAAAAAATTGTATGAAGATAAATTTTTTGAAATTAAAATATTTAAAAATTAAAATAGTATCTCCTTTTGCTATATGGGTTTGTTATTTATTCAATTTGGCACATGAATAATGTTGCAAAATTGAATGCCAAATTTTATTATATCTTAATTAAAAATGATGAAAATATTAACGTTGATTGTTGAACTATATAGAGAAATTAGGAAAATGAAAGACTTAATTAAACTGATTAAAAAAAATAAAAGAGCAAATTGGAACTCCCTTCAAAGTTTGGGATTATTTGTGCCAATACAGTAGAAGATGATTCAACATCAAATATGTTTTCCTTAAAAAAAAAAAAGAAAACATTTTTGTTGAATTGAGGGTTTCTTCTTGAACAAGAAAAAAATATGATTTTCATAACTTATCTCCCCCTATCATTTTACTTAAAATCACAATCTTTTCGTACATTTGTTACATAAAAGTCAATTTTGCTAACCAATTTTTTTGGATAAATAAATATAAATTCTACAAATCGCATATATTCTTACAAAAAGATTATCAAAGAAGAAATTCGACTATCTAATAGGCATTCTTACAATAGTCATTTTATTTTCTATATAAAAGTTAAAGGCCAAATGTGTATGTTAGATACTATTGATCATCTTCCTCCTAAACTCAAACGCAAACGATGGCTATCACCTCCCTCAACACAACCCCGACGACCACCACATCACTGATGGACAGCCAACGCCACCTTCCTATTAGCTGTTGCACTACCGTCATGGCGGTGGTGGTGGGTTTGAGAGAGAGAGCGCTTGTATCTACGCCCTTTCGTTTACAACATTCTCCGAATCAACAATTGGCATCTCTATAGCAATCGCCTCCTCAAACACTTCAAACCCTTAGGTTATAATTTCCTCCCCTTAGGTTATAATTTCCTCCCCTCCGGAATTCAAGTTTGCATCCCTCAACCGAGACTCATTCGTAATCCCAACCCATTTTCTATCATAACCAAAATACTCATGGAAACAATCAAATAACTAAACATCCATTCAATAAGAATGCTAGAACAAATTCACTCCACCAATCAACACAAAAGGCAAATTTCACAAAAAAATAACCCTAATACAAACATAGATTTGTAAATTAGATCTTCTTCCTAATATTGTTCCTAATACATTCATACAAGTGTTTCGCATGAGTGAATTAGGAAGTTATACATGAAAAAAAAAAGGATATACCTAATCGAGGCAAGCAATCGATGATGACATAGAGAGAGAATGGACGTCGAGCATCGAGGACCAAGATCTGTAGATTTGAAACAAAAGGTCAAGATCTTAGACATAGTAATGGCGGATCCCAACAAGAATAATCTATGGCCGAACTATGGATTCCACATCAAAGTATCCGATTCATCGCACTCAATTTACGTCAGCCTGCCATTCGAATAAGACAATCTTGTTTTCAACAATAAGATGCAACTGTTATCTTTTTCTCTACTCCATTTTCCATAGGGACAAATGGATCCTCTTCAGTAGTTAGCCACATATCATAATTTGTGACCAGAATGAATGCAATCATTATGTCATTTCAGAATAAATAGTGTTCACCTGCAAATAATGGTGGACGGTGCATAGACTGTTCCTCACTTAGTGTACCTATCGGATGTGTCATTATGATCGTTGTTAGCTAGTAAATTGAGTTAAACCAGCTCTAATGCCTATTGTGGCCCAATGATCTAACCAAGAGGGGGGGTGAATTGGGTAGTTGTAAAATTAAAACAAATAATTATATTTTCAACACTTAAAAAATCAAATAATTAATTTAATCATGAATTAATTATTATCTTTATAATACAGCGGATAAGTATTATAAATACTAGATGCACACCCAAACAACAAAAATATAAATAATGTAAATCAATACAGTACATAAGGATATATCTTGGTTCACCAAGCTACTCTTGGCTAATTCAATCCTCCGAGCCTCACGGAGATTCGCACCCACTAAACTACTAAGATTAATTTAAATAGGTACAAACCAAACATTTACACAATAATTCTTTTATAAGCTCAGAATCAACCTTTACAATTCCCTTTTCATAGACTAAGAAAGAATCTCTATCTTTTTACCAGGCTAAAGATTAACATAATTCTATTAAGGAGGAATCACCAAATAATCCTTTTTCCAGACACAGGAATAACTCTATCTTTTTTTCAAGCTCAAGACTAACCCAATCCTTTCACAGGTTAAGGATCAAACCTAATTCTTTTATAACTTAGGCTAAAAATCAAACCTCACAAACTCTTCAAGTATTCTTTTCATCGGTAAGAATGGAACCGTTACAAATCACTCAACTTTAATTCTAATAAGGAAAAATCACGCCTAAGCTCTTTTCAAGGGAAAATAGTAACTTAACCTTTTTATACTTTAGGTAAATATCAAACATCAATCTCTTTATTGGAAGAGAATGAAACCAAGCTACCCCTAATTAGATATTCTCAACAATATCTAATTCACACACAACTCACCAATTACAAATAATCGATAAGTTTCTTTCCACTAGGAGCTTCTACCACCTCAAATCAATTTAACTCAATTAATGTCTCGAATTTACTAGTGATAGAATTTACGTGAGGAATTCGAAATTTGATTATAATAAATGTGAGTAACACAAAAATAAGCACGTATTCAGATTATTACAAAAATCATTTTAAAATAATTTTATGCACTTTAAAGTTCAAATACGATTTTATTAAGATCTTATCAACCAAGCAAGTATAGAAATATAAATTTAAAATAAAGATTGATAGCTTGGAAAGATCTCAGTAGGAAAATAGTGAAATATTATAGATTGAAACGTTAGACAACTCAAATCGGAGATGCCAATACAATCAGCGCTTTAACTCAAGAACTTCTCAACAATTGATCTCTCAAAATAATATCAGTATAATGACTCTTAGAAAAGCTTAGGAACTGAATAGTTCTTAATATTGTGTTATCTTTTTATCAAAATTCATAGGTCTATATATAAAGAATTAGAATAAGTCCTCTAACAGTTAGTTTTCAAATAATAGGTCTCTAAAAGGCACTTACAAACCACATATATCATTATTTTTCATTTTTGGTATATTTGACTTAAATATAGCTTTCAAAACATTTAATTTAGTCCCCAAATTATTTCTCAATCTTAAATTAAATAGATAAGAAGTATTAAATGAAGTAAATTAAGAAACACCTTAATTTTATGCACAAAATCTAAGGGGATATCCAAATAGGAGTAACATATCATTAATATATCTAAATCCCTAAGATCTCTCAATTAGGGAGGCAAACAATGGCTAGTTTTAGATTTGATCTTGAAATCCATGAAATCTTCAACATCTGAAACCATACAGTCGGTTGACCGATCAAACACCATCAATCGACCGATAGTTTCAAGTTGCTAGCCAAGCCAAACCAAACTCAAAACTCTGGCCGGCTGACCGATCTCCCATGGGTCGATTGACCGATCGATTCAAGATGCTTCTCCAATTCCCAGCCTACTTCCATCGGTTGACCGATCATCTTGTGGTCGATTGACCGATCAATGCTGGATCAATTTTTTCTTAATTTATTTCAACTCCAAACTTTGATATTTTAGACTTTTTAACTGATTCGTTTTCTCGGTTAACTAATATTGACACTATTAATCAATTTTAAACAGTAATCTTTCTTAGGTCAATATTTTTTCTTTACTTTCACATTGGAGCATATCATTGAACTTAATTAGGACTCTAATTCAAACACATATAAATATAAATATTTTTACTTGTGTCGTGTGTGATCCTAATCGGGGTACATTAAGAGTGGAATTGAATTAAGTTGTTTTCACCTAAATTCTTCAGAATCTTCAATCTCTTAATGTCTGTCTCTTTCGCATCTTTCACAGTTTCTTCATAATATTATCGTCTCTACATCCTTCATGATATTATCGTCTCTTTGTATCCTTAACAATTACTTCACGATAATACCATCAATAGAATTTTTACACTGAAACACTCAATAAACTCGTTAGTTCCACTAAAAGTATCAACACTTAATTGTCTATCAAAATCTTAGGATCAACAATTGGTATTTATAACTATTGGCACAATCCTAGATGATCTAGATAAATTTATGGTTGCCGTTGTAATAATTTAATTGAATCCAGTACTAATGAATAATACCGCGTATAGTACATGTGAATTGTTAAATTGCAACAACGAATTTAAAAAAATGAAAATAATTTGGTTAATTTTTTTAGGAGAAATTTTTTTTAAGTCCACCGCCCCCAACAAGTAGGAGGGATGGAAGAGGTTCTCCTTCTATTTCTTTAGTTTCAAATGTTAATTCAGAGCATGATAATGAGACTTCTATTTCCAACCACAATCTCATTAATTTGTCAGGAAGGCTTAATACATTGGGAGAGTACAAGGATTAGTGTTAAAATTTTCAGCACCAGATTGTTGAGGAGTAGTAGTATTTCTGGTAGAGAGCGGACATTCAATTCAGCGGTAGGCACATTTTCCTTCAATGCCAACCAAGTGTTTTTTGAATTGCCACAAAGAAATAAATGAAATGAATTTAGTTTGGTTAATATTTGTAGGAGAAAAAAGGTTTAAGTCCACTACCCTAACAAGTACGCGGGATAGAAGATGTTCTCCCTTTATTTCTTTTGTTTCAAATGTTAGTTTAGAGCAAGATTGTCACACCCCACCCCGGGCACCCGTCACCCGAGACCGAGCATAACGTCGACCTGACGTTACCTAACCAATCATGAATATCCAAACATACATATACACATACACACTCGCACAACTATAAATGTTATCATTCTTCCCTTTTGATTTATTCTTTAAAAAAAAAATACTTGAACCTTTCACAGTTTACAGCCGACCGGTTGCCTTCCAACATGACACTACCTCCGAACTCTACCTAGTGCTAGTAGTGGACCAACTCCTAACCGCGGTACTTGAAATCAAAATTTTTATCGGTGTACTGTCTTCATAATAAAAATATTTCATGGATCAAGTATGAATAATAAACACTACGTTTCAAAATATAATATTATATAATCACATACCCGGTTCTACTGTTACCAATGAAATGAAATAATATAACAAAAATACAGTATATCGCACATCATCTTCGGAACCAGTGTTCCACTATCACCAATGTAAAGAAATAATGTGTTTAAAACATCCAATATAAATATAATTTAATCACATATCGTATGGAAATCCAGTTTTCCTGTCATTACAGAAATAAACTCATATATTTATAACATTGCAACCAAACAGTGAAAATCAACCAAAATACTATATCTATCCAAGTAGTGTAAAGCAACCAGAATAATAAATACACCAATATATATAGATGCACCAATCCAGTGTAAAGTAATATATATATATATATATATATATATATATATATATATATATATATATATCCAATCGGTTCATCGTATACGACAAAATACGACACAACCCTCCGACTAGTCATGATCATTTTAACTTCACGATCGAGAGTTGCAACGGTACCGTATCACCCGTAGGATTTGCTTTCCTAACGGGTCACAACAACGCTCTGCCGGACTTTGCCTAATATATAATTAACGCTCTGCAGGACTATACCTAGCAGATAAATAACGCTTTGCTGGACTATACTTAGCAGATAAACAACGTTTTGCAGGATTATGCCTAGTAGATAAACAACGCCTTGCAAGACTATTGCTAGCAGATAATCAACGCTCTGTCGGACTATGCCTAGCAAATAAATAACACTCTACAGAACTATACCTGACAAATAAACAACATCCCTTTCGGGAAGAAATACTATGGTATAATCGGACTAACATCAATTTCTACTTAAAAAACAAACGACTTGGTCCACACTCATTTTTTTACCCTTTTAGAAACCAATTAGATTCAACAAATCATTTTTCACCCTTTTAAAACCAACGTAATCTACAAAATATTTTTTCACAAACACCCAAAACCGCTTAATCCATATAAGTTGCAAATTCATCCAATTTTAAATAAACACATTTTCTATAATATATACGAAAATATAATTTGTAATTTACGTAGAAAACAGTACACTCACCTTATTCTCCGCACTGTAAAAATGTCACTGTCCGAAACTTATTAGGACGCTGACACCTGTAAACCTAACAACGATAAACCTACATTCATATTTTATTTAAAACGACCCTAACGAGAAATGCATGGCCCTACTTTGTACAATTTTCTATTCCCCAAATTTTATTTTGAGAAACTACTGTTTATCTTATTTTGTGAAATTAATAGTTATCGAGATTTTGGGTTACCAAAAATTATTATTACGATTTGCAACAATTCTTATGCTCATAAATTAATTTGACAAAAATAAAATCGACGAAATCGTTACCTGTTCCGAAACGATTGTCGGCTGAAAAATTGGATTTCTGGATTTTGATTTTATTTCATTTCTTCCTCTTCCTCAATAGTTTTCTATTTCCTGCGCCTGAGCTCACCACTACGGCGTCGGATCCCACTGCCGCGACGAACATTTTTTTTTTTTTTTTCTGATTAGCCTACTGCACCTTCACCGTAGCGGCGAAGGATCTCACCACCGTGGCGATGGTTCTGTTTTTGCTTTGTTTCAGACCGTCTCTCTCTCTCCCTGTTTCCTGTTCTGCTTCAGCCGACACAGTCACGCACCCACATCCTCTTACTGACCCCACCACCGATCGATCAGCAGTACCCACGCCGCCGGCAACCCGCAACTAGTTCACGAACACACACACAACCCCCGTTGATCACCAATCGATCAAACCCATACACGACACCCACAAATGATTAGAACAGAGCATGCCTACGAAACACACACACACACACACACTCGTCTAACCAAAAATGCACACACCCCATACAGCAACAACGAGAGACCTTGGACATACATACACCACCCAATGACCGGACTGAACATAGAAACCCATTGGTGACTTCCCACTCCACCGACGACATACACACGATCAACGAACACCATGAACAGAATACCCACCACCAAAACAGCACGCGCGCACACACACACACGCACACATACACACATAGTCATCAAGTAGACACACACGCACAACGTCGACAATATCGTTGGATCGAACGAAAAATCCACCTACACCGTTACACACACACACATACACACACTGGCGGAACCAAAACAGACGAACATAGCCAAAAGCGCACACACATCGATCACCCCCACACACTGCCGGATAAACTGAATAGAATACACACACACACACACATGATGACGATGGTTGAATGACAGACACACCCACGTCGGCGCCGAACCTACATGCTCATCTCTCTCTGCTTCCAGATTTTTCTTTTTTCTCTGTTTTATTCTTCTTTTGAGAAGTCTCGATCATCATTTTGCATGAATTTTAGTGCTTCTCTTCAATCCGTTGCCACGTCGCTCATTCTCCCTCTCCGTTCTTGATTATTCCGTGCTCATTGTTTCTTTGATTTGTATGTTTAGACACACACACACACATGTTTATTTAAATTACATTCATCCCCCCCTCAATTTCATTTAAGTTTTTAATTAAGACCAAAACAAAAACTTAAGTTTTGTAAAAAATTGAGATTAACCCCTTAAAATTTTCAATTGAATTTTATTTACGAAATTAACCCCGTTATTTTCTAAATATTTCTAACATACAACTAAACTTATGTAAGCGCTAAAATTAGGGGCTTACAATTCTTCCCCCCTAAAAGAAATTTTGTCCTGAAATTTTAATTACCTTAGTCGAACAAGTGCGGATACTTGTCCCTCATCTCGTCTTCTTACTCTCACGTCGCCTCTTTTATCGAATGACTATGCCACAACACTTTTACTAATGGAAATATTTTCGTCCACAACACCTGATATTTATGACCCAAAATCTGGATCGGCTCCTCAACATATGTCAAATCTTCTTCCAACTCGATTGGTTGAGAAGTCAACACATGCGAAGGATTTGATACATATTTCTTGAGCATCGCCACGTGATAAAACGTCGATAAGCCGTTGTACCACCCCGTTCTAGAACCTCGTATGACCCAATGTATCTCGGACTTAGCTTTCCTTTCTTTCCGAACCTCATTATGCCCTTCCACGAAGATATACGCAAAAACACATGATTGCCCACTTCAAATTTCAACTCTCACCTACGCTTGTCAACATAACTCTTTTGCCGATTCTAAGCAATCTTCAATCTTTTCTGAATCACCTTTACTTGGTCTGCTGTCATTTGAGCGATATCTGGCATCAACAATTTCTATTCTCTCACTTTGGTTCAGTCTACTGGACTGGAATCCTGTATCTCCGGCCAAACAATACTTTATACGGTGTTATCTCGTTTGTCAAATGGTAACTGTTATTATAGAAAAATTCTATCAACGTCAAATAATCATTTCAGCTACTAGAAAATTTCAGAACACAATCCCTCAACATCTTTTCCAATGCCTGAATCATAGGTTCTGAATGATCGTTAATTGCGGATGAAAAACAATATTAAGTTCAGCTTGGTACCTAAAGAAGTTTGGAGACTTCGCCAGACAAATGAGCAGATTTAGTAAGCCTATCAACGATCATCCAGATGGAATTAAGTCACCTTTTGAGTATGGGGTAATCCCGAAATAAAATCCATCGTAATAAGCTCTCATTTTCACTTTGGAATAGGTAAAGGTTACAATAACCCACCTGGACATTGGGACTCAATCTTAACTTGCTGACAAATAAGACACCAGGCAACATATTCGAATATTTTTTCGTTTTATTCCATTCCACCAATAGTATTTTTTTTTTCAGAACCCGATACATTTTAGTACTGTTTAGGGTTTAGGGGTTTAGGGTTTGGGGTTTTAGGGTTTAGGGGTTAGGGTTTTGGGTTTAGGGGTTTGGGGTTTAGGGTTTAGGGTTTAGGGTTTAGGGTTTAGGGGTTAGGGTTTAGGGTTTAGGGTTTAGGGTTTTGGGGTTAGGGTTTAGGGTTTAGGGTTTAGGTTTAGGGTTTCGGGTTTTAGGGGTTAGGGGTTAGGGGTTGAGGGGTTAGGGTTGAGGGGTTAGGGTTTAGGGGTTTAGGGTTAGGGGTTTAGGGGTTAGGGGTTTGGGGGGTTAGGGGTTAGGGGTTAGGGGTTAGGGGGTTAGGGGATTAGGGGTTAGGGGTTAGGGGTTTAGGGGTTAGGGGTAGGGGTTAGGGGTTGAGGGTTAGGGGTTGAGGGGTTAGGGGTTAGGGGTTAGGGGTTTAGGGTTAGGGGTTTAGGGGTTAGGTGTTAGGGGTTAGGGGTTTGGGGGGTTAGGGGTTTGGGGTTAGGGGTTTGGGGGTTAGGGGGTTAGGGGTTTAGGGTTTAGGGTTTAGGGGTTAGGGTTAAGGGTTAGGGGTTAGGGTTTAGGGGTTAGGGGTTAGGGGTTAGGGGTTTAGGGGTTAGGGGTTAGGGTTAGGGGTTAGGGGTTTAGGGGTTTAGGGGTTTAGGGGTTAAGGGTTTAGGGGTTAGAGGTTAGGGGTTAGGGGTTAGGGTTTAGGGGGTTAGGGGTAGGGGTTAGGGGTTAGGGGTTAGGGGTTAGGGGTTAGGGGTTAGGGGGTTAGGGGTTAGGGGTTAGGGTAGGGTTAGGGGTTAGGGTTAGGGTT